>OY744542.1:47460186-47475186 GCA_963556195.1 Sepiola atlantica
GTTGCAAACTATATCATCAACTGGTGCTGATCCTTTTTTTCTTTTTAACCACAATATACAAGTAATGATCTTTTGACATAAGTACAAATTCTCTAAAAAAAAAAATCCAACATTGAAATAAAATTTCTTCATTGAAATATGCATTTGCCTTTGTTTATTCAAAATGACCTGTCTCTTCATTTATAGGAATTTGTCAATAATTGTCAAATTTATCAATTAGCTCATTGTGGTTCTTATTATTTGGTATGTAAAACACATAAAAACATCAAACTAATCTCACAGAGGAATTTTACCTTTGTTTGCAACTTCTATATCGAATATTTAAGAAAATTCACATGGCCCCCAGTAAAAGACCCCAGTTGCACGATTGCCTGGCCTGTAGTAGGGATGGCCATGTATATGACGCAATGTTAGCGGAGGTCATGGTTGCTAAGGGGTTAGCGACACAGACTGAAAATCTGGGTGTGTCAAGTTCGAATCCAGTTTGTTCCACAGAAACACTTTTATCAAACCTACACATGACCTTGTGTCTAACCTCCTAGAAAGGATGTAAATAAAATAACGCAATGCTCTTTGTGTTTTAGCTTACGCTCAAAATCAGCCAGTGTCAAATATCGTTTAGACAGTCGGGTTTCGATCCCGACTCGAATTGATTGTCTCGCGGCTCAGATGGTTTGGACATGTACTGAGGGCCAACAACGACACCAACTTGCCTTTGCATTAGATGTCGCCGGAAAGCGACCGAGTGGAAAGCCGATGATGAGATGGGCAGACAGTCTGAATTAAATTTACTGTAAAACAGGACACAAATCCACCATTGCGGAACCCGCTGTAGATCGCGATGAACGCTTAAGAAAGAAAAAACAGAAAACGAAGATATCGTGATTCCAAAAATGTCTAATTTATGGTTGGTTATTGGCCCCGAAATGTTAACGTATAAAACTATATAGAAGCTACACGAAGGAAATCCACATTTATTACTAGATGCGAATAACACGAGATATGTATTTGTTTATAAAAATAAGCGGCTCTCTGTTGTTAAAGAACAGGTTGAAACTAAGCGTTTCAATTGAATAGTCTCCATTAGAAGAGATAAGATAGAAATCTAGTCTGTGCTCAATTGGTATCCATGTAAAGATTTGAAGATACGCTAATTGAAAAAATCGAATGAATCTGAACATGGCCGCCAGTCGAACGATCATTCCGATAGAAAGCGCCAACCGAATCGAGAGGCGTCCGCAAGCAATGTGAAAATGAAACTGGTTTTAATTCAGCTTAACATCGCTTTATGGCGCCAATTTGATATCTATCCGGTTGTAACGAAAGTCCTGTCCATTTCTTAAGCTTCAATGAAATACAAAATTAAAACGGAATATCAACAGTCGCAGACCTTTGTGCGTGTATTCAACCAACATCAACCACTTAAGACGTCCGAATTCAATCTTTTGCAGCCATTTCAACCTTCTTAATTAAAACAAAAACAACAAAAATTACTTACTTACTTCCCAACCCTATAAACAACTAAACTATCCCACCCTGTTCTATGTATGGCCTTAAACTATATGCAGTGGTTAGGGTTAGGGTTAGGGTTAGAGTTAAGGTTAGGGTTAGAGTTAGGGTTAGGGTTAGGGTTAGGGTTAGAGTTAGGGCTAGGGTTATGCGGTGGTGATGTCCAAATTTGAGTGAGTTAGAGTGTGGAGTCACCTCTTGTCATTACTCGCAGGTCAACTCTGACCACAACGGCAGTACCGGTCAGTGACCAATCTATGGGGTAAATTAAATATCTCCTGAGTGTTACATAAAACTGCATCAAATGCTGAGGCCCTTTTTGGGGAGGCTTGGGGTGTTAAGCCATTCCTTTGTTGACATAATTCCCAGGTCCATTCTGACCAGGACGGGCAGCATCTCTAAGTGTCCAATATAAAAGTAGAATAGAGCACATCCTGGGTATGAAATGAAACTGACCCCGGTGGTCGGAGTCCAATTTAAATGCTTTGGGTAATGTGGAATCATTCGTAGTCGCAATACACACAGGTCCACTCTTATTCGGAGTGTTAGTTCCATGTGAGGCTTTCATATATGAGCTAAATAGAATATTTTCTCGTTGATACGAAGCAGCACCCAGTAGTGTATGCATGAGTTAGCTCAGCTTGTTGAACTACCAGGAGAGGACCCAATGACAAATAATGGCATAGCCAACTCGAGCGAGTCTTGCTACATTGCTCAATTGCTGGGCAATCCTGTGGTCTGAATATAATCGGGAAACCTCGAACTACAAAATTATAAGAAGAAAGAAAACTCCTTAATTTCTGATTTTATTTTTTACTGCATTTCTTCTTCTCTATATGTCTGTGCTGTTTTGTCATTATAGCGATGAAGGCGAAACGTTCGACTAATATGAGTGAGATGTTCAAGTAGGGAAATGCTTATTGAGGGTGTTAAGTCGAGTTCAATTTGCGCTCTTAATGTTCAGTTCAAAATTATACTGTCATAAAATATAAATGTTGTGAGATCATTATTATCGGGGAAACACATTTATGTAAGTCAAATATTAATATGCACGTACATAGGTAAGTAGTTTCAGATACAGGGATCATTCAATATATATATATATATATATATATATATATATATATATATATATATATATATATATATATATAATATTTGTTTTGTTTATTATCTATGTACGTGTACGTTTCGTCCTTTTATAATCAGGACTCATGCGATTCGAACCCCCGGATTCCGAGTATTTTACAACTCAAATCTCGACTTCAAGAACCACTCGGCCAATGCTGAATAGCGAATAAACAGTGAGAATTTCAACACTTAATTCGGCGGCTTGACGTCATAAGAGCGTTCGACTTAATGAAAGGAACGATGCATTTATACCTAGCGACGTCATGCTGTGTTAATACTACACTTACAGTGCCCATCTAGACAGGTTTTCTAGGAGCTACAAATAATAAATATTTGTTTTGTTTATTATCTATGTATGTATACGTTTCGTCCTTTTATAATCGGGACTCATCATCATATATATATATATATATATATATAGTTGGCCAAAAGTAGAGTTACAGTTATTTTATTAGAGTTTTAAAAAATTAAAGTAGGTATCTTAACGTACACCCATAAGTTCTAAATTGCGAGTATTCTCTTTCTGTCTGCACAGTTGATGCAAGTTAATGGCAACCGCTTCGAGAATTTTTAGATGACTTCTGGAAGCAGCCCTTTGCGAAACATAAAACGTTGAATCAGAATATCCTCTTATGCACAATTGCCACTCCATTAAATGATGCCTGCTATTGTCTGCGCCTACATGTTGCAAAATTCTTACTTCTAATCGTTGGATGGTACGCCCCATTTAGTTAATCTCGCACTGGCCACGGAAATAATAAACAACAAGGTTGTATTGAATTGTGGGGATAACATCTTTACGAAAAGAGTTGAAAGCACATGGAGTCCTGAACACCGTTCACAAATTAGTTGCAATAAGCCGCTCGACACAACTGAAGCGATTTTATGCAACAACTTTTTACTTGTGGTACCAATCTATGAGTTTCACATAAATGGGGAAGTTGTGGAGGCCAACATTTTTTCACCTTTGAATGAGGTGATTTTGTCTTTCGTAAATATTTCAATGGTATGTAAATGGTAACCGTTGGAAAAAGGGATTTCAGTTATTCTTTGAAGTTTTGCATCTAGTTAAGAACCCAAGCAGATCAACAAAGCCCGATGAAACTAACGTTTTCATCAGATTGATTTTTTTTTTATTTGGGGGAGGGAGAATGAATCCCCGCTGATATACTGGTCTGTAAACGTAAGATTTCTATATACACGAGTCAAAAAACGTTCACGCTATTGCACATCCATTATATTGTCGATGACGACCTTGACAAAAAGTCGACTGAGAGACGTCTTGGTAGAAATAACATTTTCTTTTCTTTCTCTTTTCATTAATTTATTCCCTTTGCTGACATTTTTTTATTATTCTGAATAAATAAATTATTTGATCCCATTTTCTTGTGTTTTTTTAGTAGTAAATCCCTAAGAGACGTCTTGGTAGAAATAACATAAAAAAAGAAATATAACAAAAGAAAAAAATGATGTTTAATCCAAGACTAAGGAATATAATAGACAGTCAAATAATTAGCGACACCCTAGATATATAAGAGAAACTGGTGGTATATTTAGACTATTATATATCCAGAAATATTGCAGGTATGCAATGAGCTCAATGATAGAACCTTTAGATAAACCAGAGCTATTATATTATTAAATTCATTTTGATGTTTTGGTTCAGCTTTTAACTTCAGGTATCTAGATTATGTGCTTATGAAGATACCTTTTTTTAATGAAAATTGCTCCTGACAAGGTATGAAGCCACTTGATGTAAGGAGCTAGCAAGGAGAAAATATGACTATCAAAAAGATATGAGATGCCTATTGACCTTAGTCTTAAAAAGACCAAGCCTATAAGTATGGGGAAAACAGTCAGCAGGTAGAGAGTTCCACAAGCTTGAAGTTCTTGGAATAGGAAGTTTAAGTTATAAAAACAGCGAATTGATGGAAACTACTAGACCAACGAGTCAAAGAAGCTGGAACATAGTAAGTAAGAAATAAATCACACAATTCTGAAGAACACATGCCATAATAGTATTTATAGCAAAGACTGAGACTAACAACATCACGTCTATGAGAGAGAGGGCGCAGAGATGGGGAAAAGGTGGGGGGCAAGCAAATTACAGATACGTTTCTGCACCTTAAATGGGACAGAGATTCACCAACTCAAATATGACAACTGTATATCAATAAATGTCCATTTCATCTCAGAAACGATCGTACACCTAAACTCTTTTTGATGTTGAATTCTTAGAACGGATATAAATGAATATGTCATAAATGCGTTTATTTTGAAACAATATTATTGTTGTAGACCTGTAAGAGTTCCAGAAAGAAGACAAGAACGCGGGATTAAGTGAACCAAAGTATATTGAAGAAAGTATAAATACGACATATAAAGAGAGTGGTTGAACGTCTATCTGACTGCCAGTATAAGACTGGGGTAGTTCCATGTATTTACTTCCTTCCACCCGCAGGAACATGTGGCACAAGGCTGGAATGGGGGGGGTCGAATAAGCGTCCCTAAAGAATGAGCACTCTGGCATATAAAAAATGCCTAGGCAGCCACGTCGGTATTCCTCGGCTGGAGCGCCTCATTCAGTAAGCAATAAACTTACTCCACTCCAAAGAGGGGAGGCAAGGCATGAGAGGGTGGACCTCCTAAGACCACTCTGGACTAATGCCTCAGCCCGACAGATAAAAGGTCACCGAAATGACCCAGTTCCTGTCGGGCTGGGGTGGGTCCAGATATTTAATTGCTTCCCACAGCAGGAATGTGTGGCACAAGGCCAGAAAGTGGGGGAGAGTCAAGCCAACGTCCCTAAAAGAGGAACACTCTGGCCTAGCAAAAATAGCCTGGGCAGCCCCGTCTGCATTCCTCGGTCAGGGCGCCTCAGACAGTAAACAATGAACTAACTACACCCCACAGAGGGGAGGCAAGGCCTGGGAGGGTGCACTTCCTAGGATTACCCATGACTAATGCTTCGGCCCGACAGATAAAAGGCCACCGAAATGGACCAGTTCCTGTCGGGCTGGGGTCGATCCAACACTGAGAGGCATGTGCTTCCTCTTGACGCGGAAAAGTTTATGTATTCCGTAAAGGTAGGTACCAAAACAAATATATATATATATATATATATATATATATATATATATATATATATATATATATATATATATTTATATATATATATATATATATATATATATATATATATATATATATATATATATATATATAATTAACTTGTTACAAATATCCAAGGGGTATAAATCCGAAGGAAGTTGAAACCGTGTTCATGAGAGTGCTCAATGAAAATTCATTTTATTATTAGTATACTATAATTACAATTAACAAATATTATCACAACGAGAATTACTACTATTACTGATATTAATATCATTATAAAAGCCATAACTAGTAATATTATTGGATAACGACGACTAATTAATATAGAAATGGAATGCTAGCATGGCATTTAATACCCTAAATAAAATTATCAAACATTTTTTTATACGATAACCACCAAAGATATGCGACAATATTTTTATTTTTATTATATAGAATAAATTCAAACCCATCCCACTCTCTGCTCCAGTTAAGATTAACGTCACAATAACCCAGACACTAAATAGCACCCCACCCAATTTCTTAAAATATCATCCGTTAGAATCTCCCCTTTCCTTTCTTTGCTATATGCGAACCTCGTCTTCATTCCTCTCCATCTTATCTATCCCCAATTTCCTGTTGTTGTGGAATTATAAAAATTAGAACAGTGGATTCCAAAATGCCTGAAGAGTTGACGTTTATTTTAAACGTTAATGAAACACAATATATTATGTAGCAAAATGGAATAAAACCATCAACAATATATATATATATAAAATATTTGTTGTTGTTTATTATCTATGTACGTATACGTTTCGTCCCTTTTCAATCAGGACTCATCAGAATAGAGATATGACTATTCACTACCGGTCGTACGATTAGAAACCCTGGATTACAAGTATTTTTCAACTTGCATCCAACGTCGTTAACCGCACGCCCAATATTTGAATAGCCGATAAACAATGATAATTTAACACATATAAAAGCGGCTTGATGTCGAGGCATTCTACTTCTATTAAAGAAGGAATGATGCATATAAAGCAAGTGACGTTATGCTGTGTTTGTACTACCATTAAGAGTGCTCTACTTATTTTACGAGGAGCGACAAATATAAAATATTTGTTGTTGTTTATTATCTATGTACGTATACGTTTCGTCCCTTTTCAATCAGGACTCATCAGCATAGAGATATGACTATTCACTACCGGTCGTACGATTCGAAACCCTGCAACTTGCATCCAACGTCGTTAACCGCGGGCCCAATATTTGAATAGCCGATAAACAATGATAATTTAACACATATAAAAGCGGCTTGATGTCGAGGCATTCTACTTCTATTAAAGAAGGAATGATGCATAGAAAGCAAGTGACGTCATGCTGTGTTTGTACTACCATTAAGAGTGCTCTACTTACACACGTACTCGTTATATATTTATTTTACTTATTCATATACACGCGTATGCACATTAGAAGCCAACACTGAATAAAAGAGAGTCACGCTTTCTTTAATTGCCCACATAGACATTAAAACATATTAGAGAGTAGTTGAACCAATATAGAAAAATAGCAAAGAGATAGATGGGTTACTTGTTCGGTTAATTATAAATTACGACTACATACAACAATTAAAACAGTGCATTTGTCCCAGAACTTCATTGGTTCAACAATTTTCTAAAACGGAAATAGTGTCAGTCTCCTTTTAATAAGATTAACTCTTTATTTTCTTCGGATATATTGATCACTCACTACAACCCATCCATAGATATTATTACCATTTCACATAGCTTTCACAATGGCAGCCGAACGCCAATAGCTAACGTATTCAGATCACTGACACTTGATGAACGAAACTATAGTCAGACAGAGAAGGAAGCATCGGCCATAATTTTTGCCAAGAAAGAAAATCAACAAATTGCTATATAGGCGCTATTTTACTTTGATCGCAAATCATTTTCGGATCCATAAAAGCTATCCTAGTCTATACAGCTTACCGTCTGCAAAGATGGGCTACCACGTTGTTTGATTATGATTTCTGCAGTCGACACTATTCAACCTCCTCCTTCTCGAGGTTACCCTGTTAATATGCATGGGCATAGACAGAACACGACCGACCTAGAGGAGTAAACCTTGACCACACATGTTGCTATTCCACGGGTAGCAGTAGTTTTAGTTGCACTCATCAACAAACTGATGATCTGGTTCTGAGAACAGCATGGCTTTGCAGATGATCATATATATTTGAAAATGGGAAGGCCTAACTACTCCAGTTATTCAATCGGGTAAAAAGAAGAGCGTCAACCACATACACACCACCACCATTTTATGCGGAATACAATGACCCGGTCGGGCGTTTTGGGCATACATTTAACATGCAGATGACGTATCCAGACTCGTGGGTACGCAAACAAAATGAAAGAGGACTCAGTTATGTGGTGATAAAGTCTATTTCAGTCTTCGCATCAATTCTCAGAGCATTGCCAATTACTACTGATGCGGACCCTTTACCAAAGGCAATGTTGCGCATCCACCATCGAAAATGGTATGTGACGACGAAACTCTTTTTTCAGTGTCAGTCAATATTATCTTAAGTTGATAGGTGCATTCTTATTGGGGTCGGGCGTCTGATTGTTCCATTTAAATTACAAATTTTTTTGTTTAAAGGATGTCATTTTGGACATCAAAGCATTGGCTGCATGAAAGCATACACACGTAGCGATGTCTATTTGGCCAAACACAGAAAAGCAATTTGAAGACCGGAACCGTAAATGTCCGTTATAGTTAAGAGTTAGAGCTAGGGTTAGGGCTAGGGTTAGGGTTTAGGATTTAGGGTTATGGTTTAAGGTTAGCGTTATAGTTAGAGTTTATGGTAAGAGGTTAGGGTTTAGGGTTAGGGTTAGGGTTTAGGGTTAGAGTTTAGGGTTAGGGTTTAGGGTTAGGGTTAGGGTTTAGGGTTAGAGTTAGGGTTTACGGTTTAGGGTTAGAGTTAGCGTTTATGGTAAGGGGTTAGGGTTTAGGGTTTAGATTTAGGGTTTAGGTTTAGGGTTAGAGTTTAGGGATAGGGTAAGGGTCAGGGTTTAGGTTTAGAGTTAGCGTTTAGGGTTAGGGTTTAGGTTTAGAATTAGGGTTTAGGGTTAGGGTTTAGGGTTAGAGTTAGCGTTTAGGTTAAGTGGTTAGGGGTAGGGTTTATGGTTAGGGTTTAAGGTTAGGGTTAGGGTTAGGGTAGCAGCAAAAGACTTCGGAAAAGAAAACCCTTATTCTTGGCCTATTCTGGTTTTCTCCCCGCTCGCGTCTTCACATTTACCTTGCATGATCTATTTATGGAAGATATTTCCTACTACTAGTAGTAGTAGATGTCTCACTCACATCAAAGGAAACCAATTTGAAGTTGTAACACGTTTTCAGAAAATTCGGAATTCCAGAAATTTTAGTCTCTATACAAATAGAACAGCCGTTCAATCGCCGCCATGACACATTAAGCCGCACTTTCGAACAAGAACAAAAAAGTCTTAGCAGAATACTATCTAAATGGCACAGAGAAGTGTGCACAAAATTACAAACAGGAAATATAATTTATGATGTCAGCGTACAATCATCTATCTGGGTTCGAAATAAAAATCAGCTACAACTCTTATATCTCGCAGAAACAAAAGCACAAAATTCTATCTTCACACTCGAGATATTATTTGACACATCGAGCAGACGGAAGAACCTAGGGCTCAACTAAAATGTTTACCTAGGAGGTCAAATCGTATCTGACACCGTGCAAATCAAATACAGTCAAGCCACGACAAATGTGTTTAATAGTACACAGGGAAGGGTGTTAGCTGAAATTCATATTCCATCTAAAGATGTTTCTATGTTTAAAGGGGGATAACTCTTTTTGTATCTTGGAATTATCTTTCCCGATCAAGAGACATTGAAAGAGAATTTATCTGCCCTTGCTGGTGACATGACATTATGGGATGGAATTAAAAACCGACGCTACACAGATTTAATCCACTACGATCATGGCTTAATCCTCTCTTGTGTGACGCTTTAAATAAATCATTTTAAATTCTTGTCTTCTATTAAGAATCGTTTTATTCTGTTTATTTCTTAATTGGTCCTCCGATTTATAAAATCGGGGGACCTATGTTTTGAGGCATTTCCGTCCGTCCGTCCAGATTTTTCTCCGCAACCATCCATTGAATTTCTCTGAAATTTTGCATGAAGTTGTAACTTTGGTCTGGTTAGAAAGTGACATTCTCCGATTTTTGAAAAAAAAATCTGGTTAGCCCCCCCCCCCCCCCCCCCCGGGGGTCAAAGGGCCTCGAAATGGCAAAAAATGACATTTTTTGCCCCATAACTTTTCATCTTGGAGGCAATTGTTCCTAATAGAAAATACGTATCGCTGACCTTGGAAAAAATCTAGTTCGCGCACCCAGGGGGTCAAAAGCCCCCAAAATGGCAAAAAATGACCCTTTTCTCCCATAACGTTTGATCCATCCATTCAATTTTTCTGAAACTTGGCCAAAATGTAGAGGCAATTGTTCTGGATATAAAATGGGCATCTTTGACCTAAGAAAAATTCTGGTTCGTGCACCCAGGGGGTCAAAGAGGGGTCAGAAATGCCCCAAATTGCCCAAATTTATTGCATTTTTACACTCGCCACATCGAGTCACATACAGAGGGGGACCACGCACGCGCTGCTTGTTGCTTTTCAGTTCCATCTTAGCGTTTTCCATTTCTATTTTTGTCGTTGTTTTATTCGAGCTTTCTCTCATTCTGCCTCAATTTTGCCTCAATTTTGCCTCAATTCTGCCTCAATTCTACCTCAATTTTGCCTCAATTGTGGTTTTCCCAAGTCCAACCTGAGCTTGAGAAAGTTTGGACCAATCTTCCGCTAAAATCTGCCGCACGCCTTCCACGAAGACATTGTTGTCTAACATATGCTCAGATACGACCCTAATCAACCGAGTGTGCCTCATGGATTGTTTGGAATACAACCTTTGACCCTGAAGAAAGTCAAATGTTTTTGATATTTCAGAGAGGCAAAAAATAGATTTAGCTTTTAATGAAATAAAAATATATTTCGAAGTCAGGTTAGTTAAAGCTAAAAAAAACTTCATATATAAAGTCCGACACATGTGGCAAGTGGTTAACGACGCGGACTGAAAACCTGGGTTCTTCAGGTTCGAATCCAGTTCGTTCCACAAAAACCCTTTCATTAAAACCCACACCTGACCTTGTGTCTAACCTCCTGGAGACGAGGGTAAATAAAATACTAGTGTGTCTGTGCCTTCAAAGTGATGATATAATCATTTCCTTGCTTCTGTTTCCGGTATAATTCAGTAACATTCTCGCGTGTGTTTTCTAATTGCTGAGATTAAATATTGCTATTCATGAATCACGCGTTTTCAAGCTTCGACACGCATAAAAGTAAAGTAAAGGAATAACCTTGTTAAAAGAAAGCGTATTTTAAAAATACACGTCTCAAGATGGATAAAATTAATTCCCCGAACAGAACAGTTTCTTTTCCATCGTTTTAATCTCAAGATTAAAATCAAGATTAGTTCTATTAAAACTTGTGTCTAGAATATTGATTCCAATTTTGAGCCATTTCCATTCCATGATTTGATCCTAGAAAATGTCTAAAATTTAAGCTTAATAAGAAGAAATTGAAATTAAGGGAATCACGAAAGATTCCCTGGATTTCGATTTCTAGTATGTGCTATATATATATATATATTTTTTTTATTATTATTATTATTATTATTATTATTATTATTATTATTATTATTATTATTATTATCGTCGTCGTCGTCGTCGTCGTCGTCGTCGTCGTCGTCGTCGTCGTCGTCGTTGAAATTAAGGGAATTACAAAATTCAATTCAATTGCCCAGAGCAATGTATATTCCGCAAAAAGGCAATTTATTCAAGTTAAATTTTCCTTAAGCCAGGCTTTTCAAAGATCAAAATCTTATCATCAGAAGAAGTCGCTTTCTACCTGCTCTATCCTGGATATTGAGCTGTATACTCTTCACAATAGGTTTTACCTTTCCTAAAAGTTCGCTTTTAGTACACCACTTTATATATATATATATATATATATATATATATATATATATATATATATATATATATATATTAGAATTTCGTGTATCCACATAAAAATTTATAAGGAGATATAATTTTTTATGTATCAAGGCTACATGTAGAAAATGTCCCCCTCATAAGGTCATGGAAATCCCTGCTTCCGAAGAACTCTCTCCCGGTTCAGAGGCACTATGGCTCCAGCAGCAAATACTAAACCGCCAGAGAACGGGAATGGGGCGATCAAAAGTTGCTATAAGTAGATGGTTCTACAAAACTGACCCAACCATATTTGAATGTGGAAAGGAGGACCATACGATGCAACACTGCATTGTATGCCCTCTACTGCACAACCGGTGCAGCTTGAAAGATCTTGCAGAGTACAACAATAATGCAAAGGACTGCATAAAAAAGTGGGAAACTGTCGTATGACAACCGCATGCTTCAAAGACACGCAAAGAAGAAGAAGAAGAAGAAGAAGAAGAAGAAGAAGAATCACAAAAGAAGAAGAAGACGAAGAAGAAAAAAATAGAAGAAGAAGAATCACAAAAGAAGAAGAAGAAGAAGAAGAATCACAAAAGAAGAAGAAGAAGAATCAAAAAAAAAGAAGAAGAAGAATCACAAAAGAAGAAGAAGAAGAAGAATCACAAAAGAAGAAGAAGAAGAAGAAGAGGAAGAAAGAAAAAAAGAAGAAGAAGAAGAATCACAAAAGAAGAAGAAGAAGAAGAAGAAGAAAGAAAAAAAGAAGAAGAAGAAGAATCACAAAAGAAGAAGAAGAAGAAGAAGAAGAAGAAGAAGAAGAAGTAAACATATTGAACAATTCGAACAATCTATTAGTTGCAATTTTGTAGATGTTTCTATCTAAATATAAATGACTGGGCGGGGGGGGTGAACTTCATGATGTATTAAGTAAAGGGGGGGGGAATACAATGGGTTCTATTGATTTCGTAATATATTGGAAGTGAGTGAATAAAATAAGAATCTTTATAATATAGATAGCTTGCATTATCTAAACTTTTAGAATCGCCAGATCGATTTACTAATTAAACGGGAGAAATTGCAGTGACTTGGATCCAATTTTTTTCTCTTTTCAGTTTAAACTTTAACTTCTAAGACTGTAACGTAAATAGTGGATGATCTAGCCACTTACACGCAGGAAGTCAGGATATTATGGGAAAAAAATAGGATTTTTTTTTCTTATTTTTTCTTTCTTTTTTTTTAAATAAAAAAATAAGTATAACTAATGGGAATAAATCTATTTTGTCTACAGAATTACGTCCCTTGAATTCCCGTTTTTTCCTTAGTCGTGCGAAAACATATAATTAATTGTGACTTATATGACCGTAATTTAGTTTTAAAAGTATAAAATAAAAATCTTAGGATATACATTTAATTATATACAATATTATTTGTTTTGTTAGAATTGATTCTACATGTAGTAGATTACATATATAGCGTTTTTTTTTTCATCGTAGAGAAAACATGGCATGGCTAATTTCCATTGTTATCGTTTTGTAACTTTCTATGCTGACCGTATTTTCGTATCAAATAAAATCAAACACTTTATAAAAGATATCATTATTTAGATTTAGGGCTAACAATATTTTATCAACTGACATTTCCAAATTTTATCGAGGTTTAGTCCGGTTTTGCTTTCTGGGCCAAAATGTGACGATCCTAGCTCTGCTAACTTGGTTCCAAGATGGCGACTTGGGAATCGGATTATGCTGTGTCAGATGTTTGGAGGATTTATCTCTAAATATCACATTTAAAGTGATTTTTTTTCGTGTTTTTTTTTTTACTTTCCGGTCTTCTCATCTTTCTTAATCACCCTTTTCCTATTTTTTAGGAATAATGTACTTGTTTTTTTTTTTAATTATTAAATAACTGTTCTCTGAAGAGAAACTTGGTAGACCAACGACTACTTTTTTTTTACCTGTTTGCGAAAAGTAAAAAAATATAGGCATTCGCCGAAGTAGAAAAATCAAAAAAAAAAACAAAAAAAATCAGAAAACAAATTATTTGCAAAAAAAAAGCAGGCCAAAATAATACGGCGCATTCTTTACCCCGACACTAATCGAAATATGTGACGTAACATTTGGACGCCATAACTGAGTTGATATGTTCAAGATAACCAAAGAAGCTTCCTTACACATTCAGAAGGTAATCTCAAAGTTATGCCATCGATTTTCCAAAAAACCTTGTATTATCAATTGAGCACGCGCACGCCTAGTGTAATTGAAGAGTTCAAACGCAAAACGCGATAAATCCAATTCCTTTAAATAGAGACCGTAAACAACAAAAACACGAATACATTAAATCTAGACTTCGAATGAAAGCTGATTTTAATTGAAATCAAAAAGAAATTATTTCGGTATCATATTATGTAACACATAGTTTTGGGGTTTCGTCGAGTGTTGAAATGCAACACTTTTTGCGGGGACAGTTTCGTGATTTTGAAAATGGCGTTTATCGCGTTTTGCATGAGAACTCTTCAATTCTAGATGCTCTACCCTGACGTGTTACTCATCCGAAACTCAGCTGTTCCTTTCTCAACGTACTTGGTTTCCTCTAAAGACTTCGGATCGGCCTAGTCTGACAAAAGGCCATTTCAATTTGCCGTAAAACACACATACTAAACCGAAACTTTTCTTACTTTCTTTCTTCTTTCCTTCCTTCAAGAGGCTCGTATATTCCGACTGGTCAACTTCAAAGAGAAGAATCAAACGGCAACGCCATTTTAATTGTCCAGTCAATATGACTCATTTTAACGTCAAATAAATAAGCATCAATCAGCAATGAAAAGAGGACATTCTATTCACGTTGTACACTTCATTGAACCGTAACACAGTTTCGGTAACCTAGAATGTTATTATAAACAACTCTTAACCTGCAGTCGTTTCTTTGTCTCACCGCTTGGGGGCGCTACTTGTCTACATACAATTCTCCATCTATTTCTAAAAGATTAGAATTAACACTAACATAAAACACTGTTTCGTATTTTCTTTTCAGGATATATTTTCATTATTTCTTATCTTCATTTTTTATCTTTTCTTTCTGCGTCGTTTCTTTATTTTATGTTTCTCTGTTTCCTTTTTTTTCAATTTTCCTCTTTTTTTCGCCTTTTTTATTATATTTTACATCTTTTCGTTCTTTTTCTATTCCTGCTTTCTTATTTTTTACTTTCTTCTTTCT
>OY744542.1:47480186-47522686 GCA_963556195.1 Sepiola atlantica
TATTATCCTTATTTTAATTTGAATATTATCCTTTTTTTAATTTGAATATTATTCTTTTTCATTTGAAGGTGATCATATTTTTATTTTAATATTTGCAATCCAAATTTGAAGTTAAACTTTAACTTAATTTTAAGTTGATTTTTTTAAATCTGAAGTTTAACATTTAAATTAGAAAATGATATTTAAAATTTTTAAATTTTTTATTTAAGGTTGATCTTTTTTAATTTGGAGTTGATCTTTTAAAATTTGAATTTAAGTTTTTATAATCTGAAATAACAAGTTTAATTTAATTTGAAATTAATCTTTCTTGATTCGAAATTCAACTTTTTAATTTTATTTGGAAGTGATTTTTTTAAATTTGAAATTGATATTTTTAAATGTGAAGATTATCTGGGTTTTTTTAATTTGATATTGATCTTAGTCAAATTTAATTTAAAGATTTTTAATCTGAAATAAAGCTTTTTAATTTAATTTGAACTGGATCTTTTTGATTTGAATTGTTTTTATCTTAAATTATACTTTTTACATTCAATTTAAAGTTAAATATTTTAATTTTTAAGTCGATTATTTTCATTTGAAGTTGAGCTTTTAAATTATAAATTGCTCTTTTCAACATTTCAAATGGAGCTTTTTAAAATCTTTAATCGTATTTTAACGTTCTAATTGAATTTAACGTCAATCTTTTTCATTGAAAATTAGGCGTTTTTAATTTGAAATTAAACTTTAAAATTTGATTCGAAGTTAATATACTTATTATTTTACGCCATCTTTTTAATTTGATGTTAATCTGATTTGATTTGTAGTTAAACTCTTTTAGTTTAAGTTTAACATTTTAAATTAAATTTAGAATTGATCTTTCAAAATTTCGAGTTGATTTTTTAATTTGATATTGAATTTTTTTTAATTTGATATTGAATTTTTTTTAATTTGATATTGAAATGTTTTATTTAATTTGAAGTTAATATTCTTTTAATTTTACGTTACCTTTTTAATTTGATGTTAATCTTATTTGATTTGTAGTTGAACTCTTTTAGTTTAAGTTTAACATTTTAAATTTAATTTAGAATTGATCTTTCAAAATTTCGAGTTGATTTTTTAATTTTAGTTTGAATTTGAATTTTTTTTAATTTGATATTGAAATTTTCAATTTAATTTGAAGTTGATTTTTTTAATTTAAAATTCAGCTTTTTGTCGATTTCCAATTCAGCTATTTCAAGTTGAAGATCAACTTTTTTAATTTGAGGATAGAAAGCTGCAGTGTTAAATATTGAACGATTTCTTTTGTTTTCACTTGATTATTTTTTTTTATGTCAGATCTATTTTTAAATCAAACTCGTTGTAAACATCGATTTTCGATCAGGTATCAATTACAATTAGGTCTTTAAAATGAAACCATTGGTGGAAATACGAAACAGTGTAATTTAACTAGCAATTTACAAATCAGTGTGTTTTGTGTGTGCGTTTCATATAACAATTTGTTGAATGCCGCAAAACGTGAGTCTGTCTACATCATATCCAACATATTCTCGGAAAACTTTCCAGGAATCATAATCCGAGGATGTTTCTATCTACATTATTTACATACTAGCGGGACCCCGTGGAAATTCCACGGTGCTTTCTGTGATACAACTAAGGCCGCAAGGATAGGAAGTGACTCATCGACAGAGACAAAAGAAAAATGCGGAAGTGGTCAGTTTCCATTGTTTATGACAGGTAACCTAGACGAGAATACCGGATACGACATTTAGGAGTGACAACGTTTTACGACAGTTTGACGACAGTAAGGTAAGTTAGTTTTACGATAGTTTGACGACAGTAAGGTTTATGGCAACAAGTTTACGAGTTGGGGTTTCGGAGAGAAGCCGATCAGTTAGGGATCGAACCGGAAAACGATGAGATGAGCTGACGACTTGAGCAACGACAATGGGGTCTCGACAGTCCGTGACGGTGTCACACACACTCATAACTTCCAACTAAATTATACACAATGTATATGTGTTTGTGTTCTTTCTCGAGAGTTGTGTTTCTTTTATTTAACTTGTGGACCAGTGCTGTGCCCTCGACGATTCGTCAATGGATAGATCACTCGGCTAGATGATGAAGACAAGAAGGCCACGGACATACAACGTTGGGGTTGACGGTCGTCGAGTGAGGCAACATGGTTCTACATTTCTACGTCCATCTGTATAATTTACTATCAATAATGATATTCCTTTTGAAATAATAAATGGCTGCCAGGGTCAATACAACGAACAAGAAATTACTCGTTTTTCGCCCGTCAATATAATTGTTATTGTGAGCTAAATATATTTAAATAAATGAAACGAATATGTCTCTTCTTTATTCAAATATTTAAAATAGTGGCAATTTAATTCTTTTTAAAACAATAAATATTATCTGTCTTTTTACCGTAAACAGAATTGTCAGCTAAATATTCGTCAAATCAATAAAAATGAATGTCACTTTTTGAAATGTATCTATTTAAAATTGTATCGTATTAGTCGACTGGGCGATAGAATTCAATTTTAGAACAATTGATTTTAAAATGGGTAAAGTCGGAATTGTTTACCATAGCGACATCAAATAAATCACCAATCAATATCGGACGATAACAATTTTTAAATGTGTGTGAAAAGAAACAACGTGCGTACGAACACGAAATGCCTTAACGTACTATATTAGTATGTAATATATTAGTATGTAATATATTAGTATGTAATATATTAGTATGTAAAGTTGGGTATGTATATACGTTTATGTATTTGTATGTAAAGTTAGGTATGTGTATACGTTTATATATTTGTATGTAAGGTTAGGTATGTGTATACGTTTATATATTTTTATATGTAAAGTTAGGTATGTGAATACGTTTATATATTTTTATATGTAAAGTTAGGTATGTGAATACGTTTATATATTTTTATATGTAAAGTTAGGTATGTGAATACGTTTATATATTTTTATATGTAAAGTTAGGTATGTGAATACGTTTATATATTTTTATATGTAAAGTTAGGTATGTGAATACGTTCATATATTTTTATATGTAAAGTTAGGTATGTGAATACGTTCACATATTTTTATATGTAAAGTTAGGTATGTGAATACGTTTATATATTTTTATATGTAAAGTTAGGTATGTGAATACGTTTATATATTTTTATATGTAAAGTTAGGTATGTGAATACGTTCATATATTTTTATATGTAAAGTTAAGTATGTGAATACGTTCATATATTTTTAGATGTAAAGTTAGGTATGTGAATACGTTCATATATTTTTAGATAGATTTCAAGCTGTCATTTTTACGACGTTTTGGCCGCCGTATACTTCGGGCTTCTGGTAAATTGTGTCAGAGTGGGTAATCTTTTGCTAATTTAGAACTCTTAATTTAATTCACTCGTGAAGACTGATCTCATTCCGCGTTTCATGTTTTTATAAGAAAACTGAAACATTTCCGACATAATGTATTGGTACATATAGGAATAGGGTAATAAAAAAGAACATATACTTTTATTTATATAAAGTTAGGTAGGTGTATACGTTTATATATTTGTATATAAAGTTAGGTATGTGTATACGTTTATATATTTGTATGTAAAGTTAAGTATGTGTATACGTTTATATATTTGTATGTAAAGTTAGGTATGTGTATACGTTTATATATTTGTACGTAAAGTTAGGTATGTGTATACGTTTATATATTTGTATGTAAAGTTAGGTATGTGTATACGTTTATATATTTGTATGTAAAGTTAGGTATGTGTATACGTTTATATATTTGTATGTACAGTTAGATATGTGTATACGTTTATATATTTGTATGTAAAGTTAGGTATGTGTATACGTTTATATATTTGTATGTAAAGTTAGGTATGTGTATACGTTTATATATTTGTATGTACAGTTAGGTATGTGTATACGTTTATATATTTGTATGTAAAGTTAGGTATGTGTATACGTTTATATATTTGTATGTAAAGTTAGGTATGTGTATACGTTTATATATTTCTATGTAAAGCTAGGTATGTGTATACGTGTATATATTTGTATGTAAAGTTAGGTATGTGTATACGTTTATATATTTGTATATAAAGTTAGGTATGTGTATACGTTTATATATTTGTATATAAAGTTAGGTATGTGTATACGTTTATATATTTGTATGTAAAGTTAAGTATGTGTATACGTTAATATATTTGTATGTAAAGTTAGGTATGTGTATACGTTTATATATTTGTACGTAAAGTTAGGTATGTGTATACGTTTATATATTTGTATGTAAAGTTAGGTATGTGTATACGTTTATATATTTGTATGTAAAGTTAGGTATGTGTATACGTTTATATATTTGTATGTACAGTTAGATATGTGTATACGTTTATATATTTGTATGTAAAGTTAGGTATGTGTATACGTTTATATATTTGTATGTAAAGTTAGGTATGTGTATACGTTTATATATTTCTATGCAAAGCTAGGTATGTGTATACGTGTATATATTTGTATGTAAAGTTAGGTATGTGTATACGTTTATATATTTGTATATAAAGTTAGGTATGTGTATACGTTTATATATTTGTATATAAAGTTAGGTATGTGTATACATTTATATATTTGTATGTAAAGTCAGGTATGTGTATACGTTTATATATTTGTATATAAAGTTAGGTATGTATATACGTTTATATATTTGTATGTAAAGTTAGTTATGTGTATACGTTTATATATTTGTATATAAAGTTGGGTATGTGTATACATTTATATATTTGTATGTAAAGTCAGGTATGTGTATACGTTTATATATTTGTATGTAAAGTTAGGTATGTGTTTACGTTTATATATGTGTATGTAAAGTTAGGTATGTGTATACGTTTATATATTTGTATATAAAGCTAGATATGTGTATACGTTTATATATTTCTATGTAAAGTTAGGTATGTATATACGTTTATATATTTGTATGTAAAGTTAGATATGTGTATACTTTTATATATTTGTATATAAAGTCAGATATGTTTATACTTTTATATATTTGTATATAAAGTCAGGTATGTGTATACGTTTATATATTTGTTGTAAACTAATTTTGTAAATGAGTCATAATTAACCGATCATTATTAATTTTGTTAGGTGTAAGAGGTGTAAATGTGGGATATATTTAGTTTAATTTAGTTTCATATAAAAATAGGAAAAAGGGTGAAAGCCATTCGTAAAATTTAAGATAATTACGATTTTTGTAAAATTTTAACAATAGGTATTAGGCAACAATTAATAAATATTCACCAAATTGTATATTCTTTGGGGTGTTTTAGAGGGGGTTTAGCGGTATTATATTGGAAAAACCTGGCATTTGAAAATTCAAATATTTCAGATTTGCATTGAATTTGACCTATTAGACACCAATCAAACAAGATTCCCTTAATTTCAATTTCTTCTTAATATCTTTTAAGCTTAAGCCTTAAATTTGTGGCATTTTGTAGAACTAAAATCATTTGATGGACTTTGATTAGAATTAGAATAAGGATTCTAGACATAAGACTTAGTAGCATTATATCTTGCTTTTAATCTTTGTAAGGGGTCATAAAAGTGGTGCAAAACTGTTTTGTTCGGAGAATTTTACTTATCCTGGGATTAGTATTCTTTAAGTATGGTTAATCAGATGGTTAGATTGACAGAATAATAATGAATATAGTGAGAGGATTGAAAATAATGACTGGAATTATATGAAATTGATGACTTATGAGAACGGTTTATGAGAGGTGTTTATTGACATCAGATTTGAAGATGACATTATTGTAGCCTCTGGGGAAGCAATCTTGTGAGTACGTGTTCCATAGATGGAAAGTTCTTGGAAATAAACTCTATTCATGGTATTCTGTTTGTTAGGCACACGGGTGAAGAAAAAATTATTTGCACTAGTGGTAGAGAGATGAGTGCTTTATATAATTTTCCCTAGAGTTATATATATATATATATATATATATATATATATATATATATATATATATATATATATAGTCTCGGAAGTTTCTCAACCATTAAAACTATATTAAAAAGAAAAAAATAAATAAACTTATAGTCCCAAGTCTTTCAGTGGAAAATCACTCATGTAAGTCAATTTATTTTTTACAGTTATTATATTAGTTTGTTTCTAACACTATTTTAAGGGATCATCAGTTGTTTATATATATATATATATATATATATATATATATATATATATATATATATATATATATATATATATAAATTTTTCGTGGTGCCAAATTTTATTACAGCAAGGAATACAGATGTTTGTGACATTTTTTCGGGTGGAATGAAATTGAAAAAGTATAAAAACGAGAGGAAATAATTAAAAATAATTCATGCGTGTTTAACAATGAGTCAGATTCCATATTATTCCTTAATGCACTCAATCAATTACACCCAGCCTTACAGTTCACTTTTGAGAGGGAACATAACTTCACCCTTCCTTTTCTGGATGTATTAGTGCATAAATCTGGTTCATTGTTTCTTACATTTGTTTACCGCAAACCTACATTTACTGGTTTATATTGTCACTGGGACTCTTTTTATCCCATACAAAGAAAAATAAATCTGATTTAATATTTGGTTCAGCGTGCCTTAAAGATTTGCTCTGAATCCCGGATTGATTCGGAGATTAAATTTATCAAAGAGGTGCTCGTTGAAAATGGTTACCCTCTCGATATTGTTAATTCTAATATCGTTACCAAGATCACTCATTTTTATAAGCTTAAACTTGTTGGCCCTCCAAAATGTCCGGCGTACCTCAGATTACCCTGGTTAGGTAATATTAGCATAAAATTTGCTAACCAAATTTCTGTAGCTGTGCGTTGGTGTTACCAGGCATCTAATCCTAGAATTGTTTTTTCTGCTCGACCTTTGTTCAAATCCGTTCATAAGGATGTTCTCCTACCCCAACATATCAGTAATATTATTTATCAATTTAAATGTCGGTGCGATGCCCTATACGTGGGAAGGGCAGTGCAAAGGTTTGAATCCAGAATAAAACAACACATCCCCCTGCAATACGCCGGAGCCGACTAAATAATTTACATAATTTAGTCAACACATCCGGGTCCGCTATTGCTGACCATCTTATAAATAGCGCCGAATGTGCGTCGACTTACGCTAGTGACTGGTTTTCTGTCATAAGTAGATCACATTCTTTATTCCACCCCAAAGTCCTGGAAGCTATATATATTAAGTCAGTCAAACCCTCCCTTTGTAAACAAAAGGAGTGGCTTCTAGGACTCAATGTGATCAACTTCTGACCCTCCCCCCATGTTTTCTCCTAAACTTGTCACTGGTCTTCATTCTACTTTTTTAAGTTTTTAGTCGTAATTGCTTGAATTATTTCCACGTAGATACTCTGATGAGTGTGGACGAAAGTCGGCTTAGTATATTCATGAATTTTTTAAAATTATTTCCTCTCGTTTTTATACTTTTTCAATTTCATTCTACCCCCCAAAATGTCACAAACGTCTGTATTCCTTGCTGTAATATATATATATATATATATATATATATATATATATATATATATATATATATATGTGTGTGTGTGGGTGTGTGTGTGTGTGTGTGTGTATGTGTGTGTGTTTATATTTAGAATATTTTATATATATTCAAATATAAATTTTATAACATAAAGTAATTATAATAGCTCAATAGTGTAAGATCAGAGCTATGTTATATTCAATATTTTTTATTTCATTTTTTACCATATCAATGTTATGAATGACAGATTCACGTCATTTAATAAAACTTTTTTTTATTCAGCATACAATTGTTTCGACTTATACCAGTGCTAATTATATAAAACAAAGCAAAAACAATGAAAAAACTAGATGAGCAGAGCCTAAATTACAATCAGTACTGATTATCAACATTATATCTTCTTCTTTTTACGTGGAACTATGATCCCATTATATCCAGTGTGTAGCATATACGTATCTTATGCTTTTCGCTGTTTGTATTTTAATCATTCATCATCAGATTAAATATTGATCTAAACATTCCTGAATTAAGACATATTTTCACTAACCGTTTTTTGTTCTTTCGCGCAATTATTTCCTTTTTTTCTTCCGGGTTTTAGCCATCAAATTTTCCTTATTTTCATCGTATCGGTGAACAGATGATGACGTGGGCGATAACGACGAGGGAGGACTTAGCTGAACTTTCAGATCCAAGAATGGTCTGTCTTAGACTATGGAATCACAATTGGCTAACCACCTCTTGCGATCTCGTTTAGGGCAACCGTGCGTAAGCCGCCAAAGTTCATAACGTACTGCTAGCTAGGAAAGTTGGCTCAGCTCAACCAGATAAACAGTATTACTACGTAAGTAAACACAATTGATCCTATAAGACTTTAACTCGGTATGAGGTAGATTTCACAGATCGCGACGGTTCAGGTCGGATTCAGAAAGACAGACAGACAGGTTTGTTTGGCTCTTTTACGGCAAATCAACCCTTTTAGTTAACTCAAAAACAATACATTGTATACAATTAACACAAGTTGCTATCTCTCTCTCTCTCTCTCTCTATATATATATATATATATATATATATATATATATATATATATATATATATATAAAGAGGTGTACTAAAAGCGAACTTTTAGGAAAGGTAAAACCTATTGTGAAGAGTATACAGCTCAATATCCAGGATAGAGCAGGTAGATATGAATAAGAATGGAAAGGAATTAGAGAAGCAAAGTCAAAATCAAAATTCAATTCAATTGCTCAGAGCTTAAGGAAAATTTAACTTGAATAAATTGCCTTTTACGGAATATACCTTGCTCTGAGCAATTGAATTGAATTTTGATTTTGACTTTGCTTCTCTAATTCCTTTCCATTCTTCTTCATATATATATATATTTCATGTAAATCCGTTGAAACTCAAGTGTTTATAAAAAGTGCTCAATAACAAGTAGAGCTGTTCTTAAGTATACATTTTTATTTATACAAACATTATTGGTTACATATGTGCATACATGTTTCCGTTGTACTCTTCAGAGAGAGTCAACCTCTCCAGACCAAAGAAGCGGTTGACTCTCTGTAAAGAGTACAATCGAAACATGCATGCACATATGTAACCAATAATGTTTGTATAAATAAAAATTATATATATATATATATATATATATATATGTAACACCGATGTAAGAAGACGGATGGTAGAGATTTTAGGTTGAAGTGTTGGTGGGAAAAGATGTTAAGATACAGTCGACTAGCCGGCAACGCAGAGAACAGCGGATACATTCAATGTTAAAGACTTACAACTTCTGTCGATTTACCATCCTCCGATTGGTTAACACAGTCCTTTGTTTATCTTGGAATATCCTGACCCCTCACACACGCACATACACACAAAGACACCGCAGGCAAACAAAGATGTATCTAGCGAACCCATCTCTTCGCGCTCTTCCCGGAGAAACGACCGTTGACCCGATGCATATGAAGACTCCGTGTCCTCTAAAACAGCACCATTCAGCGATAGTGGTCTCTAGACCCCCGGAGGGATTTTCGGAGAGACCAAGTGGGAGGAGGGACCTTAGTCTTAGATGTGTTGATGCGCATATCCATGCGAAGCGTATCCCCGTGCAACGCGGCCAGTGCAACCAGCACCTCGACGCTGGTTGACCCAAACAACACGATTGTTGCCGGCATATGCTCGGTCCGACACACTCACTTCTCGTCGAACTGCTACCCCCGAGTAGTCCCGAAAATCGGTATCCAGAATGAAATTCATTGTGTAGATGGAGTGAGTGTGGGATAACGTACACCCCTATCAAACGTCAGTCTTCACCTCGAAGGTCTCCGTACTGCAGGGGCGGGCAACCTTTTCAGAGTGAGGACCAGATGAGACTTTTGGAAGGAGATAACGGGCCGGAGTAAAAAACGAAATCTCAGAATTACTATATTTTGTTTACATGAATAAATTGTACAAAAATTGCATTGAACACTCTACAAATCTGATATTTTTTCACAAGAGACTTCTGTATGTGATGTTATAAAAGGCACCGACGAAGAGCCATTTTGGAATCATAAAAAATAATGACGGGGGGAAGTAGCAAGTTGATCCAGCATTCGTTTTGACACACCTCACACAAGTTCTATGTTTCATGCCCTTTCCTCGTCTCTCGTTTCCTCTTTGCCTCTCTCTTCCCTTTTTCTATTTTTATCTCAGGCCAACGATTTGAAATTAATAATTAAAGAAAATGAAATATACATGCATCATCGCTCGCTGATATTTATACATTTTTATCCCACTGTAAATCTTAATCGAAACCTACTTTTACGTCTATGTCACAAAATGATATGAGTTTTACTGGGAGGTCCGCGGGCCGGATTGCAATAATAAAGCATAGCAGGATGACGGGCCGGACGCTAAGTCTTCGCGGGCCGGATATGACCCGCGAGCCGGAGGTTGCCAGCCCCTGCCGTACTGTATTAGCACTGGGTGATATGAAGACGCTTCGCAGGATCACCATTAACGACATGATACGCCAGAGGGAATATCCAGCAACAGAGTCGAAAGCGGCCGGAAAATCGCTTAACACTGTTTGTAAATAAATGCACTGAAAATTTTCTCCTAGCTTGTGTGTTGGTCGATTCGTTACGCTTAAATCTGTATAAATAGTATTTTTTTAACATCTTGTGGCAAGTCTATGAGAGTCAAAGTCTCTCAGTCAGCAGTCTATCAGTCTGTCACGCTTTTGTTTGAAATAACATTTTAATCATTGAATGGACAGATTTTATGAATAAACGGGTTTTTTTTCCGCGACAGAATTTTCTCAAAAGAAACAACACATTTTTGAGAAAGACTACAAAGTTCATTTTTTTCTTCTGGGTACGCTAAACATTTTTCAGAGATTAGAATTCTGAAGTTTCCTGAAAGAAAGCAGAACTCACTAAAACAAAACAAACAAGCCGCGCATGCGTGGTCCCCCTCTGTATGTGACTCGATCTGGCGAGTGTAAAATGCAATAAATTTGGGCAATTTGGGGCATTTTGACCCCCATTGTAGCCCCTGGTGGCGCGAACCAGAATTTTTCTGAGGTCAAGGATGCTCACTTTATATCCAGGACAATTGTCTCTACATTTTGGCCAAGTTTCAGAAAAATTGAATGGATGGATTAAACGTTATGGGAGAAAAGGGTCATTTTTTGCCTTTTGGGGGGCTTTTGACCCCTTGGGGGCGCGAACCAGATTTTTTCAATGTCAGTGATACTTATTTTGTATTAGGAACAATTGCTTTCATATTTTGGCCAAGTTTCAGAGAAATTGAATGGATAGATGAAAAGTTATGCGGCAAAAAATGTCATTTTTGCCATTTCGGGGGCTTTTGACCCCCTGGGGGGCTAACCAGATTTTTCAAAAATCGGAGAATGTTACTTTCTAACCTGACAAAAGTTACAACTTCGTGCAAAATTTCAGAAAAATTCAATGGATGGTTGCGGAGAAAAATCCGGATGGACGGACGGACGGACGGACAGACGGAGGGACGGAAATGCCTCAAAACATAGGTCCTCCGATTTTATAAATCGGGGGACCAAAAAAATGTGTTCAATGAATCCTATCTAAAATATTGTTTAAAATTGTTCCAGTGTTTCACCATTAATTATCGCCCGAAATTTGCAATGAGTCGTTGTTTTTATATGTTGTGTGTGTCGGTGTTAAATATTCCCGGTGGTAAGCCAAACACACCCGGCAATGATTTACGATAGACATTGTGCTTAGTCATTAGATAACTCGGACCCAAATAGCATTTAAGCTGGCAAATCAAACTTTGCTTTAACAATATGATAACGTACTGAGCTATAAGTTCTTCATATGTCTTAAGGATCGTCTCGGAAGCCTTAAAAGAACGGGATAATGAAATAATAATAATGATCTTCTCTTTATACTCTGATAAATTGGCAAGAAAGTAAAAATGACTGGCGTCCCTGACTAAATTTATTCGTTCATATGTGTGCATCCAACTTAAGAAAAATGTTTTTGTATCCAACTTAAGAAAAATGTTTGTGTATCCAACTTAAGAAAAATGTTTTCGTATCCAACTTTAGAAAAATGTTTTCGTATCCAACTTTAGAAAAATGTTTTCGTATCAAACTTAGGAAAAATGTTTTTGTATCCAACTTAAGAAAAATATTTTTGTATCCAACTTAAGAAAAATGTTTTCTTATCCAACTTAAGGAAAATGTATTCGTATCCAACTTTAGGAAAATGTTTTTGTATCCAACTTAAGAAAATAAATTTTGTATCCAACTTAAGGAAAATGTTTTTGTATCCAACTTAAGAAAAATGTTTTTGTATCCAACTTAAGAAAAATGTTTTTGTATCCAACTTAAGAAAAATGTTTTTGTATCCAACTTAAGAAAAATGTTTTTGTATCCAACTTAAGAAAAATGTTTTTGTATCCAACTTAAGAAAAATGTTTGTGTATCCAACTTAAGAAAAATGTTTTCGTATCCAACTTAAGAAAAATGTTTTCGTATCAAACTTAGGAAAAATATTTTTGTATCCAACTTAAGAAAAATGTTTTCTTATCCAACTTAAGGAAAATGTTTTTGTATCCAACTTAAGAAAAATGTTTTTGTATCCAACTTAAGAAAAATGTTTTCGTATCCAACTTAAGAAAAATGTTTATGTATCCAACTTAAGAAAAATGTTTTTGTATCCAACTTAAGAAAAATGTTTGTGTATCCAACTTAAGAAAAATGTTTTTGTATCCAACTCAAGAAAAATGTTTATGTATCCAACTTAAGAAAAATGTGTTTGTATCCAACTTAAGAAAAATGTTTTTGTATCCAACTTAAGAAAAATGTTTTTGTATCCAACTTAAGAAAAATGTTTTTGTATCCAACTTAAGAAAAATGTTTTTGTATCCAACTTAAGAAAAATGTTTCAAGCTATTTTTCATCCATTAGTGCTCAAACTCCTTTTTCTTTAATTTATTACCGAAAATCTTTTCTAAATACAATGTTATATTTGAGCAAAATTACTTTAAAAGATTTACTTGACTTTATCCTCCCTATATATGTGAGTTTGTTATGAAGACTACTTACCAAAATTATTTTGATTGAATAATTTCTGGAGATTAGAAAGTGAAATTTCGCTTTACTTTCGGCAGCCTCGTAACTCTCGCTTCGTTTATTTTGTTCTTTAGTCTTCACATTTCATGAGCGTTTGTTTCTTGACAAAGAGGGAAGAATTGCTGTTGTGTCGGTCGGAATCCATCGTAGCATAATTTTTGATCTGGAAGTAGTATTTTTTTTTTAGCTCCTTACATCAAGTGGCTTCATGCCTTGTCTGGAGCGATTTCCATAAAAGAATACCCACAGAAAATACATATAAAAAAGATATTCTAGGGACACCTACAATTATCTTTTTCTGTACCTCTATTTTTTGGTCCTCTGTTTGTATTCTATTTTTTTCTTACTTGTTTTTGTTTTTGTTTTTGTTTTTGTTTATGTTTTCCTAATTTTTCTCTTCCAAACTAACAAACAAGAAAACTTTTTCCATTTCGTTTGAATTCCCTATTTTCGTCCAGTATTAAAAATAAGCTAAATAAACAATTTTGAATGTTAGCGGATGCGTTATTTATTTATTGTTTTTTGTGTTTTTTTTTGCTTTTTAGTCCTCACATTCTATGAGCGATGTTTCTGACGAACGGGGCGGGGGTGCTGTTGTCTGGGTCAGAATCGATCGTTTGATAATTTTGATCTTGAAGTAGTATTTGTTTTTAGCGCCTTACATCAAGTGGCTTCATGCCTTGTCTGGAGCGATTTCCATTGAAAAAAAAAAAACAGAAAAAAAAGTTAGAACTGATTGCATCATTCCACTCTAGATTTTCACAGTATATTGAAAACTGAAACATCAGTGTTGCCAATATACACCAGACAGTAGAGCATACAATATTTGAGAAAAATTACTTTTAAAGATTTAGTTGACTTTATGATTGTTAGAGCATTTATTTATACTATATATAAATGTGGGTTGGTTATAAGAACTACTTACCAAAACGTTTAGATTGAATAGTAGATGAAACTGATTAGCTTCTTCCACTCTAGATTTTCACAGTATACTAAAAACTGAGAAATCAGTGTTGCCAATATACATCAGATAGTAGGCGTAATATGTGAAAGACACTCCAATCTTTAAGGCTAACTATAGATTATCACCACCATCACCATCATCATCATTATCACCACCATCACCATCATCATCATCATCACTACCACCATCATCATCACCATCACCATCACCATCATCATAACCATCACCACCATCACCATCAGGGTTTTGATCACTCCTGGAGGAGGGACCCCTCCCTGGTTTCCGTTCACCTTATTGGTGACTGTCATTCGGGAAGGTTTGCCATAATCGCCACGCTAGGCACTGCAGGTTGGTGACGTTATTCGCCCATAGCTAGGTATCGACACACAGCACCTGATATTCCTAAATGGTCACCCATCTAGTATTAACCATGGTCAACGTTGCTTAACTTCAGTGATCTAGTGGGAACCGGTATGTCAACGTGATTATGCCGTATTACATACTACAGATATCTCTGAAAATACAGATGTTGCTGAAATACTTGGCCTTTTGGTCGGGATCAAAGTGTAGTATCTGTAGTATCCGTAGATACTGCACCCCATAGAACAGTATTGTCTTGGCCTTCGGGGCTTGATTTACGCCAGTCTATGGGTCTGTCCTGTGCAGTTCTAGGAGGTCCACCCCTCCCAGGTTTTGCCTTCTCACCCTTTGAGAAGGGGTTAGTTTATTGCTAATCGCCTGAGGCGCCCCTACCGGGGAATGTCGACGGGGTTGCCCAGGCATTTTTTTAATGGCCAGAGTGCCCACCTTCTCGAGCGCTGGTTTATCAAATCCCACTTTACCGACCTTGTGTCACATCTTACCGCTGTGGGAGGTAGATAAATAACTTGCTGAAACATGGTTAATTATCTTGCTGGTCCAAAAAAAAGCATCATGGCCGCTAATGGGGTAAGAGTGTGCATTAAAGATTATGACTTAAAATTTGTTCTTTAATACAAAATTTGTATAAAAATAAATAGCAAAACCAAATGACCTATTAATATAAAATTGTATATACTTATTTTGAAAACATTCATATTTATTATATTTACAGGAAGAAACTAAAGGTTGATATGCCGTAAAACGCTGAAATCAATAAATCGTTTCCACCAGTTTTTTTTTTTGTAGTAATGAATCACCGATTATCAAGGCCCAAAGGTCATTCAAGGATAAGGGTTAATGAGTTTATTAGGTGGACGGTGAAACAACACCTTTAGGATTGGAGACAATGGTTGAAACTGGGTAGAATTTGATTATTTAAGAGGTCGATTCAATAAGAATTTGTTAACATTGGACTTGAACACATGGACTTGAAGCAGTCATCTGGTATTCTGTTCCACAGACGGGGAGTTCTTGGAAAGAGACATTATTCGTGGAAGTTCTGTTTCGTTTTAGGTATACAGAGAAATAAAGGAAAATTATTTACAGAGGTTGTAGAAGACGCGTTTTTGCTATTGGATGTTTTATACGCGGTGAACCAGAGATAGGGTCTCAGTCGAGCACCTATCATGAAAATAACGATAGGGTAGAGATAGATTGCGTTATATTTCAACCTGAAACAACACATACAGTATTAATGTGCCTTAAAACGGACAAACTCCCAAATCGTTTCCAAAAAAAAAAACGAATTATTTTCGAGCATTAAATACACAAAACAACTGTTGATTTACTGTAAAAGAGAAAACCTTTCCTCTTTATGGTGCAGGAGTGAATAATAGGTCCTGAGGCATATCGTATATTGTAATGACCATTGAGAAGATTGAAGGCCAAAATGAGATACCCGCATAATCGTTGGCGCTCAAGAGAGAAAAGGTTAAATTTCTTGAGTTGGCTTTCAAATCCTGCATCAGTCGAGTATAGTCTGTCTTTGAACTTTTTTCAAATGCTAGATATCACGTATTAGATATAGAGCAGAGACCTGGACACCATACTCTAACAGTGGTCTGACGAGGGAGACATAAAGTGGTAGAAATATTTAAGGAGTGAGTTTGCAGAAACAAAACGTCGAATGGGGAATAGAGTACTCCTTGCTTTGTTTGCAGCCTGAATGCAATTTTTAGATGGCTTGAATGGTGAGTCGACCAGAAATCAATGATCTTTTGTCTAACCCTAACCCTAACCCTCTCGTTTTCTGCATTCTGAAAAGTTACGGTCGTTTCTGCTTTTGTCAAGGCGCACAAGATGCACAAGATGCACAAGATGCACAAGATGCACCGGTTTTCATTCGGTTCGTTGCAGTAAAAATCTCGAATGTTATTACAATCAAGCCAATTACGCGGGACGTTATTTTGTCTCACATGAAATCAGGCTAGAAAGGCGATAAAATTATCACTTTTTAAAAATAATGATAATTTTTAAATGAACTCTTTCTTCTTTTCGCTTGAAACACAGAATAACCGAAACGTTTCTCGTTCGTCAGCAAAAAAAGTCATGTTTACAAGAAATGTTAATAAAAAAAATATTTGTTAACATTTAATTATTCGTCCGACATTTTCCTTCCTAGGCGATACGTCTTTGAACACGTCTTCTTTTCTATTTTATTAATTAATAGTACATTGATTTTACTCAAAAAAACCTTCCTGCTATCATAATATGAAAAAAAAATTATGTATATATATATATATATATATATATATATATATATATATATATATATATATATAAATTCCCGAAACAGTTTTTCATGGTAAACAACTGATGATCCCTTAAAATAGTGTTAGAAACAAACTAATATAATAACTGTAAAAAATAAATTGATTTACATGAGTGATTTTCCACTGAAAGACTTGGGACTATAAGTTTTTTAAAAGTTTTTTTTTAATATAGTTTTAATGGTTGAGAAACTTCCGAGACTATATATATATATATATATATATATATATATATATATATATATATATATATATATATATATATATATATATAAAGTAAGAAAGTTAACATCTTTGAAGCACGGATTAGAATGTAGTAAATATTTTTGAAAACATATATATATATATATATATATATATATATATATAGTAAATATTTTTGAAAATCAACAATCGTGCAATATTTTTATAAATGAAAAATTCATTTATTTAAAAAAAAATTTCATCGCGAATTTTCGTTGTAAAATACAACCTTGTCAAGCGAGACTGTCCTATAGTTTTTTTTTTCCTTTTCTTCCTCCTCATTTTGATGGTGGTATTAATCCCGAGGGGTCGAAAATACGTCGAGTTCTTTAAGACGTTAGAAGTTTAGTCTGGTCGATGTCATGCGCAGATTGGCGCTATTTTTTAAAGTAAGGAAGTTAACATCAAAGAACTCGACGTATTTTCGACCCCTCGGCATTAATACCACCATCAAAATGAGGAGGAAGAAAAGGAAAAAAGAACTATAAGACAGTCTCGCTTGACAAGATTGTATTTTACAACGAAAAATCGCGATAAAAAAATTTAAATAAATGAATTTTTCATTTATACAAATATTGCACGATTGTTGATTTTCAAAAATATTTACTATATATATATATATATGTGTGTGTGTGTGTGTGTGTGTGTGTGTGTGTGTGTGTGTGTGTGTGTGTGTGTGTGTGTGTGATTTTTTGAATGCTTACCAAAGCATTCAGTTCAGGAGCCCAATCAACACCACAAAAGATTTTTTCATTCAAAAATAATTTATTTATCATTTTTCAAATTAAAGAGTTTTTACCTACACGTGTTTAACTACCAAGCAGATACTTGCTTGGCAGATCATCAGTGAAAATTAAGTACCTTGAATTACAACAACCGGCAATACACAATGTGGTGTTGCTTTCATTGAGGTCACTTAAGAAGTGAAGAAGAAAAAATTAATTTGAAAAATGATAAATAAATAATTTTTGAATGAAAAAATCTTTTGTGGTATTGATTGGGCTCCTGAACGCAATGCTTTGGTAAGCTTTCTAAATATCACATATAAATGCTCTGTACTCTGTACTCGAGTATCATCGAGCTTATTTTTATTGGACTAATTCCGGTCTTCACTGAATAATCTTTTTTCTAAGTGAAAAGTCCAAATATATATATATATATATATATATATATATATATATTATATATATATATATATATATATATATATATATATATATATAAATTTATCTTACTACTTATTTTTAACTTTTTCTGCGTGTGAGAACCGTTAGTAGGATAACCTAAGTATTTTAAGTTCCGTAAATATCGGATCTGAGCAAAGTACCCATCTTTGCTTAGTCAGTTAGTAACGTAAACAAAAATGGTTACTTTGCTCAGATCTGATATTTACAGAACTTAAAATGCTTATAACTTATATATATATATATATATATATATATATATATATATATATATATATATATATATATATATATATATAATAAATATTTGTTATTGTTTATTATCTATGTACGTATACGTTTCGTCCTTTTTCAATCGGGACTCATCAGCATAGAGATATGACTATTATCATGCGATTCGAAACCCCGGACCTCAAGTATTTTTCAACTCCAGTCCGACGTCGCTAATCGCTGGGCCAATTGTAAACAGCGAATAAACTATGATAATTTTAACACCTTAACGGCGGCTTTGACGTCGAGGCAATCTACTTCTATTAAGGGAAGGAATGATGCATTATAAGCAAGTGACGTCATGCTGTGTTAATACTACCAATTACAATGCTCTACTTTCAAGGAGCGACAAATAATAAATATTTGTTATTGTTTATTATCTATGTACGTATACGTTTCGTCCTTTTTCAATCGGGACTCAGATATGACTATTCACTACCGGTCATGCGATTCGAAACCCCGGACCTCAATATATATATATATATATATATATATATATATATATATATATATATATATTGTTTTGTTATCGCAAATAGGTCATAAATGAGTAAGTAAAACAGAATGTTTTTGTTGTTTTTTTGCTTTTTTTGTGTGGGAGCACCGTTAGTAGGATAACCGCTGTTTCTAACTACTTAAAATGTGTGACCCGCGCAAAACGGAGTAGTTATGATTTAAAAATAAAAAATAAAGTATCTAAGTAACGCGATTATTGTTAGAATTTCGCAAGAGGGCGCTGCTGTCAAGCGACTTGGAAAAGAAAATTCGACGAAGAATGAAGAAAAAATAACCGCTGAACATTTCTAATCGATAATCATGTGAATTTTATGCGTGGGAAAACTAAAAGTTCAAAGCACCTGGGATTTTGAAGAAGTGAAACAAAAGAACCAATGATTTGATCACAAGAAAAGAAGAAATAAATGGATCACGTTTTAACATCGTCTGAATGATGCGCGAATAACGCGCGAACAGGTGGCGCTTGTGTGCAAAAACTTAAGGTTGCAACGTCGAATCAAATTCAACTTATTTATTTATTACCTAGCAGGCACAACGGTGTTGCCCCGGAAGGAACAAGGATCCCTGTGTAGTCTTGCTTCCAATTCTGAACCCCATAGTAAAGTAAATTCGTATTAAACAACATGGTATGACTTTGTTGGCCAGCTTGATTCTGTTTCTGGCATTCTTGCCGGAAGGACCACGTAATAGTTGCCAACTATTCTTACCGGAAGGACCAATAGTTGCTAAGTGAATGTGGTACTGTGGAACCGACTGGATTCGAACTTGGCACACCAAGGTCGCCAGTCCGTGTCGTTATCCATTTAAGTACCTTTATTTTTATTTTATAAATTCTTTAATTTTAAAGTTATGAATTTTTTAAAAATGTCGCCCTTGTTGTTTGGGGATGTCCGGTACGAACGGTGATTCCACAATATTATTGTAAGAAACCTTAAATTATTATTACCATTTGTGTTTGCTCATGGTATAGGTCTTCGTTTTCAATTGCATTTGCAGACAGAGATAAAGACAGCCAGACAGACAGACAGACAGACAGACAGACAGAGACAGCGCATTTATAGATATAAGATGCGTTCTCGTCTGTCGATGAGAGAATGTCACGGTCTGTCCGTCTGTCACGCTTAATTTTCAAATAGGATTTTCGTTGGTGGTACACACTTAACTCCGCAAAGAGATTATGTATTCGGTCCACATCGCTTGAGCAAGCGTCACCAAACTTGGTTAAAAATATTGGTCGTGGTCTAACTTAGAACTGATTTCATGTTGGGATATCTATGTCAATGGTCAAGGTCACGGAAAATTTAAAAGTCACACTTTTTGCGATTACATCGTAGAGACTCACAACTTGGCTCATATTGTAGTCAATGAAGTCTCACATCGTAGAGACTCACTACTTGGCCCATATTGTAGTCAATGAAGTCTCACATCGTAGAGACTCACTACTTGGCCCATATTGTAGTCAATGAAGTCTCACATCGTAGAGACTCACTACTTGGCCCATATTGTAGTCAATGAAGTCTCATATCATAGAGACTCACTACTTGGCCCATATTGTAGTCACTGAAGCAAGAACAGATATTAGTAAGATACGTCCAACCAATTTGCACGTATAGCATTGAAGACGAGAACATAAGTCGGCTGTGAGACTGCATGCCACCGCTTGAGATTTCATCAAAATGTCAAACTTGATTTAACTTTTCAATGTCAGGGTCAAAGATTAAGGTTATATATGACCTTAATATTTGACCTTAATATTTGACCTTAATCTTTGACCTTTACATTGAAATGTTAAATCAAGTTTGACATTCTGATGAAATTTTAACTTACGCTCTCAAGCGATGGTATGCAGTCTCACAGCCGACTTATGTTCTCGTTTTCCATACGTGCAAATTGGTTGGACGCATCTTACTAATATCTGTTCTTGTTTATTATTTACTAGCAGAACTCGTGTCCCGGCGTTGCCCGGGGAATCACTGTGTGTGGGTGCAGGGTAATTTTTTGGAGGTGCCTTTTAGGAATAGGTATCCAGAAATTTGCAGTTGTGACGTGGCATTTCTGACTTTCCGGAGAAAGTCGGATCAAGTCCCGATGCTTCTACACAATACGAACCGAACTAAACCAACTTTGCAAAATTGAACTAAAACTTATTTTAGGGTATGGTTATGGTTTGTTTCGGGTTAGGTTAAGTTTAGTCTCGGGTTAGTTTAGGGTTAGGTTGGGTTAATTTAGGGTTAGGTTAGGGTAAAAATGAAAAAAAAAACAGTTCGGTTCGTATTGTGTAAATTGTTCGGTTAAGTTTGTTAACGTTCGTATCATCACTTTTACTTAGCCAAAACACGGTTATTTTGTATCATGGTCGATTATTTTTCTCTCGCTAATTTCAGAATTTCAAACACGTCCCCATTCCTAAGAAAACTTTAAAAATTGAAAAAAAAATTTAAATGCTCTCTTCATTTATATTTAAAACAGAAAAAATGTAATTTTGATGAGAAACAAATGGCACCATTTCTATTCTTATTTGGATTACGTAAATTACTGATTGTTGATTCCTTTTCTGATTTTTTTTTATTTAAAAATGATACTCTAATAGGTATTGTTCTATCTTCGAGTGGCCGTTTGCCTTGATAAGCAGAAACGCCGAAATGTCACTTTTAAAATATAAGAAGTGACAAAATATTTTTTTTTACTTTTTTCATTTTTTTTATTTTAAGAATTAATAAAGAAAGATGGGGTGAATGTAGGGCAAGATATTTCTGGAAAAGGAATAAATAAAGATAGGTGAAAGAAAAGAAAGAAGGAAACTAAAAAAGAAAAGAAAGAGAAATGGACCTACAGTGAACAGAAAATGAGAGTAAGGCGGAAATATTTTAATATAAAAGGGATATGAGATAACATTTTGGAAAAGGAAAGACAACTAGACGTAAAAAGAAGGAAAAACGAAAAATATACGTGGAAAGAAAGAAGGAAAAAAAGAAACATAGAAGGAAAGAAATAACAAACTTATCGAAAGAAAGAAATATAAAAAGATAAAAAGTTTAATACATTCAAAAGTTAAAGAATTAACTTCTTAACTCAAGTGGAACATTTTCATTACGACATTTAACGATGAAACTTGTTAGAATTCTCTCAGCATATTACAGTTATTTTGGTATCATTCAAAAATTGACTGCGTATCCTGAAGGTCGTGTCGTCGCGGTGCGAAAAGCATCACGTGATGATCATAAAAGATGGCAACAGGAAAAAAAGAGATACAAATGATGAGAGAGAGAGAGGGTGGAGAGGAAAGAAAGTGTCAATTGTAGCATAGAGAGCATTGGGATATATGTCGTATTTCATTGTTGTTATTGATTTTTTTGATAATTTTCGAATAAAATCGAGCAAATTAGTAGTGGTTGTTTACTTTTCAATATGAGTGTCGCCAAATAAGTTTGTGAAAAAAAAAGGCAGAGACAATGAAACTCAAACAGCAGTAACGAAAAACGAAAATGCTAAAACCATTTGTGATTCGTTTTATTTGCTTGTTATTGTTTGTTTTTTCATCACGGACCGAGGACAGTGTTCTGTCCTCGGTCCGTGAAGGAACAAATCCTTCTAGACTGAGGCAATTTAAATTTTGTTCAAATCCAGTGACCCTATTCGAACGAGCCGAAGTTTCCTCACAGTAAAAATGAAAATCATAAATAACACTGAGAAAAGTAATTGTAAAGAAAAAATAATCGAAGACCTTACCGAAAAAGGCGTTTCTCTAAAGTTCCTTTGTTTTTGTATGTACATAAAACGCATGATGTTAACCGTTAGAAAATAGAAACTGGAGCGTATTATTTTTAATTTTTGAATAAAAGTCGTTCAAATGTTAAATTGTGATAATAAAAAGAAACCTAATACTGGTTACGTGCGATAAATAATTCGTGCAGGTAGAAATAAATTCAAATAAAGTAACGCATGAAAAATACGCCGCGGAGGGGAAGTGTTCGCTTAACAAAAACAAAAGAAACTTTCGCTCGAATTGAAAAAGTAATTTAGAAATAAACAGATAATTATTAATAGTTGTTTACTTTTCGCTATGATTATCGGCAAATAACTATTTTTTTACTTAATAAACCTGTGCCAAAAAAGTGTAAAGACAATGAAACTTAAACAACATTAATGAAAAACGAAAATACTAAAACCATTTGTGGTCCGTTTAATTTGCTTCTTATTGTTTTCTCTATCTGTTCTGTCCTTGTTCAGTGAAGGAGAAATTCTTCTAGACTGAAGCAAATTTAATTGTGTTCCAATCTAGTGACTTTCTTCGGTGGGGTGAGGTGAGGGGAGTTTCCACACGGTTAAATCATATTTCTTTTCAAATATGATTTAAGGTTAAGATCGGATTCTAACTCTGCCTGATGAGATCTCAGTTTATAATAGCTGTTGATCGATAACATCGACATGCCAGTGTCGCAGATTTTGTATATGTCTGTGTAAATAAAAATAATCATATATATATATATATATATATATATATATATATATATATATATACAGAGAGAGATAGATAGATAGATAGATAGATAGATAGATAGATAGATAGATAGATAGATAGATAGATAGATAAGACTGTGCCCCTTAATAAACGTGCACCAAAAAAGTGTAAAGACAATTAAACTTAAACAACATTAAGAAAAACGAAAATACTAAAACCATTTGTGGTCCGTTGAATTTGCTTCTTATTGTTTTTTCATCTGTTCTGTCCTCGTTCAGTGAAGAAGAAATCCTTCTAGACTGAAGCAACTTTAATTGTGTTCCAATCTAGTGACTTTCTTCGGTAAAAAATGAAAATGATAAATTACACTACGAAAATAATTGTAAAGAAAAAATAATGGAAGACCTTACCGAAAAGGTGTTTCTCTGTGTAATTTGCTATTCCGAATAAAATCCAAGTTCTAAAAACGTAATCTGTATTAAGTTAATTTATCTAGAGTTCCCGGTAACATTTTGATTTTATTGGTCTCTACCGAAACAGGCACTAATAGAGTGTTATAATCGTGTTTATAATCGCTTAGTTGTATTTATAAGTAAACATGTACTTACGTGTAATCTGTGTTCGTTAAAACGTAATCTGGTTACCCAAAACGTCTAAGTTTTAAGCAACTTTCTTTATAAAGAAAATAGAAACATGTTACCTGTTTCCAGCGTGTCTATGAAGATGTGTATCTTGATTCGCCCCCTCGGGGTGAATACAATTAAAATGAAGAGGAAGAAAAGAAGAAAAAAACTATAAGACAGTCTCACCTGACAAAGTTTTACTGCAACGAAAGCTTGCAAAAAAAAATTAAATAAATGAATTTTTCATTTAAATTGCACGATTGTTGATTTTCAAATTCACTTTAATACGTTAGTGTAGTTTATGTTAGCAGAAAAGTATGAATTCTTACTAATTTACGTAGGCAAATGTTGAGAGTAGAAAGCGCCATGTGTAGAAGTAGTTTGGTCATTTGTTTATTCCGCTCTATTCCGGAATGTAGAAATGTTGTTTACAGAATATGGCGACAGGAAGGTCCATGTAATTTAATGTATGAATCTAAGTAAATAGAGATTTTGCTTTGTGTAACATGAATAATATGAGGATAATTTGTTAAAAGTAATATTTTTCTAAAAAGAAAGACGAAAATATTTTTATATATGAAGACGTTTTTCTAAATAGAGAATTAGGAGACGCCATTTTTTGTTTTGTTTAGTGTTCTACAAATATATTCGAGTATTCCAGAATATTATCATAGCCAGCCAACCAAAGCGCCGTAAAAGTAGGAAGAATAAGCTGAAGGGAGCTATCTGTATTTATTTAGTGATGGTATAATGGTTGAAAGACAATATCAAGGAATTAATAAATGAAACAATAACGGTTTGAGCTGGAAAATCTATCCTCTGAAGAAGTTCTGATATAAAATGATGATGGTAGTAGTAGATTTTCTTGTGTGAGTAAAAGTTACCCCGACTTTGTGCATGTATGACATGTTTGAGAGAGTCTAGTATGCCGGAATTAATATAGGAAGTTATGAAATCGAATGAAACTTAGTGATGATTTCGGGAAAAATACATCAATTATTGGCATAAAGCGTGACCATATGGTAATTCTATATCACGCTTGCGTTTGAACTCTTATAGTGATTTAAGTTACAGGGAAAAATCGAGTTTTCTTTATTAATTTAGAGATAATGGCAATAATAAATTCTAATATAGGGTGAGCAAAAATAAGGGTCCTATTTTTAAAAATTCATAACTTTTTTATTTATTGATTTTTTTTTTTTTTTATACAGGGTGGGCAAAAATAAGGGTCCTATTTTTAAAAATTCATAACTTTTTTATTTATTGATTTTTTTTTTTTTTTTTATTTAGAATAAGTAAAGGACCCCTTCTGAAGCAAGCATGAGCCGTATTAGCCGTAGGGAACGTACCCTCATTTAGAAAACATTATTTTTGCTTAAAAAACTCAAAACAGTGTAAAAAACAATACTTTAGTTTTTGTAAGTTTTAAGAAGTGTTTTTCGGCTAAAATTTGTTTTGTTTATTTCAAAAAATCTCGGAAGGGTCAGTCTACACACACATAAAGTTTGGTGAGTTTAACTTTTATTTTGTGGAAGTTATTCAAATTCAAGTTATTCAAATTTAAAGATAGGACCCTTATTTTGGCCCACCCTGTAGAAATAATAATAAATAATGGCAGTAATAACTTATAATTACAATAATAATAAACAATGAGAATAATAATTAATAAATACACGCATTAACAGTGTATATTTGTCGTGCTGAGTGGAAAAAAATATACTAAAACTAAAAGAAAACAAATGATGATTGTTGATGATTGTTGATATACGGAAGTTGGAAGTTTTTGACAATGACTGACTCTGTCGCATCTTGCATTGCCAGCGGGTCGACCATGTTCCAACTACTTGTCCTCCGCCAACACCTCAATCTGAAGTCTCTGCTATCTGTCCTGTTGCAGCAACTTCTTTGATCGTTTCAGTATTCAGCTCTTCACACAGAGGGAGTTAATTTACGATTAATCCGCCCTATCTCTCTGCCTGGGTGGTGCCAGAGCTCATCTGAAGACCTGGACAGTAACTATCAAGAAAAGATGTGATTGAGCTCGCAGGTCAACATGTGGTTAGCTTTTGACAATGAAATGGTGCTGGTTTAGCCATCTCATGCGACTTTTCTCAGGACCACCATAAATAGGCCGGCATGATTCAGGATGTAGTGTAGGCCAGGGAAGAAGCTGGTTTACCCTTATTGTATTGAACACCATTGCAATGACGAACAACATGAAGATCCGTCTCTATTCAGTTTTAGAATTGATGTTTGAAATTGTTAAATTGATTTTTATGTTATAATAAGGGTATAATTGTATCACTAGATAGAATGGTGAATTAGGATAACCATGATGTAAAAATAGAGTTAGGAAATTGGATAGAAACTTATAAAAGAACTAGCAAAGAATTTAACTAAAAGAATAACCAGAGTTTCTATTGCGATCAAATGGAAGTTTACACAACTTAATTGTTCATAGCTTCTTCACCCCCTCCCCTGCTTCAGTTCCGAGCTTAAGTTGTTTTGTTGACAAAGATGTGTTTTCGAGATTAGACGAAAGAAAAGATTGTTATTTAGTGGCCGGAAATTGGATCACGATGTTATCAAAAGCGAAATGAGAGGGGTGAAGAGGCTTCCCCATGTCGTCGAGATTTTTGAAAACAAGAATTGACATTTTGGCCTCGTGAAAAAAATAAAAAGGGGCCATGTGGTTGTCTGATTAAGAGCCTAGTGTTATCCTTTCCCTTGTCCAATGATAAGTTCAGTTTTCGCTGGTGCAGACGAAAACAAATGTGGGAGAAAAAATGAAAAATGTCTCTTACAGAATAGAATATATCATATGCAAATGCAGGTCCATTTCTTTTAAATATTTTGCAAGATAGAATTGAGGAATTTCTTAACGGCCTTGCCATTATTTCTGAATTTGTCCAGTTTATACATGAAAATAGTATAACTTTGTGATATTTTTTTTTAACTCGATTAGATAATTTGTTCTAAAAATATGTTATTTTATTTGAAACAAAATCTAATTATGATTTGGTTTTTTATTTGTTTTCTTGAAATATATTTTGTGTAGAACAATGTTCCATGTTTAAAAGCTCTGTTAATCATTTGGAAGGTTTCAATTAAATCATCGAGACTTGTTCACTCTGGCAAAATTCCAACCGATTTTACACATTTAATTTAAACATCTCTTCTTACGCCTTCGAATTTTAATATTATATTCGAATTGCCGTAGGTCCTAGGTATGACCTGTAAGTGCATTTGAGAGTGTTGGGAATTTTTTTCTATCAAAATTAAGCAAAAAAAGAAAGAACGCAACCGCTGACATTCAAAATTGCTACTTTAGCTTATTTTTAATACTGGACGAAAATATGGAATTAAAACAAAATTGAAAAGGTGTTTTAGTGGTTTGAAGTAAGAAAATATAGGCGACAAACAAATAGAGTACAAATAATAGAGGACAAAAATAGAGTACAAAAAATAGGCGACAAATAAATAGAGTGCAAAAAGTAGAATACAAAAATACAGTATACAAAATAAGGGACAAACAAATAGAGTACAAAAATTAAAGGACAAAATAGAGTACAAAAGAGGACAATAATAGAGGACAAAAAAGGCGACAAATAAATAGAGGACAAAAAATAGAGGACAAAAACAAGTTAGACAAAATAGACGGCAAATAAATAGAGTAAAAAAATAGAGGCAAAAATAGAGAACAAAAAATAGACGACAAATAAATAGAGTAAAAAAATAGAGGCAAAAATAGAGAACAAAAAATAGACGACAAATAAATAGAGTACAAAAAATAAAGTACACAAATAGGCGACAAACAAATAGAGTACAAAAATAGAGGACAAAAATAGAATACAAAAAATAGGCGACAGACAAATAGAGTACAAAAATAGAGGACAAAAATAGAGTATAAAAAATAGGCGACAAACAAATAGAGTAAAAAAAATAGGCGACAAACAAAAGGGTACAGAAAAAGATATTAGTAGGTGTCCCTAGAATGTGTTTTACTTTTTATATGCATTTTTGTAGGCATTTTTTATGGAAATCGCTCCAGACAAGGCATGAAGCCACTTGATGTAAGGGGTTTAAAAAATACTACTGTAAGGTCAATAACAAGCCAACGATAAGTGTTATATGGATAGATTACGACCCAGAAAACAGCAATTCTTCCCCATTTTTGTCAGAAACATCGCTCATGGAATGTGAGGACTAAAGGACAAAATAAGTGAAGCGAGAGTTACGAGGTTGCCGAAAGTAAACCCAAGGTCCACTTTTTATTCCATTTCATTTTAATTGATAGAATATATATATATATATATATATATATATATATATATATATATATATATATATAAAATTACATAAACAATATTATATATATATATATATATATATATATATATATATATATATATATATATATCCTTGATTTTTCATACGTGTAATTCTTCATAAATATGATTTAAATTTCATACAAAAAAGGTATATTTGAAGTTATGAGGGGGTTATGCCCTCAAACCGCCCCCCGATTCGGAGGGCACTTAGAGATTAAAAAACACTTACATTATCTTTCCCGTTAAATTTTACATAAGAATACACTATTAGACTATATATAGATTCTTTAACCTCTCTTTCTATAAGCAACACAAACATCACACATACACAGACATTGAGTTATATATATATATATATATATATATATATATTAATTGATCAAGTTCAAATGTGTTAATAAAGTGAACATAAAACTAAGTTTTTCAAGAGTGCTCAATTTTGATTCTGAATTTATTTTTGTTCTGCCTTTGATAAGAAGCGATAATACGCATTGAAACGTTGGTTGATTGACGTAAGGCTATAATATTGTTTATGTAATTTTATATATATATATATATATATATATATATATATATATATATATATATATATATATATATATATATATATATGAGAGAGACGGGGAGAAGAGATAAATATAGATAGATAGATAGATAGATAGATAGATAGATAGATAGATAGATAGATAGATACATACATACATACATATATATATATATATAGAGAGAGATATAGATAGACAGATACATACATACATACATACACACATACATAGATAGATAGATAGATAGATAGATAGATAGATAGATAGATTATTTAATTTGTAATTTATTCTATATGATGCCTTGTCAGAGCATATATATTTATACAATAACATGTGTCTCTCTTGAAATAACATTCAACCAATCATTTTATTTACTAATGAGAAAATTGATCAAACATATCGATATCAGATCGAAGTTTATCATTAAAATGGTCTAATTAAAAATAAAGAACAACGCGAACAGGTGTTGATTGCGCGCAAAACATAATAATATCAAAATGATTCTTGATGATGTAAAAATGAGTGTCAAAAAGATCCCTTAAACAGGGAAATTATTGAGTAATCAGTAACTACTTACCAAGGTCAGAAGCCACTCGATGATAAGGGTGGCTGATACGGATGGATTGGCAGTTCAATGATGGAGAATATCATGAGAGGATTGAAAATTAATAAATGGAATGGACAAAATTTGATTAATTATGAGGACAGTTTACGACAAGTATTTGTTGAAATTGGATCTGAAGACGACCATGTTGTAGTCTGCAGGGAAGTTATTGGTCAGAAACTCTGTTCAAGGAAATTCGTTCGATGTTAGATACACAGGCTAGAAAGTCAATTTCTTTGCAGTTGTGGTAAGAAGACGAGTTCTTGTGATTGTTTTACAAGGAAGATCCAGAGATTGGAGCTGAGTCGACACCTTTTTGAACGGTGCGAAAGACGAGCAACGTCTCTTTGTAGAGAACGGAAGGAATCAGCTCCCACTAGATTTCCAATTCGATTTCGTTCTCTGTCAAGGAAGCGAAAAAGTGCTTTTGGCGGCACCTCCCCTGATGGGGCAGCAGTACTCCATCGTATGACTCTCTCACTCTTATATAGGTAGATAAATGAGCGAGGGGTGCTTTCATGAGCGGCAGAATTATTAAACCCTTTTACAGCGAGACTGAAGACTGAAGACACTCGAGGATGGTGTCTAGTAGCTAATTCAAACTCCCCCAAAAGTCATTTTATCTCTGTCTAAATGTTAATTCATATGAATCGGCATGATACGACGTTTTGATCGGTTCGATTCTGTTGTTAGCATTGGTTTATTTTTAGAATCAGTCACTTACGGAATGTACTGACTCTTTCAGTCATATGGAGATTGGCTTTGTTTGCGACTGTCTTCTGAGGCTTGTGTCGTAATCCAGTCAACCGTGATAGTGAAAAAGGAAAAGAAAGCGGGAGCCCAAAACATTTGAGTTGATATAGGTTGGCTCACGTGAGCTCTAAAGGAGCAGTGATTGGATATATCTTTTGTCCAATCCGCGCGATCCTTAAAGGGACAAGGAAAGACAACCACACTGACGATCTATGAGGCTCTTATGAATTACAATTAACAGGCGCTACCACTCTGAGTTAAAGTGAACGTTGGACCAATGGTAAGTATGGTGTAACTCTACATTCCCCAAATCTTCCAAATTAGGGTCTCGTCCCTTTAAAGTTATACCCAGGACCAATAAACTAGTGGGACAAGAATTTAACTCGTGTAAATTGTTTTAAAAATATTATTGCATAGCCCCTCTCCTGTTTGAACCGCGGCAGTACGTGTTTCGTATACTCGTCGGGTAGAGGGTTGGTCGCGTCCTCTGAGTGGTCGTCCAGTGGATGAATTCTTTCTTCTCTGCCGTCGTCTGTTGTCTGCAATAAAAGCCATGTCGCTCCCCGAAGACAAACTCTGCTTTTAAATTTAATTCATTTTATTCAAGCGTTGTTATTTCATCTGGGGGAAATTCACCACGCCGAGAGATACTAAGAGAGCAAATCCCACGTTATCATAGTTAGTTATTAATGTTTTCTTAACTATTCCTAGAGAGGGGGAAGGATTCTCGCGCTTGTCTTCTCTGAAGGGAACTATTCCGTATCTTTACATTGTGAATCGCACGTCTTCTCAGTTCGCCTTCCGAAACAGACTGACTAAAAAACTCGCTTCTCACGAGAACGAGTGACGTCACAGATCCCTTTGTTTCCCACGCAAGGCCCGCGAAGTCACAGAGCCTCTCGCAGGTGTAGACTGACCCTTGATCTGAGGTCTCGTCACACGTAACCTTGTCACGTCTGCCAGCTCCGACTGTGAGAACAAGCCCTGTTCTGCACTCGACTGCCCCGCGTTAATTCGCGCAAGTCAAACTCGGTCTCCAACAGATACGTCCATTCGCATAGGGCCATTATCTAACAATATTATTGGCCGCGTCCGTGATTATTGTATAACGAATGGGTTGCTTTGACAGTATCGAGAGCTTGCAGATGAGATATTTTAAAGAATATGAAGATTTTCGAAGTTATTTCGACGGAGAAACAAAAAGAAAGAAAAAATAAAATTAAAATAATGAAACAATTTCTTCATTGATTTAAAATGTTGAACTGGAATTGTGTATTGAATTTATTTCTTAACTAATACATAAACTTGTCTAAGTAAAAGAAAAGGAAAGGCATAGATATATAAAACTTATTAATTCTCAATTAACTCGGTAGAAAATGCTATTTTATGACCGCCATTTTCTTTTCATTCATACGTAATTAGCAGCCGCCATTTTGAATATAATTATTACATTTTAATGATGCAGGATTAAAAATACAATTATTATATCTAGAATTAGGTGTATCTCATCGACGTTGCTCGGGAGTTTTTTGGGTTTTTTTTCATTTTAATTTTTGTTTTGCTAATCTCCGCACCTCTATTTATTTTTTACCTAATTAATTTGTAATAACATGCCAACATTTGTGAAAAGATGAATCAATGAGGGGAATATATCGTTAACTATTGAAAGGGCGTCATACGAAATGCTTGAATTTAAATCCCATAAAACCTTTGAGTTTATATATATATATATATATATATATATATATATATATATATATAATCAAGTTAAAGTAAAAAAAAACGGAAGGTATTTTAAAATATTTTGTTAAATGTTTCGAAATATTTTTCTTTTTCTTTTGATTTAATTACTCGCATCTAATACATGGTTTTTGAAGGCATTTTTGCCTCTATATTTATATTAACTTTCAAAAGATGCTTTATAAAATGAACTTTCCTAATTTATAACTCGCAGCGACCATGCGCAATCAAGTTCTATTCTATTTAAAACAGACATTTTCAACAATAGTCCACAACACCGGACATGACACTTCACCAACATCAGGAAGTAAATTATGGAAAAAAGGTTATACCTTTATTTGTCTTGGCTCTGTCGAAGCTTGTTTTTGTCAAGCGAAATATTAGCTAAAAAAAATCAAGATGAAGAAAAAAAAACGGAAGGTATTTTGAAATATTTTGTTAAATGTTTCGAAATATTTTTCTTTTTCTTTTGATTTAATTACTCGCAGCTAATACATGGTTTTTGAAGGCATTTTTGCCTCTATATTTATATTATATTATATATATATATATATATATATATATATATATATATATATATATATATATATATATATATATATTGTTTCTCTCTTAGACGAATGTTAAGTCTGCAATATCTTGGATTTAGTTAGTTTCTCTAGGAATTTAAACTGCATTTTGTTTTTTTGGTTTTTTTTAAATGACTCAAAGCTTCTTTAGACTATATATATATATATATATATATATATATATAATAGAAAAATATCCGTCCCAGAACAGAAAAGTTGTACATCTCTTTGTTGTCCCCTTACGAAGATTTAAAACCAGAATATAATGATGCTAAACCTTATGTCTAGAATCCTTATTCCGATTTTTATCAAAATACATTACATGATTTTGATTTTAGAAAACATCTAAAATTTAAGGCTTTTATTTAAGGAGTCTTAAGAAAAAATTTAAATTCGGGGAATCTTTCTTAGTTGGTGTCTAATGACTATGGGGTAAATTTAATGCAAATCTGAAATATTTGAATTTTGCAAATAGACGGTTGTGCCCATATTATGCCCACTAAAACCCATTTAAATACTCAAAAGGAACTGAAATTTGAGGAGTATTTATTAATTGATGTCTAATATTTATTAATTGATGTCTAATATTTATTAATTGATGTCTAATATTTATTAATTGATGTTTAATATTTATTAATTGATGTTTAATATTTATTAATTGATGTTTAATATTTTTTAATTGATGTTTAATATTTATTAATTGATGTCTAATATTTATTAATTGATGTTTAATATTTATTAATTGATGTCTAATATTTATTAATTGATGTTTAATATTTATTAATTGATGTCTAATATTTATTAATTGATGTTTAATATTTATTAATTGATGTCTAATATTTATTAATTGATGTTTAATATTTTTTAATTGATGTCTAATATTTATTAATTGATGTCTAATATTTATTAATTGATGTATTATATTTATTAATTGATGTCTAATATTTATTAATTGATGTCTAATATTTATTAATTGATGTCTTATATTTTTTAATTGATGTCTAATATTTATTAATTGATGTCTAATATTTATTAATTGATGTCTAATATTTATTGTTTAAATTTCACAAAAATCAGAGTTATCTGAATTTTCACGATGGACCCATCTTGCCGATTTGCATAAAACTGAATTAAACTATGTATATCCCACATCATCCACCCTCTTGCCTAGCAGATGTGTCCCAAAATTCATAATGATCGGTTAATTAGTTTCGAAGTGCGTTACACAGAATTCGTATCAGCACTTGACGTGCTTAGAAAATTTATTTGAATTCTTTACCCTCTTCTCTGACCCTGGTAATTTTGATAATATAGAACATCAAATAGTTATACTCTTCACTCGTGTCAGGACGTTTCAGTCGAGTGAGACCGTAACGAAACGAAAGATTCCACAGTTTTTGGCGGCCTTTATGGGTGACGAGTGTTTCAATTACGACCGCAGTGGTGATGTTTATTTGTTTTGTGTGGTTCTTGGAAATAAAATTAGTCACAAACACACAGCTCTACATCACAAGACGAACGTAGAAAGTGAAACTGGAATAGAAGGAAAGTGGAACGAAACGTTAGTGTCATCTAGAGACGAGTTGAAAAAAAAAGCGATTAAAGAAAACACATAACAACGATAGAGAAACGGTAAAAATGACAGCGATTCTAAGAGGCACAGGTTCGAATCCAGATCAGTCCTCATTTTTTTTGTGAACTTTTTAAATTTTTTATTCCAGACCCGTAGATAATTAACCGTTTCACTTAATAACAGTATCTCCTACACATACATGTGTGCGCACAAAAAGCATTAATATACACAATAATACTAACAAACATACTAACAAACATACTAACAAACATACTAACACACATACTAACAAACATACTAACAAACATACTAACAAACATACTAACACACATATTAATAAACATACTAACAAACATACTAACACACATACTAACACACATACTAACATACATACTAACAAACATACTAACAAACATACTAACACACATATTAATAAACATACTAACAAACATACTAACAAACATACTAACACACATACTAACACACATACTAACACACATACTAACACACATATTAATAAACATACTAACAAACATACTAACAAACATATTAATAAACATACTAACAAACATACTAACAAACATACTAACAAACATACTAACAAACATACTAACAAACATACTAACAAACATACTAACACACATATTAATAAACATACTAACAAACATACTAACACACATACTAACACACATACTAACAAACATACTAACAAACATACTAACAAACATACTAACACACATATTAATAAACATACTAACAAACATACTAACAAACATACTAACACACATACTAACAAACATACTAACACACATACTAACAAACATACTAACAAACATACTAACACACATATTAATAAACATACTAACAAACATACTAACAAACATACTAACAAACATACTAACAAACATACTAACAAACATATTAACAAACATACTAACAAACATACTTACACTCATACTAACACACATACTAACAAACATACTAACACACATACTAACACACATACTAACACACATACTAACAAATATACTAACAAACATACTAACAAACATACTAACACACATACTAACAAACATACTAACACACATATTAATAAACATACTAACAAACATACAACAAACATGCTAACACACATATTAATAAACATACTAACACACATACTAACACACATACTAACAAATATACTAACAAACATACTAACAAACATACTAACACACATACTAACAAACATGCTAACACACATATTAATAAACATACTAACACACATACTAACAAACATACTAACAAACATACTAACACACACATACCAACACACATATTAATAAACATACTAACAAACATACTAACACACATACTAACACACATACTAACACACATAATAACAAACATACTAACAAACGCGCGCGCTTGTGTCAAACATCGTGAATAGGTGTGACTTGTGTGCATGCCCATGAAGTTAGATTCACGTGACCGATTAGCAAGTCGAAGTAGAGTTTCGGAAACACATAGATGAACCAAAACTGATTATTTTCTGATTAACTCAACGGGAAATGAAACGAACACAAAATTCAAAAACGACGTGTTCTATTCATTCACACGTGATTAATTACTAGCCTTAATTTGAATATATAAATATATATCGATATATTGTATTTTAAATATTGCAACATTAAAAATGTAATTACCATATTTAAAATGTAGGCTGATTATTGTAATTTGCACAATTGCCTCGTATATGAATACCAAATGATTAATATATATATATATATATATATATATATATATATATATCCATTATAGTCATCCACAGAAAACTGTTTCGATCGTTTCCAACTCATCAGTCTGGTTAGACATAGCAAGTATATTCACATCGATATTTGAAACCCGAACAGCTGGTTACAAGTACCCAATCTATATATCTACCTACTTTATCTATCTACCTACCTACCTACCTACCTACCTATCTATCTATCTATCTATCTATCTATCTATCTATCTATCTATCTATCTATCTATCTATCTAACTACTTGTGTCCAATTAAATTCTACATATATACAGGACTGTTCCCCCTGATTTTTATTTCCTCTCTCTCTCTCTCTCTATATATATATATATGTTGGTATATATGTACATATATGTATATATGTACATATATTTGTATATGTATATGTGTATGTGTGTGAGTGTACGTGTGTGTATATGTATGTGTGTGTGAGTGTATGTATGTATGTATGTATGTATGTATGTATGTATGTATGTATGTATGTATGTATGTATGGACGGAGGCAGACGCACATGTGTACGCCGGGCCGAGGACCATAGCTAGTCATGCACACATGCACACACGCAGACAGACAGAGTGCCGACAAAGTCATAAAAATTGAAGACCAAATTTAAGCATTTAAACAAAGTGTACTCAACCGCCACACACGAAGATGACCAGAAAGATAAAAGTCAAAATCACACATATTTCAAAAAAACAAATAACTTTGACCCAGAGAAGCAAAAACTATGAAAACGCATACACACGCACGCGCACACACACATATACGTCGCACACATGCGCAGAAACATCAAACTGCAGAAAATAAAACCTTGGATGGATTCACTCCCCCCTCTCCCAATAAAAAAGAAAGATGGTAAAGCCTGGGACTATGGTATCATGAACAAACGTATAAAGAAGAGGTAATGACTGGTAGCATTGCGCAATGATAACAGAACAGATACTACATTGCCCCCTTCAAAAAGAGAAAGTAATACCTGGGAGGAACCCCCACAAAATTAAAAGGTTATGACTGCGAGTATGGTATCATGACAACAGAACAGATACTACACTACGCTCACCGCTATTAAAAGATGATTCAACAATAGTTACGCTGAAATCAGGGTGTTTTTTCATTCATTTAGAAATGACTAGTAATAAAAACATTATGTGTTACGGTCCCTTGGCCTTCTAACGAAGATCAGAGTGTAGCATCTGTTCCGAGCGATGCTACACTCTGCAGACTGGTACCGTATTGTCGAAGAGGTTAGTTTATTGCTAATCGCCTGAGGCGCTCCTACCGGGGAATGCCGACGGTGCTGCCCAGACATTTTTGTAGATCAGAGCGCGCTAATCCTAACTAAGGTCTGGCTAACCACACCTGACCTTTTGTCTAGCTTCCTGGAGAAGAGGAAAATTATTTGACCTTGTGTCTAACCTCCTGCGGGGTAAATAACTTGGCTTTCTGGCGAACATCAAAGTGTAGTATCTGTTCTCAGCATCCCAACGACAGCAATTTTACTAATGCTGTAAAACCGGAAGTGAAAATAAAATTCTAAGAAAGTTTTTGAAACGTAATAGTTTTTTGTTTTTTTTTTAATCGCTTTAATTAATATCATAAATAATTATAATAATATTACTATCGACAAAACTATTGCGTATATAAGAGAAAATATATACAAGAAGGTAGTGGTTTCGACTCTCAACGGAGTTACTTCCCTTGTCTAAAATTAATATTAAAAAGTTTTTAAAAAACAGTTAGCCTGAACATTAAAACGCAGATCTTACGGAACAAGGGAAACCACTCTCAACCGAGTTGCTTCCTTTAGCTGGAAAGAAATTTAAACAAAGTAATTAAATTGAAACTGAATGCAAGAACGGACAAATAAATAAATAAAACAAAATTAGAAATAATGTATATATATATATATATATTAGGGTAGGTCGATTTTACACTTTTTTTTAAATATTAAAAAAAGGCACGTACCGAAAGTTGTATATAGCCCTATTAAATACTCATGCAAAAAATTAGATCAAAAACTTCAGCGGTTTTTTGAGCGTTTGGTATCAAAGATCGTAGCCAAGAATATACTGAAAATTTCTCGTTTTTGCAAGATTTGCTTGAATACTGGTGTGAAAACCAAATAAATTGTGCATTTAAAATCAGGGAATGTCCTTTTATTTTATAAAAATGATATTAATTAAAGAAATCTTCAAATTGAAAATTTGCCCCCCCCCCTCATTTTCAGTATCTGCTTTTGTAAACTACCTTTTAACGTTATGAATTAAACAGTAATATTTGAATACCTAAAAAAATGATTTTTTTTCTGTTATAAGTGAAAATATAACAAGCAAAGAAATAAGGAAAAACCTAACACTATTTTAATGGAGCTTAATATTGAGAGTCAAATTGCTCCATATAAGACCCCTTAGACAAAAATGCTGGTCTCAATTTCTGACTCAAAACTTTGGCTGTAATGTGTTGATGCCTTGCTTCAAAACCATATACAGTTTGTGAAGCTTCTGTTATTAACTTAACTGCCCGTTCCACGCCCTGAGAATGCCAAAAATGCAGTATAATTTTAAATCTATTAATTGTGTCCAATGTGTGGCATTAAAATTAATAGGTGGTATTCTTTTTAATCTTTTTCTGGTTGACTCCTCACTCCTGAAAGAACAAATTAATTAATTGAATTATTAAAAAATTCCAATCTGTACTGCTTTAATAATTATGGTGAAATTAGATAAAATCTTTAAAAATCATTCTATAAATTGGAATAAATAATTGAGTCAGAGATATATGAAAAAATATTACTTACCTAATGGCCAAAATTCTTTTTAAAGCTTCTTCTCTTACTTCAATCTCCTCAGATTTAACCATGGAATATAGAAAGTTTTCAGGCAGTAAACAAAATGTATTACCTTGTATATTTCTAAATGTGATATCTTGGATTTCCTGAGGCTGCTCCTTAATCCTCTGGATCATATTAAAAATGTGCACTTGCTGATTGTGGAATTTACTATTTCTTTTAATTTCAAACCAAGAAGTGGCATACACATTTACAATAAAATTTACTACATAGTGTAGTTTTGTTGTGTGCCTTTGTGGGTATGCACCACGAGTTCATAAACACATGAGCCTGATGGCCAAAGTTAACCATCTTGCTTGGTTTAAAGGACCAATTTTCCAGGAGGTATATCTAGAGTCAACCTTACCTCTAGAAATACCTACTGTGTATTCATAAAGGAGTCTTTGGTCAGAACTAAGTTCATGTATTTCATCAATTTTAAAAATTGACTCTAGAGGATTGCTAATAGTGGAAAATGATATTTGGGGTAAATCATGGCAATCATTTGAGCATAATTTCCCCAGAGGGCCACTGAATGTTGTAGGGCCCTTTGCGCAACCATCTATGTTTTTAAAAAGGGCTCTGAAAGGTAGTTCATTATGATGCAAAGAGCAACCAATTGTGTGAAGATTTTTAAAAAGTTTTTTTTCTAAAATTGCAACCATTCCACCTTCGCAACCTGTGTTGGTATTAGTGTTGTCAACAAGTATAGCCTTGATACTGTTCTCACTGTGGAATTCATGCAAAACATCCACCACTTGATCTGCATGAACAGCACCTGTTGCACCACTATTAGGAAGAACTCTGTGACAGATATTTACTTTCACATGGTGTTTCTTTTGTAAAAGTTAAATGGTGTTCTGGTCCCTTAGTTTTTTTCATAATTCTCTGTCTATTTTCATCCACAATTTCCTTATACATCAATGTGTCCTTATCCATTCTCCCATCAACTCCAATACATATAATATTTTAGGTGGGGTAAAAACCCCTGGCTGAAATAGTTTTATTTGTCTACCTCCAACAAGGTAAGATGTGACACAAGGTCATGAAAGTGGGTTTAGATAAGCCTGCGCTATAGAGGTGAGCACTCTGGCCATTAAAAAATTGACTGGGCAGCCCCGTCGGCATTCCCCCATAGGGGCGTCTCAGACAGTTAGCAATAAACTTACTCCTCCCCAAAGAGGGAAGGCAAAGCCTGGGAGGGTGCACCTCCTAGAATTGCACAGGACGGACAAGCCACAATAGACGGGCGTAAATCCAGACCCAAAGGCCCGGACGATACCGATTTATTTGGTGGGGTAAAAACCCCTGGCTGAACTAGATTTTATTTATCTAACTCCAACAAGGTAAGATTGACACAAGGTCAGGAAAGTGGGATGAGAAAGCCAGTGCTCGAGAGGTGAGCACTCTGGCAATTTAAAAATTGCCTGGGCAGCTCCGTCGGCATTCCCCGGTAGGGCCGTTTCAGACAGTAAGCAATAAACTTACTCCTCCCCAAAGAGGGAAGGCAAAACCTGGGAGGTGCACATCCTAGAACTGCACAGGACGGACAAGCCCCAATAGACAGGCGTGAAACCAGACCCAAAGACCCGGACGATACCGGTTTATTTGGTGGGGTAAAAACCCCTGGCTGAACTAGTTTTTATTTATCTAACTCCCACAAGGTAAGGTGTGACAAAAGGTCGGGAAAATGGGATTAGATAAGCCAGCGCTCGACAATTCAATATATATTTGTGATAACAGAATCAACACGTGAATTCAAATTCGCTCGTTGAATTTTCAACCGGTGAATACCATAAAAAATATCCAATAAATAAAACGCCTATGTAAATAAATAATTATTTATATATAAAATTAAATATTATAATGTTTTATTCCTTTTTAATTTGAATATGTACATTTAATTTCTTAAGAAAAGGAATAATAAACTTTAAAATATTTATTATTAAGTAATGTATTACTTTTTTTTGTTAAAACCCGGGTTTAATTTAAGGCGACACATCTGCCGGTGAAATCTAGGCTGTGAGAAAAAATCTCGATTTATTTGATCTTAAAGTTGCAATGCTCAAATAAATACAAAGTTTTGAAGAAAAATATTTCTTGTGGTAACTTTTGACATTATTTGGCAACTTTCTTCGAGTGCGATAATTTACAGTTTCAAAATCGACCTTCCCTAATATATATATATATATATATATATATATATATATATATATATATATATATATATATATATATATATATATATATACATTATATATATATATATATTTATATATATATATATATATATATATATATAAATATTTATATATATATATATATATTTATATATATATATACATATATATTTATATATATATATATATATTTATATATATATATATATTTATATATATATTTTTATATATATATATATTTATATATATATATATGTTTATATATATATATTTATATATATATGTTTATATATATATATGTTTATATATATATATATATTTATATATATATATTTATATATATATATATATATATATATATATATATAATATATGTAGTAGTAAAATAAAGATAAATAATAATTTTAAAAATATTAATATTGACATTGACACTAATAAAATTAAAGACGAACAAAACATTAATAACAAAGTTTTTTTTTAAATTTAATTTCAAATCCATCTCATTTTCTGCCGAATAGTCGTTACTGGCAAGGGTTTTTCATATTTACGTTTGAATTACGGTTGAACACACATCTGATGAAGGGATTTTTTTCCCGAAATATTATGTTATACAGAACTTCCATCAAACCGCACTGACGCAAGTAAGATTGTTATATAAAAAAGAAAGAGAAAAAATATATATAGTATTAATAAAATGTTGAGATTGCAAAACGCACTCTATCTGAATTTGCTTCAGTTTGTGTTTATCGGTTTCACTTCTACACTGTATTGCCTTCTATTTATTAGCTTTATAAGAAAATGTGACAATACAAATTACAAATGTATATTACAAAATATTAATTTATTAGAAACTGTTTATAAAATAATTATGCCAATTAAAATACCCATAGCTCTTTGAGGGTGTTTGCAGGTGACTATATATAAGGTATGTTGTATCATGGAAATTTGATGGTGATATAATTAGGATACGTGAAAACAACTTTCATCTGGAGTGTATTGTTTTAGTCGAGGGGACGACATAATATGATTTTTGAACAATTCATTAAAAAATCGGTAAAGTCGTAATTTTCTACCTTAGCGGCATCAGATTAGTCACCAATTGGCATATTTGCTAATCGGGACATCTGATTTCTTATGTGTGTGAACGGTGATAATGTACGTACGGACCTGAAGTGCCTTAGCACTTATCGATAGACATATTCTCTTTCGTTTCATTGTTATATCAGCATTTTAAACGTCTGTATTTTATCCCACAACACTTCTTTCTTTTTTTTTCGTTTTTTTCTTTCTTTTTTCTTCCTTTCTTTTGTCTTTCTTTTTTCTTTCTTTTTTCTTTCTTTTTTCTTTCTTTTTTCTTTCTTTCTTTTTATTCTTTTTTTCATTCTTTCTTTTTTCTTTCTTTTTATTCTTTCTTTTTCCTTTCTTTCTTTTTATTCTTTTCTTTTTTCCTACTTTCTTTTTTCCTACTTTCTTTTTTTCTTTCTTTCTGTGTTGCTTTCTTTCTTTTTTCTTTCT
>OY744542.1:47525186-47552686 GCA_963556195.1 Sepiola atlantica
AGATGGAAGAGAGAGAGAGATGGAAGAGAGAGTGATAGAGACGTCTAGAATAAGAGCAGGGGGTATAACAACGTACACTAAGAGAGGGTGAAAGTGATAGATAGATAGATAGATAGATAAATAGATAGATAGATAGATAGATAGATAAATAGATAGATAGATAGTAAGAGATGGAATATTCGATGAGTTATGAGGGATGATGATGAGAGAAAAAGACACAGACAGAGACACAAACACAGATACAGACAGATATATGAACTAAGACAGACAGACAGACAGACAGATATATGAACTAAGACAGACAGACAGATGGACAGATATATGAACTAAGACAGATAGACAGACAGACAGACAGACAGATGCATATAGTCACACTCTGCGCGCTGCCCTCACACATTGGGGACAGAACCCAAACACGTATTTTCTGTATGAGTCTCGCCAGCCGCTGCGCCCCCCCCTCCCCCCCCCCAAAAAAAAAGAGACAGAAAAGCTCCGACCAGAAATCACGTGGTTTCATCGACTTCCGCTGGGGTGACTTCTGACCTTTAAGGTATCACTCGAACCCTTACACCAACCTTGTTATGCAAGAGATAGTGTGCCGCACGATAACAGGTGGGGAATGTACTGTCTCCGTCTATCTTAATAATATTCTCATTCCCCACCCAACGTCGCGTACAAAAATATTTAAAAAACAGATGATTTTTTTTTAAGAAGCGTCCATTCAAGTTGCGCGTTTTTCGCTGAAAATATTATTTTAAGCTAAAAATGTGGCACAAAAAAAAATCACATTATTTAAAATGAGTTTCGGAACTTCGGAAATAAAGGTTGATACTTTGGATTATTTGGATTATTCGGACTGGTATTTTCATCTCGAATGTCATTCTCACCACGTTTCGGCAGATGTAACCTCCGACTTTCTTCAGATGCGTCTTGTTGAACTCGACAATCTTTATATCGTACTCGGGAATCTATATGAAATCTATATGGAATTTCGAACTGGACCATTTATTTATTCCGCAGACAGATCGCGCAACGGATAAAGTCGTTAAGTACAATCAGTTCTGCGTGACAGTCTTCTTGTGGTTGAAGGTTCAGTCCTCATTACAGGCGATACTAATTAAAATAATAAAAATTACGACTTCTACCTCGTCGTGGCTGGCGGAACAAGAATAATCTACTTTCATGGATTATATAAAAGGTTCAGTTTGAATTCCGAGTTTAACATAAAGATTTCCGAATTCGATAATACATGATGAAGGTCGTAGGTTATTTGAAATAACTTTCAAAATCTTGAGACAGTCCAACCTACGTTGTACGCTGAGCTATTTACAAAATCGATACATTGATTTTTATAAAGCTTTACACTGTAGACTTTGAACTTTTAAGATTTATTGAAAAAAAAAACTTAACCGTGACAAAGCGACCAACCGATCGAATTATGTACTCCTAGGACGTATTTAAAAAATAATAATTTTTGAAATTGAGTCGTGACAGAATTCATAAATATATCTTCATAAAAAAAGAAAAGGAATTATTAGTGACACGCCTCAGGTAAATCGCGGCGGCACAAGAAACGAACTGATAAAAATGGTGGCCGTCATCACCTGCTAAATAGATAATGGCTTTCTCTAGGCAATGAACACATCGTCATTCAATGCACAAGGACTTGTAAGATGCGCCCGTTCAATCTGCGCGGTCAGCAATAAAATGCTTCCATTTTTTGTTTCAAACATAAGCGTGACAGAGTGACAGACGTAGGGATAATCTTATATATAAGTGACAGACGTAGGGATAATCTTATATATAAGTGACAGACGTAGGGATAATCTTATATATAAGTGACAGACGTAGGGATAATCATATATAAGTGACAGACGTAGGGATAATCTTATATATAAGTGACAGACGTAGGGATAATCTTATATATAAGTGACAGACGTAGGGATAATCTTATATATGAGTAGAAAAGTGTGACCTGTTGGGTCACTTATTGAGCTTCGGTTTAGTTTGACTGTTTGAATCTTTTCAAAACCAATTAAATATTTTAAAAATAGAAAAACAAAATAAAAATTAGCCTCTTTCTCTCTTCTCTCTTCTCTCTTCTCTCTCTCTCTCTTTCTCCCCCACCCTCTCTCTTTCTGTATTTCCTTCTTCAGCAACGGGTTAAACAGTACTAGTACGTGTGATGATATCCCCTTTGTATTTATAATGTCCTATTCAAATCTTTTTATTATTATTTTTAATTATTACCGTCGACTGGTAATAAACAGAGAGAGAGAGAGTGACGGAAGAGAGAGTGATAGAGACGTATAGAATAAGAGCGGGAGGTACAAAAACGTACACTGAGAGAGATTGAAAGTGATAGATAGATAGATAGATAGACTGAAATAGATAGATAGATAGACTGAAATAGATAGATAGATAGATAGATAGATAGATAGATAGATAGATAGATAGATAGAAAGTTAGTAGGAGATGAGTTATTCGATGAGTTATTTTCAGCTTTCGACTCATTAGAACAATTAAAATCGAAGTTCCTTTTAAACATAACTCAATCCCAAAACTGATGAATATTTTAGCATATATTTTGTTTGATTAAAATATATGAAAACTCGTTAATCAACTTAGCTTTAATAGATGCATGTAAATCTATGTCTCTATTCAACTTTGGCGGTTAATCGTGAAAATGCCATTTAAAAAAGGTGAAGCCTAACCCGAGCAAACAATTCTGTTCCGTGCGACATAAATTACCGACGGATGAAGCATCTTTTTAAAATGCTTAGTCGCATCTAAAATGAAATCCGTCGATTAAATCTGCGTCCCCCTTTTTTTAAAACTCTAATTCACTCCAAACAATGCACATTGCCACTGAGACGTAAGAGGCTACTGTGAATTAGGGGCCCAATTTATAGGGGCATACTAAGCGGGGAGTTGTGCAGCGAGATGGTTGTTTACATTACATTTAAATTTCTGCATGTCGGTACAGTTGTGGAAACAGTGAGCAGGGACCAAATTCTAAAGGCAAGCAGTCTGAGCCCCAAAAACGCTATTTGAGTAGAAAGATTTTCGGCAACTGGGCCTCCAGAGTGAAGGGGTGGGAATTTGCTGCTACTCGAGTTGAATCGGGGGTATTTACGTTGAGGGGCTACTACAAGTGCAGCAAGTTCGTCGAAGCACATTCCATTAAAGTAATTATAAAACAAACACAGTGATGCAAGATTGCGGCGATGGGACAGGGGCTGGAGCTTGGTAGACAGCGTGGGACCTATTAGATTAGAGGATCTTTTTTGGACCCTGTCCTAGAGGGAGAGACTAGTGGTTGGTGCACCAGCCCATATGTGGCAATAATACTCCATGCATGAGCAAATGGTCGCTTTGTAAAGATATAGGATACTGGCATGTGTGAGAAGTCTTCTAGCTCGGTAGAGGGAGCCTAGCCTCTTTGCAGAAGACTAGGCAGTAGCTTCATGCCTTGTCTGGAGCGATTTCCATCAAAAAGATACTTGCCCATTCAATATCGACGTTTAGCAATCAAAAACTGTAAACTGAAGTGTGACGGACCGACGGAAAAACTGACCGACAAAGCTTTGCAATAGAGACACGAGGACGCATTTGACAAATAAAAATGCCATCTTCTATTTCACTTGAAATCAACACAAAAAATAAACAATATTCATCATCAGATATTAGATAAGAAGATATTCAATGTCGTGTTTTTGCGTTTCTGTGATTAAATTCAAAGTCTTCATCACTTTCTTCCCTCGACTTATTTTCCGGCCTCCTCCCTTTCCTGACTTTTCTTTCCTCTTCTTTTTTACTCTCATTTCCTTATTCTCTTTACTTTTATTTCTTCGTCCTTTCTTACTCTCCTGTCCTTACTCTTATTCATTTACTCCCCTTACTCTCCTTTCCTAACTCCCCTTACTTTCCTTTCCTTACTCTTATTCATTTACTCCCCTTACTTTCCTTTCCTTACTCCCCTTACTCTCCTTTCCTTACTCTTATTCATTTACTCCCCTTACTCTCCTTTCCTTACTCCCCTTACTCTCCTTTCCTTACTCTTATTCATTTACTCCCCTTACTCTCCTTTCCTTACTCACCTTAATCTCCTTTCCTTACTCTTATTCATTTACTCCCCTTACTCTCCTTTCCTAACTCCCCTTACTCTCCTTCCCTTACTCTTATTCATTTACTCCCCTTACTCTCTTTACCTAACTCCCCTTACTCTCCTTCCCTTACTCTTATTCATTTACTCCCCTTACTCTCCTTTCCTAACTCCCCTTACTCTCCTTTCCGTACTCTTATTCATTTACTCCCCTTACTCTCCTTTCCTAACTCCCCTTACTCTCCTTTCCTTACTCTTATTCATTTACTCCCCTTACTCTCCTTTCCTAACTCCCCTTACTCTCCTTCCCTTACTCTTATTCATTTACTCCCCTTACTCTCTTTTCCTAACTCCTCTTACTCTCCTTTCCTTACTCTTATTCATTTACTCCCCTTACTCTCCTTTCCTAACTCCCCTTACTCTCCTTTCCTTACTCTTATTCATTTACTCTCTTTACTCTCCTTACCTAACTCCCCTTACTCTCCTTCCCTTACTCTTATTCATTTACTCCCCTTACTCTCCTTTCCTAACTCCTCTTACTCTACTTTCCTTACTCTTATTCATTTACTCCCCTTACTCTCCTTTCCTAACTCCCCTTACTCTCTTTTCCTTACTCTTATTCATTTACTCCCCTTACTCTCCTTTCCTTACTTCCCTTACACTCCTTTCCTTACTCTTATTCATTTACTCCCCTTACTCTCCTTTCCTAACTCCCTTTACTCTCTTTTCCTTACTCTTATTCATTTACTATCCTTACTCTACTTTCCTAACTCCCCTTACTCTCCTTCCCTTACTCTTATTCCTTTACTCCCCTTACTCTCCCTTCCTTTATCCCATTACTCTCCTTTCTATACTTACCTTACTCTTCTTTCCTCTTCTTTCTCGACTGACTTTAGTTTCCTTTCTCTCCTCATTATTATTTTATTTTCTTTCCTTTCGTTACTGTCCTTTTTATTCCCTTACTCGCCTTTCCTTACTCTCTTTTTGTTATTCTCTTTTCGATACGGTATTATTACTCTTATAATGAAACGCATTAAACAGGAATATAGATCAACCAATCCCCCATTTCAATACCTTTCAGATCATGACCTACAAGCACAACAAAACCTGTACGGAGATTTAATAAAGAGCGCTTTTATTTTTTCAATTTCGAGATAAATGCAATATATTTATTTTTGCACCTATGTGAAAAGGACGTAAAAAAGGAAGCGTCAAAAGATGGATGAAAAGAAAGAAAGTTGTTATTTATAGATTTACAAAAAATACAACTCAAGCGAATACTTTTTGCACCCAAAATATGAGGACTGACATATGATCATATAAAAATATATATTACATCTAACACGGTATCATCTTTATTGACTTCTATTATTGTTTTAATTTATATTTTGTATGTCTTTCTATTTTTTAGATACCATTTGCTACATCTTCTATATCAATAATTTATATATATATATATATATATATATATATATATATATATATATATATATATATATATATATAACCTCCTTAACTAATGAACGGATCATTATGAATTTTCGAATATATATTCTAGGCAACACGGTGAGTAACGTAGGCACATTATTTTTTATCAATGTGTACATTTATATTTAACATATATATATATATATATATATATATATATATATATATATATATATATATATATATATATATATATATATATATATATATATAGTTTGAAAAGTCACACATTGAAAACGTAGCTGAAATGGCAATAATAAGGAGAATTTAAAAAAATATATTTTGAAAACCTGGACAACGCAAATTATTTATGGTTTTTTTTTAATAAATTATTTATTTACTTTAAAAACTTGAGTACTTTCGATGAGATACACCCTTGTCAGAAGTATATATATACATATTTATATATATATATATATATATATATATATATATATATATATATATATATATATATATATTTATTATAGAGAATGGTAGTTTGCTTGAAGCATTGCTGGGAATAGTAGTAGTATGTTTTAAAAAAGGCTGAGGGCAATGCAAAGTCCCGGGTAGGATGTAAGCTGGAAGGAACAAAAATAATAAATCGAAATGGGACTTACTATTTATTTTTTCTTAAAATCTTACATAACAACAAATGTGGTGTTAGCTGTTGGTGTGTTGTCCGGATGATTATTAAAAATGATTTATTTAATATTTCGGGAAAAAGAAACTTCCCTTTGTCAAAAATAATAAACACCAAAAGGAAACTCTGTCTGTGTAGAGAATCTACCAAAATGGATCCATTTCTGTAAAGTCGTTATGAACACAACATGTTTGTGGTCCTCGGCCTTTTTGCATAAGATCAAATTGTATTATCTGTTCTCACTTCGTATTTTTTAATGAATGGAAATAAAACTTATTTATTCGCAAAACTATTCTTATGCTATATTGTAATGGGAGTAGAGTAGTACTTTTTCTCCTCCTCTGAAGAAAATTGCCTTATTTTTATATGATTATACTAGATCATCCATGCCCAATTGGGTTAGTATTTGTTTGGTATATTATTAAATATCTAATATATTTCTTCATAATAATCATTCGTTTTCATCGCATATTACTCTCCTTTTCTCCTGCATCCCCTATCTCTCCCCCTCCTTCTCTCCTCCTCCCTCCTCCTCCCCCTCTCTCTCTCTCTTTCTCTCTCTCCCTTTCTTTTCTCTCCTCTAAATAAAATTGTCTTATACAATATATTAGCTTGATGATTTCCTGCAGGAATGAATCATCGAGGCCTCTGAAAATATTGCCATAAATATACGACATACTTGGGATTGCACGGTGGCTAAGTAGTTAACGACGGAAACTGAGGAGCTGGGTTTCGAATCCAGTTCGTTCCACAGAAACACTTTCATCAAAACTCACACTTGTGTCTAACCTCCTGGAGAGGAGATACATAAATACTATATATATATATATATATATATATATATATATATATATATATATATATATATATATATATATATATATATATATATATATTAGAGAATGGTAGTTTGCTTGAAGCATTGCTGGGTATAGTAGTAGTAAGTTTTTGAAAGGCTGTGGGCAATGTAAGTTCCGGGTAAGATGCAAGTTGTAAGGAACAAAAACAATAACAATAAATCGAATACGAAATATGACTTACTATTTATTTTTCCTTTTTTTTTTCTAAAATCTTACATAACAGCAATAGTGTGTTTAGCTGTTTGTGTGATGTCCGGGTGATTAAATCACTATTTGATATTTCGGGAAAAGACATCCCTTTGTCAAAAATAATTAAACCAGAAGAAACAAAACAAAACAAAACAAATATATATGAATGAAATGTTGAAGTGATGAAAATAATAAAATTGTATAATATACAAGTTTATTAAATAATCAGGTGTTCAAGCAAGGATTGTCATAAACTGACCTTTAATCAATATTTACCAATTTCATACTTTTCATTATTTAAATATTTCTTATAATAATGCTCTGTCACAATATCGAGCATCTCCTTTTCTCTCTTTTTTGTAGGATCAAATATAAAATAATTATCTTTATATCATCCATATATATATATATATATATATATATATATATATATGTAATGGTTGTGTGTAATGGTAGTTTATTATCTATGTACGTGTACGTTTCGTCCTTAATAATTGGGACTCATCAGCATAGAGATATGACTATTCACTACCGGTCATGCGATTCGAAACCCCGGACTACGAGTATTGTGCAACTACAAATCCGACGTCTTTAACCACTCGGCCAATTTTAAATAGCGAATAAACGATTACAATTTTAACACTTTATCGGCGGCTTAACGTCTAAGAGCGTTCTACTTTTTTAATGAAAGGAACGATGCATTTAAAGCTACGCATGCATAAAAAATTATTATATTTGCTTACAGCTCTGATGATCTCGAGTGAAATATTAGTATAAAAAAAAGTCAAAATGAAAATATTTATTTTGATTTTAATAGAATAATATACGATGTTTTTAAGGCATTTTGCCTCTTTCTTTACGTTTTAAATTTCATTCATGCTTAAAAAAATAAACTTTACTAAATTTATATATATATATATATATAGGGTGGGCCAAAATAAGGGTCCTATCTTTAAATTTGAATAACTTGAATTTGAATAACTTCCACAAAATAAAAGTTAAACTCACCAAACTTTATGTGTGTGTAGACTGACCCTTCCGAGATTTTTTGAAATAAACAAAACAAATTTTAGCCGAAAAACACTTCTTAAAACTTACAAAAACTAAAGTATTGTTTTTACACTGTTTTGAGTTTTTTAAGCAAAAATAATGTTTTCTAAATGAGGGTACGTTCCTTAGGGCTAATACGGCTCATGCTTGCTTCGGAAGGGGTCCTTTACTTATTCTAAAAAAAAAAAAAAAATCAATAAATAAAAAAGTTATGAATTTTTAAAAATAGGACCCTTATTTTTGCCCACCCTGTATATATATATATATATATATATGTGTGTGTGTGTGTGTGTGTGTGTGTGTGTGTGTGTGTGTGTGTGTGTGTGTGAAAAAACAAACGGAAAAAAATAAATACAGGAATACGTCATCAAGAAACAAGAGAGTTTATCGGTTTCGTTAGGATAAACGAATGTCTTCAGAAAGAGTTAAGATTTTAAATTTCATCGATAATGGTAAAACCATAGGAAAAAAAGAACGCTCAATGGGATTTTATTGGCAGGTGTTTAACTATTTGAAAATAAAGACATAATAATGAGACGCGTACGACAGAGAAGTTTAAATGGGAAAAGTGGGGAGAAAGAAAAAAGAGAAGAAAAAGAAAAAGAAATGGATAAAATGGATGAAGTATAGTAAAGATGAAAAGTTACTTAAACAGTGATTGCAGTTATTTAAGCAGTGGCGTGAAATATTGCATTGTTTCAGTGCGATTTTTGTCAGATGTTTGCTTAAGGAATAAGATCCGAGTCTGAGGTTTACGTTAGATAGTGATAAGAGAAATATTATAGCGCTTTCGATGCATTTGGATCGTGGGAGAGAATATTCGGTCTTGAGGAAGTCAAACTTGTGAGTAAAAGTGTTTCTATGTATGACTAGTGTGTTAGTGGGATTGTTGTGTTTGAGGTCCTGTTTGTGTTCGTAAATGCGTGATTTTATATTTCTGGCCGATAGAAAACATCGTACATGCGGTACATTTTATTTTGTAAATGCCGGCTAGGGAAGAAGTGTCCTTAGGGTGTAGTTGGGGACAATGTTTGGTGTTGAGTAAATCCTTAATTGTTTTAGAGGTCGATGTTACATAGATCTCTCCAATAATCCCCTATCTATTTCCTTAAAAAAAAAACAATTTAAATCTGACATAAATTAGTAACATAGTAAATCCTTTTATTTATGTAATGATACGGAATCACATCTGACCCGTTGTTTATTATCTTATTAAATATATCATTTCTTGCTAGTATGTATTCGTTTCTATCCGCTCTTATCCCACCACCACCCTCTCTCTCTCTCTCCCTCTATCTCCCTCTCCCTCCCTCTCTCTCTCTCTCTCTCATCTAAAGAAAATTGTGACTTATTTATGTAATGATACGGAATCACATCTGACCCGTTGTTTATTATCTTATTAAATATATAATTTCTTGTTGGTATTTATTCGTTTCTATCCGCTCTTACATCCCCCCTCTCTCTCTCCCTCTTCCTCCCTCTCTCTCTCTCTCTCCCTTTTCCCCCTCTCTCTCTCTCTCTCTCTCCCTCCCTCTCTCTCTCTCATCTAAAGAAAATTGTGACTTATTTATGTAATGATACGGAATCACATCTGACCTGTTGTTTATTATCTTATTAAATATATCATTTCTTGCTAGTATTTATTCGTTTCTATCCGCTCTTACATCCCCCTCTCTCTCTCCCTCTCTCTCCCCCGCTCTTTCTCTCCCTCCCTCTCTCTCTCTCTCTCTCTCTCTCATCTAAAGAAAAGTGTGGCTTATTTATGTAATGATACGGAATCACATCTGACCTGTTGTTTATTATCTTATTAAATATATCATTTCTTGCTAGTATGTATTCGTTTCTATCCGCTCTTACACCACCACCACCCCCCTCTCTCTCTCTCTCCCTCTCTCTCCCTCTCCCTCCCTCTTCCTCCCTCTCTCTCTTCCTCTCCCCCCTCTCTCTCCCTCTCCCCCTCCCTCTCTCTCTCTATCTCTCCCTCCCTCTCTCTCTCTCATCTAAAGAAAATTGTGGCTTATTTATATAATGATACTGAATCACATCTGACCTGTAGGTCAGTATTTGGTTGTTATATAATCTCTATTTAAATAAAGTTACGTGTGTGTACATGTTTATATGTATTTGTGTGTACAGGATTCACTCCTAAACTAATTAACCGAGCTGCTATGTGTAAGGGGTCTTAATGTATATTTAGATTAATTTAGTTTTATGCAAAAAGAGAAAAATGGGAATGGAAGAGAGAGAACGAATGATACAGACATACAACTGTTTCACCGTATCACGGCTCTTCGGAGTGGTCGGTTAGACGAGCGAGTACTTCAAGCTGAGAGCCGAAATCCAACCGCTCTGTTAGTAGTTGAGACCTTTTTACCCTTACGCTATCCGCCTATCTATGAAGTAACGGACATTATAATGCGTGTATGTGTCTAGATTTGCATCACAAGAATGATGAATTCTTTTACAAAAGGGGTTTGCTTTACGCTTAGTGGCAGCCGTTTATTCCCTTACTCGGGAGCTCAACTCTACGAGTAGAGAAAAATGTAGTCATCCACATACGTCTGTGTGTCTAGACGTGACGAGTGTTTCACGCTGAGATTCGAACCTCGACTATTTGGTTAGCAGTCAGGCATTTTCTTCTTCTTCTTTCGTGTGAATCAGCGGATTCTGGTGTTGGCATTAGTTTCCCAGATGTTTTTTTTTGTTAGAAATCTTTCTGGAAAGACATCGGGTAGTTACGGGAAGGACCACGAGAAGGTTGCCAACATCCCTAAATGAAAGTGGTATTGTGGAACCGACTGGATTCGAACTTGGAACACCCAGGTCTTCAGTCCGTGTCGATATCTACTTAACCACCGTCACATCTGATTTATACTATAAATGTGATTGGCTGTTTGTCTGTCTGTCCGGCATAAAACAACATAAAACACAACTTTTTTTACGAAAAAATTTCACAAGCAATATAACGGTAGTATTTACATTTATCTTCGAATCCATTTAGGATCACCAGATGCCAAATTAGTTACTGGGGTGGAGAATCTGAGTAAATCGGATATCAATAAGTAATAATTACGTCATAATTTTCTTCGTACGCCATACATTAATTGATGGTGAAGCATTCACGAAATTCGTGTGCCATGATGCGCGCTCACTCAATGCGAACAGAAGCTCCAATCACGAGAGGCAAGTGTCCATAGTGTAGTGTATTGTCACATGAAGCCTCTCGGTCAGTCGCTTTACAACATTTTCCAGTAGGTTCATCGTGTACAGTCAGTGACGAAAGTCAGCGTTGCACAACTGTAGAGATACGTGGAAGACAACCATACACCATTTTATTTGTTACATAGTCTCGCTGTAATATGTTGTAGACGACGCGTAGCGTTTTGGTGTATGATCCATCAAGTTGATGTATGATCCATAAAGTTTGGTGTATGATCAATCAAGTTTTATTATGATCCATCAAGTTTTGTGTATGTTCTATCAATTTTGATGTATGATCCATCAAGTTTGGTGTATGATCCATCAAGTTTGATGTATGATCCATCAATTCTGATGTATGATCCATCAATTTTGGTATATGATCCATCAATTTTGATATATGATCTATCAATTTTGGTGTACGATCCATCAAGTGTGGTATATGATCCATAAAGTTTCTAAAAATCGAGCCACATTTAATATCGAAGAGTCTGATCCGTAGAGTAGGATGGATCTGACCGACGCCTTGAAAACTTCGAGTTTTGTCTCATTCTTGATAGCAGCTTTGCAGATTACGTCGAGAGATTTGACTGCGCTCCATGTCTGGCCAAGGTGTGGATCTTTTATTCTAGACTGATAATTTACGCACCATGTGTTGCGTTTCAACGCTGCGCCACACTGGCAGAAAACCAAGCTGCCACCATCATCGCAAAAACAGGCGAAAGTTCACGACTATCATCTACACTTTGTTAGCTGGTTATTCTTCTACGCGTCATCCTAAAATCAAAGCTTCTTGTTTGTACTTCCGAAAGGACCAAGTTAAACCAAAACCTATGGAAGACATCGGTGATTTACCCGACTTGATCTTCGTTCCTAATTACCGAGCAGTGAGATAGAAGTAGACAGAGACAGATCGAAAATCACCGTTTTATCATCTCTATTTCTTACATTCACACGTTGCGTGCTTCCAAGGAACTCACTGCTTCTCTATCTCACTCTCTCTTTGAGCCATGTGACGCTATATCCATTTCTATTAATTCCCACGGGTTAGTAATCCTCACCTCTAGTGCATCAAGTTGACCTCTGATTTAACTTTCATTTCCTGTTATTCTCAACTAACCATTTTATGTACTAGTCGATTTTCACGCTCGATATTTAACAAATGATTGAATAGCAATTGTATGTTATTCTTCCATCTGGAAAACGCCGGGTATCTTTGCAATCATCACATAAGACGAAAAAAAAAACTCTCGAAAATCAAATAATAAGGAATAACCCCAAAAGTCCTTAGTGTGTGCGGCCACTAGAAAAATATTAATAATAGAAAAATGAGTTACATATTTTGCTGCAAAAATCGGCTCCAAACTGAAATAAAATAAAAGATGATTTTCAACCGGTGCGAAAAATTCAACATATTTCCACCTAATCCGTCAAAAAGAATCCGTTAAATATTTGGTGGCGCTAACCCGCTGGGAGTCGACCCTCACCTATATAAAGAAAGGACACAAATTATCAGCAGTCCATGCATTCCTGTATCAACGATTGTCACCGCAACAAGGCAATACGACGTCTTGAAGTTTGAACAGCATACACACTCTTCACGTCAAATAAGCACTACTTAAAACAACTCGTGGGTGAAAAATACACACACACACACACACACTGAAATGACTATACTAACACAATCAGCAGAAGCTTGGTGCTTGTGTAGTTGATTTACAACTGAAATATGGATATGGAAGTTGTTACAGTACGGCGGTGTTCCTTTCTGGCAGAAAATACCGAATGTGCAGGATGTTGTGCACATGTGCATTGTCATGTTGACGAGAAGAGAAGCTGCAATCAAAAGTGCCCAAAAGTGAAATTGTTGCAGAAAACAAAGATTCTTAGTTTTCGTTCAGTCTCAATAGACAATGGATTCTCCCGAAAGAGTGTCTTTGAAGTAAGGGTTGCGCAATCACAAGCACACCTCACCGTCATTGCTTGAGTTCAGTGGCAAGGAGAAGTCCAGAACGACCGGAAACAATACCGGGATAAGCAGAGAGTATCTCAGACACGCAGCACCTGGTATTCCTAAATAGTCACCCATTTAGTACTGGCCAGGCTCAATGTCGCTTAACTTCAGTGATCTTCGTATAAAGGTTAAAATTAGTTATATAATCCCGACATATCATGTTAGATCGTATCGTAATCCGTTAATGACTCTTTCGCCCATAGCTCACAACACCCAGTACCGTTACTTTTCAGACATGTATGTAACAGGTATCCGTTGTCTTTCAAGACATAGGGAAGGGGATCAATTTAAATTTTATTTAGTCTGCTCAGCAAGGGACTTGCTCAGTCTGTACAAGATTGAAATACTAAGTTTTTTTCTAAGCTTAAAATTACTTCGAGATTTCCCGCCATTCTATTATGGTTTGCAAAAAAAAAAAAAACGATTTATCTTTAAACAAAAGAATAGAAATAAAAAAAAAAGAAAGAGAGGAAAATAGTGAATGCGTTTTGTTTACATACTTTACAAACAGAATTGTAAACAAGAGGGGTTTTTTCTTCTTCTATCAGACACGTGTCACTGTACCGAGTGACTGGGTTTTCTTTTTTATAAATGGAATGTGTCTATTAAGAGGTTGGAGGTTATCACTGGCGGTCAAATGTCAATAAAAAAAAAGCACACAAATAAGTACACACACGCCCACCCACAAGCACACACACACACACACACACGCGCACACACGTAGCCAACATCAAATCAAAAAAAGTGCATACATAAGTACACACATACCTTACCTCGCCTGATAAACCGGTATCGTCCGGGCCTTTGGGTCTGGATTTACGCCGGTATATTGGGGGTTGTCCGTCCTGTGCAGTTCTAGGAGGTCCACCCTCCACGGCTTTGCCTCCCCTCTTTGGGGAGGAGTAAGTTTATTGCTTACTGTCTGATGCGCCCCTATCGAGGAATGCCGACGGGGCTACCCAGGCAATTTTTAAATGGCTAGAGTGCTCACCTCTCGAGCGCTGGCTTATCTAATCCCACTTTCCCGACCTTGTGTCACATCTCACCTTGTGGGAGGTAGATAAATAAAACCCTACCAACAAGCACACACACACGCGCGCGCGCCCGAAACAAACGCACACACATACAATCTCATACGTAACACACACAAAGCGCGCAAATACCAAAAAACGCCCGTACACATACGAACACTCGGAAGTACTCACACATACACAAAAGCACAGACAAATGCATACACAATCACATGCACACAAAGCACATGTACGAAGTTTGAAATATCTACTAGACGCCATCTTCAAGTGTCTTCGGTCTCTCTGTACAAGGGTTTGTCAGGACAACCTGACATGAAGATACTTCACCCTACAAGTAAACCCTGATCAAATATTCAAAATAACATAGTATTCGAAACCCAAATAAGATCCCTTCGGTGTGGATATTCAACACTAGCTAATACGAGAAATTGTTCCCCTTCTCCTGGTGATATTATATCGAGTAACAGCACTTAGCTGGGTATTCCACCAGACAAGATGAATTATTGTCCTGGAATCCGGCAAGATCCAGAAAAGATCACAAGAAAGATAAACTATAACATAATTAAGTGGCGAATTCAGGGGAGAGGAAAATCGTGTTCTTAACTGCTTTACTAACTCAACAATTGAGAGGTAGAGCAGACTTTGTATTGAACACTCGGATATCTATGTATCTCATATAGAATTCAAGTGTTAGCCCCAGGCAGGGGCCCCTTGATTTCTGTGAACTTACACTGAAGTAAAATACATACACAAACATATACTCATAATACGCATATATTAAGTGCAAAAACGCATGAACATACACGCAAGCACCCGTACAAACACACACGCATACACAACACGAGCACACACGCGTAAACACCCGAAATACACGAAAATTACACACACACACGCACACACATACATACACGAATAAACATATGCACATACTAGCACACATACACAAAGACGACAAATCAAGAGTGTGGTATAATATACAATGGCGAACAATGCGACATAAACGCAAGAATAGACTTAAAAAGCGCTTTGTCCGTGCGCGAGAGGTTGACCTAGGAAGCTGTGGTAGTTAATAATATATATATATATATATATATATATATATATATATATATATATACATATATATATATATATATATATATATATATATATATACATACATATATATATATATATATATATATATATATATATATATATATATATATATATATATATATATATATATATATATGTGTGTGGGGGAGAGAGAAGAGATATGGCTAGAGAGGAACAAATGAGCATGTTGTCGGGTGTATTTGGGTTAGAGTTGGGTGGATGTGGGGAGCAAAGGAATACGTGCGAATAGTAATAAGAGTATGAAGAAGAAGAAGAAGAAGAAGAAGAAGAAGAAGAAGAAGAAGAAGAAGAAGAAGAATAAAACACATAATCAGGGGTGACACTGACCAATTTTTTTAATCACAATACCAGTCGATGATAAGTCCTCGACAATCTGTCCGACAGTGGCTTTGCTTCTGTCGTGTTAGGTTATGGTTGTTTTCAGTCCTAGGAGGTCCACTCTCCCAGGCTTTACTTTCTGTCGTTGACATCAGGATCCGTCGCCCTCTTGTCGTCTCTGTGTGTGGCAAGCAAAGATATGTCAGACGCGGAACCGCAAATCAATGAAGTGAGAGTGACAACGTTGCTTCTGCGTTATTCCTTTGTGTGTTCTGGACCAAACCTTCCCCGACTTCGCATGCAAATGCTGGGCTTTGCTGTACTCGGTGTTTGGGGTAAAAACCTTGCAATCTGGGAGGTTAGCGAATAGCTGCGACAAACGAGGAGGACTTCATGCAGACCACACAATCCTGAGGCGCAATCTTCGTGAGCTATATGAAGAAGTCGGACTCGCTTAACCGCAGCAACAACAGCAACAACAACAGCAACAGCAACAGCAACAGCAACAATAACAACAGCAACAGCAACAGCAACAACAACAACAACAACAACAAAAACAACAAAAACAACAAAAACAAAAACAACAACAACAAAAAACAACAACCAGCATCAACATCAGTTGATATTGATACCAACTGATAAAAAGTATCACTTTGCTGTGTCCTTCTATCAAGGTATATCATGATAAGACGCGTTTTAATAATTTATTCATTTGAGCCAGAATTCTACAAAAGGTGTTCCGAAAATCGATGATATAAATTCGGGATTATGTTCGGAATGTGTAAATGGGCATCTTTCTGGGTTTTTTTTTATCATAGTTCACCCCAAACAAGGCAGGCCGCCACTGTAGACGTAAGAGGCTACTGAGAAAAAAGGGTGATGGTTTTTTTGTGGGGGGGAGGGAGGTCAACCTAAATTAAGAGCTGCGCAGCGAGTTGTCTGTTTACATTAGTTTTAAATTTCTGCATGTCAGTAACGTCAGGAAAGCAGGGGGCAGGGAGGGAGTTCCAGAGTCCAGCAGCACGAGGAAAGAAGCTTTTGGAGTAGAAAGCTCTCCGGCATCTGGGGACCTCCACAGTTTATGGCTGGGATTTGGCAGATTGTCGGGTTGGTCTAGTGAATTTGCGTCGTTGGCAGAGCAGCAAGTTCATCGGAGCACATTCCATTGAAGTACTTGTAAAACAGGCACAAGGAAGCAACATTGCGGCGATGGGACAGGGACTGGAGCTTGGTGGATAGTGAGGGACCTATCAAGTTGACGACTCTTTTTTCGACCTTGTCTAAGAGGGGGAGACTAGCGGATGGTGCACCAGCCCAGATGTGGCAACAATACTCCATGCATCGGCTTGCTTTTGCAGTAGCAATCAATTACTTGTCTAAATCTTGGTTTGTGCTGATCATATTTATTTACCCGCATTTGGTCGGTTGTATTCTGATACCTGAAATAAAAAGGGTCAACATTCGCAGGATGCACACCGCCCCCCATGTTGGCTATCAAAGGAGGCCCTGCCGATCATGCCGATCAGATCTTTCCCCTGAGCCCCACGGCATTTAATTTTTGTTTAGTATCATTTATTTCATTGTTTGTTGCTGTATGTGGCAACACCAGGCCCAGGCTTATTTTGCCTTTGATGCTGTAAACGGGATAGTGTCTATCCATCCCATATGTAGAGATAACAGTGCACTATCACACACATTATATGTGTTAAGTGTTTATAATAAAGTATGTTGATCATGGTGTGTTTCAATGGCCTAGAAAACCAAGCGTTTTCGGACCTATGTACACATATGGAACATAATTCTAAAAAATATAAACAGAGAGAACAGAATGAAACAGATAGATAAATGCTTATATATATATATACATACAACTCCGTACCATCACCCTTCAATACGAATATACCATAGAAACACTGATAAGGATAATCTAATCTTCCATTAGATACCAACCCCCTTACTAATATAACTACAATATATATATATATATATATATATATATATATAGCCAGAAACATGTGTCCATAGATTACTTTTATGTACGTATAAAATTAATTAATATATATATACACATGTATATATACATATATACATATGATATTTGTTTTGTTTATTATCTATGTTTCGTCCTTTATAATAGGGACTCATCAGCATGGTCATGCGATTCGAAACCCCGGATTCCGAGTATTTTACAACTAGAACCACTGGGCCACCGCTTAATAGCGAATAAACAGTGATAATTTTAACACTTTATCCGGCGGCTTGACGTCATAAGAGCGTTCAAGTTAATGAAAGGAACAATGCATTTATAGCTAGCGACGTCATGATGTGTTAATACTACACTTACACTGCCCATCACGTAGTTATAGTTAGTTACAGCTAATTAGTTATTTTCTGCTGCTGTAGTAGTAGTAGTAGTAGTTGTAGTAGTAGTTGTAGTAGTAGTAGTAGTAGTAGTAATTAAACTCATGTTTTTTTTTATATTTCCGTTCAATGAAACGTAGTTTTGAAGATCAAAGTTGAGAAGAAATTGAGAGATCCAATTAATTCTCGATCGTAAATCCTTAGTGGCTTTTCCAAAATAAAATAACATTTTAAAAAAGAAAGAACGAAATTATTATTATTTTTTTTTTTTTTTAACCTGAAGCGATCGATTTGGTTAATGCAATAAAGCAGACGAGACGAGAGTGGCTCATTTTTGCGTGAATTTGCTGATGACGTCATAATCTCTCTTAATTGTGCCGTTCGACACATTTGCACATCAGGCGCCATCTTTTTCCCCCTCGGCAAGTTGACATGACTTCACGAGTTGCTTTGGCAAAGATCAAAGGGGATAAGAGTAAGGATTACGTATCCGAAGTTACACACACACACACGCACACATATATATATATATATATATATATATATATATATATATATAGTAAGTTATGAAAATATATTTATGACAATTAAGCCATACAGAGGCTCCTTCGTTTCATCCCCGTGGGGAATCTTCAGGCTAAAATGGCTTTTTTTGTTCCGGGGTTCGAGTCCGGCGACCGGTATGAATAATCATCTCTACACTGACGATTTCAAGAAGGATCAAACATAGAAACATGCGTTTAATCAATCGTATATGGTTTTAAATAGGTAATATGCCTCACATTCTTCTTTTTCATCAAGTTATATTTTTGTTGAATTAGGCCAACATATTTATCCAATATAATCTCTTTATTTATCAGACGTTCTATTTAATCTAATTTGAATGTTGTCTGCTAGACGGCAGTGAATGTTTTATTACGCATTAGCTCTCAATTGGAAAAAAAACTGTTATTACATATTTTGTTAGAATTTTTATTAGAAAAGAAACAATGAAAACAAACGCTATTTCTTATTGTGTTTTCTTTATATCTCGTTTAAGTACGCTTATGATTCCGTTTGGGTATAGACTTTTTACAAATTTAAAAAGTCAGCCCATCTGGATGAAACCGCGGTACTATTCTGAAATATGTAACACATAGTTTTCAAATAAATTATTTATATATATATATATATATATATATATATATATATATATATATATATATGAGAAGAATGATGTAGTTTTCTTGAATCATTGTGCGTAATATGTAATAAGTATTGTTAGAAGGCTGAGACAATGCGTTGGTTAGGTGACAACGGTGGTACGTGAAATGGTAAACAATCACAATAATGACAATATTGAGGAATCGATAATTTTTAAATAATTTTATTATATTTACCAGTGTTAAGTTCGGACCGTGATGCCGGTGGTGGGTCTTCCTTCTTTTTTCTTTTTTTTTTTTCAGGGGAATCCCCCATCTTCAGAAAAAATATATCCACTTGTCGGTATGTGGTTGGGCCGGAAATAACGGTTTGTTTAGGTTTGCAGAAATTTTTTTATGAACGTTGACGTGTGACTAGATTAAGTGGTTAGGTGTAGTTAAATATTGTTAACTTATTTTGTCAGTGATTTTTTATTATTATTATTATTATTATTATTATTACTATTATTATTATTATTATTATTATTATTATTATTATTATTATTATTATTATTATTATTACTATTACTATTATTATTATTACTATTATTATTATTATTATTATTATTATTATTATTACTATTATTATTATTATTATTATTATTATTACTATTATTATTATTATTATTATTATTACTATTATTATTATTATTATTATTACTATTATTATTATTATTATTATTATTACTATTATTATTATTATTATTATTATTATTACTATTATTATTATTACTATTATTACTATTATTATTATTATTATTATTATTATTATTACTATTATTATTATTATTATTATTATTACTATTATTATTATTATTATTATTATTACTATTACTATTATTATTATTATTTTTATTATTACTATTATTATTATTATTATTACTATTATTATTATTATTATTATTACTATTATTATTATTATTATTATTATTATTATTATTACTATTATTATTATTATTATTATTATTACTATTATTATTATTATTATTACTATTATTATTATTACTATTATTACTATTATTATTATTATTATTATTACTATTATTATTATTATTATTATTATTACTATTATTATTATTATTATTATTATTATTACTATTATTATTATTATTATTACTATTATTACTATTATTATTATTATTATTATTATTATTATTATTATTATTACTATTATTATTATTATTATTATTACTATTACTATTATTATTATTATTATTATTATTATTATTATTATTATTATTATTATTACTATTATTATTATTATTATTATTATTATTATGTGTAGTGTTTAGAAGTGTGTTATTTAATTATTATTGCGTGGTATTTGACGTGTTGTGCGTCCGATTCGGGGGGGGGGAATGTCACTCGGATGGATTAAGCTGTGTTTGTTTGAGTTATGTCCCTTGAAAGTGTTAACTAGTTTGAGTCATCTCATTAATTAATAAATTCATCGATTTTCATTCTTTGTTTTATTTGTGCATTTAATATTATCACAGTAGTTTGTTATAATGTGTAGGGTGATGCTTGTCATGTGTGGTTATACTAAGAAGTTGAAATTGCGCTCGTCTCTGCTGTTTAATCTTGGGTTAAATTTTCTGACTAGTATCGATTCTTTGAGTATGAGGTTGCCCTTGTCTCTTTCGGTAGCTAATATCCTGACTCGTATGTCTTTGTTGGGGTTGTGGTCATGTGCTATGTGCTTTTGGGAGGATGATGCCTTGGTGGTTACGTGTTTTTTATACGTATGTGCAATGGTCTCACTGTACTGCCGATGTAGAATTCATAACTGTTTTAATTTATTACAAATTTTTACTATATCGTAAACAAACTGTTCGTTCTGAAAAAAAAATACATTTTAAATTTATTTCAATAAATGTTCTATTAATTAATTATTTTGAATTATTGATTTTGTGTTACTTTACTGAATTCGTACTCATCATGTTTAATTAACTTTTCATGTTTGATTTACTTTTAAGTTAAAAAAATTAAGAAACATAATTTATTTTTTCAGAAATGAGAGCAACTCTTATCAAATTATTCAGTTTAAACTAATGATAATGAAATGTTCATATAAAGAATAAAACTGCCTAAGAATATGGATTTGTCTTCTTCTTGTATTTATAAACCAAGAGATATTCCCATGCAGTATAACTAATACTAGTCTTTTCATTCGAGGTAGACCAGGTTGTCATAACAATCAACTCAAGCATTAAAACAAGTCAGGAAAGAATGAACTTATTTAAAGAATTAATATTAAATCAGCAAAATAATTTTTCAAAGAAAAATTTTCATGTTTTAAAAGTTAAAAAATTTATGAAAACACCGTTTTATTATTAAGTATTAATTTAATGTTTGGTGTCATGCCTACGCAAATTACATAAAATAATAAATTTTTCACTAAGTTTTCTAATAAAGTAATGTGTTTATTATATTTTGTGATCGTTAATTAATAAATACTGAAAATCTCATTAAAATTGGTTGATTTCCTGAATTTTGATGGATTTTTTAGTGAAAGGGAGGAGGGGGTCAAAATGCCCATAATCTGACTGTTTGGCAAATCTAGTTTGTTACTTTAGAGCATGACGTCATTTTCCAGTGCTCTGGCCTGCTTATATTTCAATGGTCGTGTCGGACTGATTTGTATCATAGTTCTATGCTGCAAATATATGTATACAGGTGCACAAAATACGATTTTCTAATCACAGAAAGCTGGAAAGAAGCGAAGGGAAAATAACAGGGAAGGGTTAGTTGCATTTTGTTCGGCTTGTGGGCGTATATAGGTGTGTAGTCACACACACAGATATATGTAGGTTATCCTCTTCTCATCTTGGGTGTTATTCTCACAACGTTTTAGCCGACGTAACCTCCGACCTTCTTCAGGTGTGTCTTTTTAAACACGGGAATTTTTATATAGAACTCGGGAATCAGTACGGAATTTCGAACGGAACCCTTTATTTAATCCACGGGGGTAGATTGCTCTCGTTCCGTCAGCCATGACTGGGTAGAAGTCTTAAATAATTCGTAATTGTATTCTTAATATCACTCGTACTGAGGATCGAACCTTCGACCACCATGAAACTAATTATTATTTAACACATGTGTGCATTGTACCACGGGTCTTTGCGGAGAATTCATAGGAGGGAAGGCACCAAGTAGTTTTCCACTTGAAGGGTGCGGACTGTACGGAGTCTTGGCAAGGCTTTTTGTCATTCAAACATCAGGAAAGGCCAACGGTCGTTGACAGCAAGAAATCAATGCTAAACGGCTGTTGCGATAACGCAAAATGATTTGTAACGGTTATCGAAAGAGGTGGACATTGCTCGAAATCTGATGATACTCAAACTCTAGGGAACACAACTTGTTTTTTTCCAGTGAGCAATCACTGATAATGACTCGTGTGAAAACTCCAAGTGAGTAAATAATAATAATAATAATAATAATAATAATAATAATAATAATAATAATAATAATAATAATAATAATGACAGGAAATCTTATAAACTGCCCCCCCCCCCGATAAAAGGGCATTAGCCTCGACTGATACCGCACAAAATAGTCGTGAGGGGTCAAAGAGTATGGTATGACCGAGGAGGGATAGCACTGACCAGACCTCCACTGGATGAGTGCGAAAAGTACTGGGACCTTAGGGAGGCTCATTTCCACCCAAACGCCAGTGAAGACCAATAGTCGTTGTTAGCGAGATATCAATGGTAAGTGGTTGTTGCGATAACGCAAAGGTTATCAAAAGAGATGAATGGTACTAAAAATCTGGGGAGACTTGTCAGCTGGACTCCAGGGAACACCACTGGTTATTATCAGTGAGTAATCTCTGATGATGACATGTGTGAGAACTCCTAGTGAGTACAAGTAATAATAATTCAATTTAGTTCCATAACCTGACCCTCTCCAAGGTACTAGTACCAGTGTCAGTTGGTACCACATAAAATGGTGGTGAAGTGATAAGGAGGATGGGAAGACCGGATATGGGGAGCACCATTCAAGCCTTCATTGGAAGGGCACGGAGATCACTGGAATCTTGAGGAGGCTTGTTGCTATTGAAATTCTAGAGAAAGTTAACTGCAGTAATCAGCGAGAAATCAATGGCAAGCAGGTGTTGCAAGAACACAAAATGATTGGCAACGGTTTTCGCAAGAAGTTGAGTTTGTTGGAAATTTGTGGAGACTTGTTGTCACTCAGACTCCAGGGAACACCATCTGTTCTTTCAAGTGACGGATCACTGGTAGTGACTCGTGTGTAAAATAATAATAAATAGTATCATTATATAAAAAAATACCCGTCTTATTTCTAGTAAAGAACAGTATTGCACCACTTTTATGTCCCCTTGCGAAGATTCCAATTCAGATATAATGCACCAAAACCTTATGTCTAGAATTCTTATTCCAATAGTAATCAAAATCCATTACATTGTTTTAATTCTAGAAAATGTCTCAAATCTAAGGCTTAAACTAAAAGGGTCTTAAGAAGAAATTGAAATTCAAGGAATCTTGTTTAATTGGTGCCTAATGGCTATGGGTAAAAATTAATGCAAATCTGAAATATTTGAATTTTAAAATGGAAATTGTGTCCATATTATTGTCCCCCAAAAATCTCTTTCAGATACTCTAAAAAAATTGAAATTTGGGGAGTCATTATTAATTGATGTCTAAAACCTATTATCAAAATTTCACAAAAATCGGAGGTAACTGAATTTTCAGGAAGGGCTTCCACCCTTCTTTGCATAAAACTAATTTAAACTCAATATAGCCCACATTCCCCATCATTACGCTGATAACTTAAATAGTTACGGTGTTAATCCTATACATAGAAATATATAAACATATACGCATACTTAATTTTATATATAGATAGAGATAAAAAGAAAATGTTGACCAAAATTTGGAGCCTTGCATAAATTATAGGTTTAAAACTGTTTCCTTTCTTTTTTTTCTTATTAATTCAAAAACTGAGAAAAAGGTCTAATGTATCTTTTCTCTTTTAAGCTACGAAACTAAAAAAAAATACTAAAAGCGAAAGACAGAAATAAAGAGAGAACTAAAGAACCAGAGTCGTTCGAGGCAAATGTTTGTTTAATCTCCAACAAATTAGGATTACACATGTGCCGAAGAAACGTTACTAAGCATTCGCCTCACGACATTGCAATGCTTCGGCCGGCCGTTTTTTTTTTATCCAATAGAAGCAGAAACGATTATAAGAAATACAAAACACGCACTGGTCGTTGTTCGGTACTCGTAGATACGTGGGGTAGCCGAGTATGGGGGAGTTAAAGGGGTATCTAATGATCAACCGAGTAGGATCTTGTGAGCAAATTCATCCGCGCACACACTCTCTTATTAACAAGATAAATGAATACTAACTAAATACTAATGAATACTAAATACTAATGAATGAATAATAACTAAATACTAATGAATACTAACTAAATACTAATGAATACTAAATACTAATGAATGAATACTAACTAAATACCAATGAATACTAAATACTAATAAATGAATACTAAATACTAATAAATGACGACTAACTAAATACTAATAAATACTAAATACTAATGAATACTAATGAATACTAAATACTAATGAATGAATACTAACTAAATACTAATGAATACTAAATACTAATGAATGAATACTAAATACTAATGAATACTAAATACTAATGAACACTAAATACTAATGAATGAATACTAACTAAATACTAATGAATACTAAATACTAATGAATGAATACCAAATACTAATGCATACTAATGAATACTAAATACTAATGAATGAATACTAAATACTAATGAATGAATACAAAATACTAATGAATACTAATGAATACTAAATACTAATGAATGAATACTAAATACTAATGAATAAATACTAACTAAATACTAATGAATACTAAATACTAATGAATGAATACTAAATACAAAATACTAATGAAGGAATACTAACTAAATACTTATGAATACTAAATACTAATGAATGAATACTAAATACTAATGAATACTAATGAATACTAAATACTAATGAATACTAAATACTAATGAACACTAAATACTAATGAATGAATACTAACTAAATACTAATGAATACTAAATACTAATGAATGAATGCCAAATACTAATGCATACTAATGAATACTAAATAGTAATGAAAGTATACTAAATACTAATGAGTGAATACTAAATACTAATGAATGAATGCCAAATACTAACTAAATACTAATGAATACTAAATAGTAATGAAAGAATACTAAATACTAATGAATGAATACTAAATACTAATGAATACTACTGAATACTAAATACTAATGAATGAATACTAAATACTAATGAATAAATACTAACTAAATACTAATAAATACTTAATACTAATGAATGAATACTAAATACTAATGAATACTAATGAATACTAAATACTAATGAATGAATACTAAATACTAATGAGTGAATACTAACTAAATACTAATGAATACTAAATACTAATAAATGAATACTAAATACTAAATACCAATGAAGGAATACTAACTAAATACTGATGAATACTAAATACTAATGAATGAATACTAAATACTAATGAATACTAATGAATACTAAATACTAATGAATGAATACTAACTAAATACTAATGAATACTAAATACTAATGAATTAGTACTAACTAAATACTAATGAATACTAAATACTAATGAATGAATACTAAATACTAATAAATACTAAATACTAATGAACATTAAATACTAATGAATGAATACTAACTAAATACTAATGAATACTAAATACTAATGAATGAATACCAAATAGTAATGCATACTAATGAATACTAAATACTAATGAATGAATACTAAATACTAATGAATACTAATGAATACTAAATACTAATGAATGAATGCTAAATACTAATGAATGAATACTAACTAAATACTAATGAATACTAAATACTAATGAATGAATACTAAATACTAATGAATACTAAATACTAATGAGTGAATACTAACTAAATAGTAATGAATACTAAATACTAATGAATGAATACTAAATACTTATGAATACTAATGAATACTAAATACTAATGAATACTAAATACTAATGAATTAATAATAAATACTAAATACTTATGAAGGAATACTAACTAAATACTAATGAATACTAAATACTAAATACTAATGAATACTAAATACTAATGAATACTAACGAATACTAAATACTAATGAATGAATACTAAATACTATTCATTTGCACACACCTAAACAGCCGAAACAAACAAGCTCACTCTATTACCCCTTACACAAAAACAACTCTCTCACTTCTTTTTCTTTCGTGTGAATCAGATGATTCTGGTGTTAGCATTAGTTTCCCCGATGTTTTTCTAGTTTGGAATCTTTCTTGAAAGACATCGGGTACTTACGGGAGGGACAACGAGAAGGTTGTCAATATCCCTAAGTGAAAGTGGTACTGTGGACCCGACTGGATTCGAACTTGGAACACCCAGGTTTTCAGTCCGTGTCGATATCCACTTAACCACCGTCACCTCCCACTCAAGAACATTCTTTAGACTCATTGAACTCTCATTTTTCAGGAAGTCCTTATATTTCATTGTCGTAACAAGTGTTCGAATTGTAAATATGTGTAATTCTGTATGGTTCATAGGGTTCCTAGTTGCAATGCATGTAAACGGCAGGCCAGCAATGTGATAAATATTTAACTAAGAGAAGAGAGACCAGTAGTAGCATTAAATATGAATTCTATGAAGTAATTTCTTCGCATTATTATTAACATATATTCCTTTGTGGTCCTGAGTGTTCGTCTCGTGATTCTTGGCTGAATCTACGACCCGCGTTCGAGCTCATGCGACCGCCTGCAATCGCCACTCCTACACTGATGAGGGTAAGAGAGCCCAGAACGACGTCGTCTGTAGGTTTTATTTATCTACCTCCCACAAGGTAAGATGTGACA
>OY744542.1:47557686-47560186 GCA_963556195.1 Sepiola atlantica
TTCTTTCTAGAAAGAATTCGGGTACTTAACGGAGGGGCTAAGTGAAGTTTGCCAACATCCATAAGTGAAAACAGTGCTATGAAACCGATGGGATTCGAACTTGGCACGGCTAGTAGTCGAGAAGCAACGCTACTTAAAATGGTATACATAGCAGTCGAGGATTCGTCCTCGACAATCAGCACGACAGCGACTGGGCCATCTCTTATTTGTCAGACTGTGGTATTTAGTTCTGGGTAGTCCTAGGAGGTCTACCTTCCCAGACCCTAACTTCCCGCTCTGGGTGGTCCTAGGAGGTTCACCCTACCAGACCTTGCCTTCTTGCTCTTGGTAGTCCTAGGTGGTCCATACTCCCAGGCCTTGCTTTTCCGCTCTGGGTAGCCATAGGTGGTCCACTCTACCAGACTTTGCCTTCTCGCTATGAGTAGTCCTAGGTGGTCCACCCTACCAAGCCTTGGTCCATACTCCCAGGCTATACCTTCCCGCTTTCAAGGTAAACTGCCTGATGCGTCCTCACAGAGGAATGCGGACGGTGCTTCTCAGGAAAGTTTAAATGGGCCAAAGTGCACTACTTCTTGTGCATTTGCTTATTCTCCCGGGCTCCCGGGCTTCCGGCCTTGTGTCACATCTTCCCGCGGTTTGAGGGCAGTAAATACCGTTAGCTCGTGTCGTTATCCACTTAACCACCGTCACAATTTAAATGATGAAAATCGGACGCATGTTATACACAGAAACTTCACCGAAAAAAAGAAAAAATGTCAGTTTAACTTAAGATAACAATCCTCGGTAACTACAGTAAATGTGATTCTAATTTTATGTCATGCAGAGTTGGTATTTAGTGGAAAAGAAACATGTTCAGCACTGCAAATAACCTTTCTTTTCTCAATCTGAGTTAAAAACATCAAAAAGAATTTTCATGAACAGAGTTTACTTCCGAAACCTTCCAATCTTTGAAACACGTTAACACGGGATTGCTTCTCTGCTGGCTAGAACATGGATGTCTTCAAATCCAAATTATATATCAATTTAACAAGTTAAATATAATTATAGAATAGCTTCAAACAAATATCTTTTTCAAAAGTGCGCAACACTATTAATATATATAAAATAATATACATTGATTTATATATATATATATATATATATATATATATATATATATATATATATATATATATATGATATATATAATATATATTATATTATATATATAGTATATTATATATAGTATATTATATATATTATATTATATATATAATATATATATAATATATATAATATATATAATACATATATATAATATATAATATATATATATAATATACATATATATAATAGAATATATATAATACAATATATATAATAGAATATATATATATGTATAGAATATATATATATATGATATATATAATATAATATGTATATAATATATATATAATACAATATATAATACACTATATATATAATATATATAATATATATATATATAATATATAGTATATATAATATCATAATACAAAATGAAACAATAAAATAAGGTGCCATTCAAATTTTATTATAATTCAAAGTTCAAGCAAAGTATCTATAGTATATATAATATATATAATATATATAATATATATATAATATATATATAATATATATATAATATATATATATAATATATATAATATATACATACATGTATATATATGATATATATGTATATATATAATATATATATGTATATATATGTATATATATATATTATATATATATTATATATACTATATATATTATATATATATATTATATATATTATATATATATGATATATATAATATATATATATTATATATACTATATATATTATATATATATTATATATATATATATATATATATTATATATACTATATATATTATATATATATTATATATATATATATATATATATTATATATACTATATATATTATATATATATTATATATATATATATATATATATATATATATATATATATATATATATATATATTATATATATATATATATATATACTTACGTGTACACGAATTGGTTGTGTATTCTCGTTTCCAGCAGCAATTTATATCAGTCGATTGATCATCTTCCGGATTCTTCCATAATTATTGATTTATCACTTATGCTAATATAACTGACTTTTTAATTTTGTGATTTTTATATTTCCGAAGCGTGGATCTCCCTGTGGATCAATCAGAACGCGATCGATAATGTCTGCTGATACGAATGCTGTTTATCGATTAATCCATCTCAATATCTATTTTACACTTTTTCAATTTTCCGTTTTATAGTCCGTCCGTTCATTGCTTCTTATCGCATTGCATTTCAAATGAGTTTGATAGTTTTTTTTTAGTTGAATGGTAATCAGCCGATTTTTCTGCGTTTGTGTACACACAGGGATACACATACGGACAGAGAGTTTGAATTACCGACTGGAGAGTTCGAATTACCTACTAGACACCATCCTCGAGTGTATTCGGTC
>OY744542.1:47565186-47568184 GCA_963556195.1 Sepiola atlantica
TTCGTTGGAAAATTAATAAATAAAAAAATAAGTAAATAAAAAAAAATAGGGGGGTAAGTATCTAAGAGTGAAACAAGAACAGGAGACCTTAAGCGTCTAATATTAACACGGGGATCATCAGCTGTTTACCATGTAACTGTTTCGGAGATTTAAAAACAGGACAGCTATAATATTCATGGCTCTCCAATGGTACTGATTAAACTACCATTTCCCCAATAATCAAGTGTTGAAATAATTCAGCTTAAAATTTCACTTATATATACATAAATAAATAAATAAATAAATAAATAAATAAATAAATAAATAAATAAATAATAATAATAATAATAATAATAATAATAATAATAATAATAATAATAATAATAATAATAATAATAATAATATATTACCCTTAAGACTACCGTATGATATGATAATTTGCATATCAAATAACATTAATTATAACAATAATAATAATTTAAAAAAAATAATAATAATACTATCTAAACACTACACCCAAGAACCATTCTTATATATATATATATATATATATATATATATATATATATATATATATATATATATATATATATATATATATATATATATATATATATACACACTTTTCACTGTCATCTACTGCATCGATAGTAAACAAATTTCCCGCTTGGATAACTTTTTCGTTTTTGGACTACCATTCACCAGCTGGATTGTTTTTTTTAATCAACCTCTTTGACATCTTTCTTGAAGCTGTTTTAAACTTTATGACTTGGATGAACTGTATAAGTTTAACAAAAAAGTGTGTTTTGGGCCGATATATTTGATGTTTTATATACTTTTATGTATTTTATATATTTTTTTATATATTTTCAAAGTTTAATTTTATTACCTGCTGTAATGTCATTGCGGTAATGGTCCTCTGAGGAGAAGATTTTCTTTGAAAACTCATGAGTTAAGGACTTTAAAGTACTTTGCTTGAACTTTTAATTGTAATAAAATTTGATTCGCACCTTATTTTATTCTTTCACTTTATCTAGTGCTATATATATATATATAGCACTTGGTAGATAAGATATCTTTCTCGGTGACACATTGCTTTAATGCTGCCAATATGCGCATTATTTTTTCCACTCGATCCGCTTTCCCCTCCTTTCGCAAGGACGTTTTGCCTACCAATGAGCAAAGTTGCGTTATTTATCATTTTCAATGTCAGTGTGACGCTGACTATGTAGGCAACACCATTCAGCGATTGTCAGTTAGAGTGGCTCAACATGTGCCCGGATGTGTCCGCCAACATGAACCGGTCCCGTTATCCGGGTGTTCACAAGCTCAGGAGTCTGCCATAGGCGACCACCTTCTGGACTAAAAAAGTTGTCGTGATCATTATTCTGATAATACATTCTCCATTGTGCACAGAGAACGACACCGCTTCCATCTGGACATATTGGAAGCCATCATCATAAATTCACGACGTCCTTCTCTCTGTAGACAAAGACAATTAAAGCATTCTCTACAGATTTTTGGCGATTCGTGGTCGTCCGCAAGATGATTTAAAATTGTTCCATTTTACTTACGTTTTGTTATTTATATATACAATTTCGCACGTATATCACCTGTAGCCACCTGCTTGCAACTGGATTTTACATAAATTCATGGTTTTCGTGTATTTTATTTATCCTACCGACGATTCCCCTGACGAGAGTCGGACGAAAGACGCCTTGGGAACTTGAAGCTGTTTTTTGTTTTTTTGATTGCGAATGTGTGAACTTTAGTTTTTATTCGTGAATTTTTTATTCGTGAATTTTTTATTCGTGAATTTTTATTCGTGAATTCCGACATCATACATAACGGTTTTTTATATATTTTTTCTTTTTTTCTTTTCTATTTCATTTTATATAGTATGTTCCACATACAATTCATTATATATATATATATATATATATATATATATATATATATATATATATATATATTTATATACACTGACGAAGGCAGAAAGATCGCGGCCGAAAATATTGTTCTCCTTTCAAGAAAAACTTTTTTAATTTTTTACATACATAAGGGACAATTGATATTCCTAGACGTCAAAATATAGAAAATAAAAAAGATGTATTGTAATATATATATACATTTCACGTTGATTTTTATACATACATAAATATATATTATATATGTATATCTATACATATATATATATATATATATATTATTATGTATATATTATATATATTATATATATATATTTTATATATAAATTATATATATATATATATATTATATATATATAAATTATATATATATATTATATATATATATATTATATATATATAAATTATATATATATATTATATATATATATATTATATATATATAAATTATATATATATATATTATATATATATATAAATTATATATATATATAATATATATATATGTTATATATATATATTATATATAAATTATATATAAATTATATATATATATTATATATATATATATTATATATATATAAATTATATATATATAAATTATATATATATATATATTATATATATTATATATATATTATATATATAAATTATATATATATATTATATACTATATATATATATATATATATATATATATATATATATATATATATATATACGCAATAATTTGAAACACGACTTGTTGGAGTCCTCTCCCCTCCCCTCTCATGTCCCATGTCACCGTTATAGACAAAGCCCCAACTCTGTCCCCCTCCCCCTCCAATGTATTTTCAATTTTCAATCTCCCGTTAAGGTGAAGTTAAAACTTATGGCATTTGAATTCCATCGCCAGCCCGATGAGTTGGTCGTTATTTGCACCAACGAAACAAAACTTGTTTTGTCGCAACTAATGGAATAAAATCAAAATATATATATATATATATATATATATATATATATATATATATATATATATATATATATATATATATATGATAAAAGAACAAGAATCAAATGTTCCGCGCCGTAATAGAAAACGAAAAAGGAAA
>OY744542.1:47573384-47578384 GCA_963556195.1 Sepiola atlantica
GTCACGCTTTTGTATTAAATAGAATTTTCTTTGATCTGTCACGCTTTAGTATTAAATAGAATTTTCTTTGAACTGTCACGCTTTTGTATTAAATAGAATTTTCTTTGATCTGTTACGCTTTAGTATTAAATAGAATTTTCTTTGATCTGTCACGCTTTTGTATTAAATAGAATTTTCTTTGATCTGTTACGCTTTAGTATTAAATAGAATTTTCTTTGAACTGTCACGCTTCAATTTGTAATAAAATGTTCTTTGATCTGTCACGCTTTAGTATTAAATAGAATTTTCTTTGAACTGTCACGCTTTTGTATTAAATAGAATTTTCTTTGATCTGTCACGCTTTTGTATTAAATAGAATTTTCTTTGAACTGTCACGCTTTTGTATTAAATAGAATTTTCTTTGATCTGTCACGCTTTTGTATTAAATAGAATTTTCTTTGATCTGTCACGCTTTAGTATTAAATAGAATTTTCTTTGAACTGTCACGCTTTTGTATTAAATAGAATTTTCTTTGATCTGTCACGCTTTTGTATTAAATAGAATTTTCTTTGAACTGTCACGCTTTTGTATTAAATAGAATTTTCTTTGAACTGTCACGCTTTTGTATTAAATAGAATTTTCTTTGAACTGTCACGCTTTTGTATTAAATAGAATTTTCTTTGAACTGTCACGCTTTTGTATTAAATAGAATTTTCTTTGAACTGTCACGCTTTTGTATTAAATAGAATTTTCTTTGATCTGTCACGCTTTTGTATTAAATAGAATTTTCTTTGATCTGTCACGCTTTAGTATTAAATAGAATTTTCTTTGAACTGTTACGCTTTTGTATTAAATAGAATTTTCTTTGAACTGTCACGCTTTTGTATTAAATAGAATTTTCTTTGAACTGTCACGCTTTAGTATTAAATAGAATTTTCTTTGAACTGTCACGCTTTTGTATTAAATAGAATTTTCTTTGAACTGTCACGCTTTTGTATTAAATAGAATTTTCTTTGAACTGTCACGCTTTTGTATTAAATAGAATTTTCTTTGAACTGTCACGCTTTTGTATTAAATAGAATTTTCTTTGATCTGTCACGCTTTTGTATTAAATAGAATTTTCTTTGATCTGTCACGCTTCAGTATTAAATAGAATTTTCTTTGATCTGTCACGCTTTTGTATTAAATAGAATTTTCTTTGAACTGTCACGCTTCAATTTGTAATAAAATGTTCTTTGATCTGTCACGCTTCAGTATTAAATAGAATTTCCTTTGATCCGTCACGCTTCAATTCGTAATAAAATGTTCTTTGATCTGTCACGCTTAAGTTTGAAATAGAATTTTCTTTGATCTGTCATGAAATAGCTTTAAAAGTGATTTTCTTCGTTAAACGCGTAGATCGAATGCACGCATCTTACGAATCGCCGTTGTTGTTGTTTTTATTTTATTTTCGATTAAAAATCAAATCTCTCTTGTGCGCTACTGTTGCCGATGGTTCGTTAACTTCAATAGGTTTTGCCTCCGAGCCAGGGAGTTGATACGGCCTTATTGATAGGCCATTAAAAAAGGAAAGTGAGAAAGAACTTCATCGACTAAATGCTCTTCAAGTAAGAATGATTGTCGTTTGTGAAATTTCACGCATCAAGATAATAACGAACTGAATTCGACTCTAACAAACTTGCTATTTCGACACAAGATGTCTGTCTGTCTGGCTGTCTGTCTAAATCAGGTCACGTGTGTGTATGTCAGCTTTTTCGAACGCTATGCATACAAATGTAAAACGTAAATTAAAGCTTCTAAAAAAATAATAAATGCACTTTTGGCGCTACTGCAGAGACGGGGGGCCACTGTTCGATCGATGGCGGCGGAAACTGCCGATTCCTCTTCGGGAGAAATCGTCCGAAAACGTGAGCGACGGAAAGAAATTTGATTTTGGGGAAAATAACTGTTGAATTGACAAGTGAGGATAAGTTAAAATTATGAACATTTATTTATTGAAATAAATTAACAAATAAGGATAAGTTAAAATTATGAACATTTATTTATTGAAATAAATTAACAAATGAGGATAAGTTAAAATTATGAACATTTATTTATTGAAATAAATTAACAAATGAGGATAAGTTAAAATTATGAACATTTATTTATTGAAATAAATTAACAAATGAGGATAAGTTAAAATTATGAAGATTTATTTATTGAAATAAATTAACAAACGAGGATTAGTTAAAATTATGAACATTTATTTATTGAAATAAATTAACAAATGAGGATAAGTTAAAATCATGAACATTTATTTATTGAAATAAATTAACAAACGAGGATTAGTTAAAATTATGAACATTTATTTATTGAAATAAATTAACAAATGAGGATAAGTTAAAATTATGAACATTTATTTATTGAAATAAATTAACAAATGAGGATAAGTTAAAATTATGAACATTTATTTATTGAAATAAATTAACAAATGAGGATAAGTTAAAATTATGAACATTTATTTATTGAAATAAATTAACAAATGAGGATAAGTTAAAATTATGAACATTTATTTATTGAAATAAATTAACAAATGAGGATAAGTTAAAATTATGAACATTTATTTATTGAAATAAATTAACAAATGAGGATAAGTTAAAATTATGAAGATTTATTTATTGAAATAAATTAACAAACGAGGATTAGTTAAAATTATGAACATTTATTTATTGAAATAAATTAACAAATGAGGATAAGTTAAAATCATGAACATTTATTTATTGAAATAAATTAACAAACGAGGATTAGTTAAAATTATGAACATTTATTTATTGAAATAAATTAACAAATGAGGATAAGTTAAAATTATGAACATTTATTTATTGAAATAAATTAACAAATGAGGATAAGTTAAAATTATGAACATTTATTTATTGAAATAAATTAACAAACGAGGATTAGTTAAAATTATGAACATTTATTTATTGAAATAAATTAACAAATGAGGATAAGTTAAAATTATGAACATTTATTTATTGAAATAAATTAACAAACGAGGATTAGTTAAAATTATGAACATTTATTTATTGAAATAAATTAACAAATGAGGATAAGTTAAAATTATGAACATTTATTTATTGAAATAAATTAACAAATGAGGATAAGTTAAAATTATGAACATTTATTTATTGAAATAAATTAACAAATGAAGATAAGTTAAAATTATGAACATTTATTTATTGAAATAAATTAACAAATGAGGATAAGTTAAAATTATGAACATTTATTTATTGAAATAAATTAACAAATGAGGATAAGTTAAAATTATGAACATTTATTTATTGAAATAAATTAACAAATGAGGATAAGTTAAAATTATGAACATTTATTTATTGAAATAAATTAACAAATGAGGATAAGTTAAAATTATGAACATTTATTTATTGAAATTAATTAACAAATGAGGATAAGTTAAAATTATGAACATTTATTTATTGAAATAAATTAACAAATGAGGATAAGTTAAAATTAGGAACATTTATTTATTGAAATTAATTAACAAATGAGGATAAGTTAAAATTATGAACATTTATTTATTGAAATAAATTAACAAATGAGGATAAGTTAAAATTATGAACATTTATTTATTGAAATAAATTAACAAATGAGGATAAGTTAAAATTAGGAACATTTATTTATTTAAATAAATTAACAAATGAGGATAAGTTAAAATTAGGAACATTTATTTATTTAAATAAATTAACAAATGAGGATAAGTTAAAATTAGGAACATTTATTTATTGAAATTAATTAACAAATGAGGATAAGTTAAAATTATGAACATTTATTTATTGAAATAAATTAACAAATGAGGATAAGTTAAAATTAGGAACATTTATTTATTTAAATAAATTAACAAATGAGGATAAGTTAAAATTATGAACATTTATTTATTGAAATAAATTAACAAATGAGGATAAGTTAAAATTAGGAACATTTATTTATTGAAATAAATTAACAAATGAGGATAAGTTAAAATTAGGAACATTTATTTATTGAAATAAATTAACAAATGAGGATAAGTTAAAATTATGAACATTTATTTATTGAAATAAATTAACAAATGAGGATAAGTTAAAATTAGGAACATTTATTTATTGAAATAAATTAACAAATGAGGATAAGTTAAAATTAGGAACATTTATTTATTGAAATTAATTAACAAATGAGGATAAGTTAAAATTATGAACATTTATTTATTGAAATAAATTAACAAATGAGGATAAGTTAAAATTATGAACATTTATTTATTGAAATAAATTAACAAATGAGGATAAGTTAAAATTATGAACATTTATTTATTGAAATAAATTAACAAATGAGGATAAGTTAAAATTAGGAACATTTATTTATTGAAATAAATTAACAAATGAGGATAAGTTAAAATTATGAACATTTATTTATTGAAATAAATTAACAAATGAGGATAAGTTAAAATTAGGAACATTTATTTATTGAAATAAATTAACAAATGAGGATAAGTTAAAATTATGAACATTTATTTATTGAAATAAATTAACAAATGAGGATAAGTTAAAATTAGGAACATTTATTTATTGAAATAAATTAACAAATGAGGATAAGTTAAAATTAGGAACATTTATTTATTGAAATAAATTAACAAATGAGGATAAGTTAAAATTATGAACATTTATTTATTGAAATAAATTAACAAATGAGGATAAGTTAAAATTAGGAACATTTATTTATTGAAATAAATTAACAAATGAGGATAAGTTAAAATTAGGAACATTTATTTATTTAAATAAATTAACAAATGAGGATAAGTTAAAATTATGAACATTTATTTATTGAAATAAATTAACAAATGAGGATAAGTTAAAATTAGGAACATTTATTTATTTAAATAAATTAACAAATGAGGATAAGTTAAAATTATGAACATTTATTTATTGAAATAAATTAACAAATGAGGATAAGTTAAAATTATGAACATTTATTTATTGAAATAAATTAACAAA
>OY744542.1:47583384-47595884 GCA_963556195.1 Sepiola atlantica
TTTAACAAATTCTACAGAAATCGTTGCTTACGTGTTTTACTAGCAATTTAACCAATCCTACAGAAGATCGTTGCTTACGTGTTTTACTAGCAATTTAACCAATTCTACAGAAGATCGTTGCTTACGTGTTTTACTAGCAATTTAACCAATTCTACAGAAATCGTTGCTTACGTGTATTACTAGCAATTTAACCAATTCTACAGAAGACTGTTGCTTACGTGTTTTACTAGCAATTTAACCACTTCTAAAGAAGATCGTTGCTTATGTGTTTTACTAGCAATTAAACCAATTCTACAGAAGATCATTTCTTACGTGTTTTACTAGCAATTGAACACATTTTACAGAAGATCGTTGCTTACGTGTTTTACTAGCAATTTAACCAATTCTACAGAAGATCGTTGCTTACGTGTTTTGCTAGCAATTTAACCAATTCTACAGAAGATCTTGCTTACGTGTTTTACTAGCAATTTAACCAATACTACAGAAGATCGTTGCTTACATTTTTTACTAGCAATTTAACCATATATATATATATATAAATTATAATTTTTTTCATTTTGACTACAAAATTGATTTTGTTTCACGAGAACGGTTTGTGTGGCTCCCGTTTTTCAGGTCTTAAAATAAATTAAATAATTTTATTTTAAGACCTGAAAAACGGGAGCCACACAAACCGCTCTCATGTAACAAAATCAATTTTGTAGTCAAAATGAAATAAATTTTCATTTATATTTATATTTCTGCTCTATATTTTTATTGAGCACTCTTATAAACACGATTCAACTCCCCTGGATTTATACCCTGTGGATCTATACCATACTCGGATTATATATATATATATATATATATATATATATATATATATATATAGAGAGAGAGAGAGAGAGAGAGAGAGAGAGATAGAAGAAAAAAGATTGATAAATATGCGACGATTGTCCAAATTTATTTCAAATTTCAATTGTTCAATGCAAGGTTGTCAGTAATAAACTAGTGTTTATTTTCCTTTCCTTAAGCCAAGGCTTTTCAAAGATCGAAATCTTATCATCAGAGGAGAAATACAGATGGATAAGTTAAAAATAATTCTCATATTTTTCAAATATTTGAACTTTGGTTTTTTCGAAAGCCAACTTATCCATCTGTATTTCTCCTCTGATGATAAGATTTCGATCTTTGAAAAGCCTTGGCTTAAGGAAAGGAAAATAAACACTAGTTTATTACTGACAACCTTGCATTGAACAATTGAAATTTGAAATAAATTTGGACAATCGTCGCATATTTATCAATCTTTTTTCTTCTATCTCTACTATTGCTCTATCTCGTATATTGAGCTTATCCTTTTCACAATAGGTTCCATCTACTAAAAGTTTTCACTTTGGTTTATTTTGATCCTATATATATATATATATATATATATATATATATATATATGAATGCATTTGTTAAATAAAAATCTATTCATATTCGTGAGCATCTTTTCATTATACATTCTGTAAATTCTATATGTATATAAAATCTATAAATTCAGCTTTTAAAATCATACAAATCTTTTAAATATTTGAATCCATTTTCCTTCGCATATTACTCCGTCTCACTGAAAGGAAAAAGTAATCATAGAGTTTTACATAGGAAAGGTAAATCTGAAAAAATGTCATCAACTTACCTGAGGCGATTTATGTCCCGTTCACAAACTGATCAGAATTTCTTAACGAGTTCTCTTTGTAATGGAAAAAGGAATTGATATGCTTCACACGCATCCATTTAATCTGCGCGAATAGCGATGTAAATGCAATTTTACACTTCTCAAATACTGTATAGAATCTGTCACACGTAACTTTGAACTAACATTCTCGCAAAAGTTTCCGGTGACATTTTTTTCGCTTCGTTACGCTCAAGTTTCAAATAGCGTTTTTATCGGTCTGACACGCTAAGTTTAAATATCGTTGTTGTAAGACTATCATACTGGCGTTTCAAATAGCGTTTTTATTGGTCTGACACGCTAAGTTTAAATATCGTTGTCGTAAGACTATCATACTGGCGTTTCAAATGGCGTGTTTATCGGTCTGACACGCTAAGTTTAAATATCGTTGTTGTAAGACTATCATACTGGCGTTTCAAATAGCGTTTTTATCGGTCTGACACGCTAAGTTTAAATATCGTTGTCGTAAGACTATCATACTGGCGTTTCAAATGGCGTGTTTATCGGTCTGACACGCTAAGTTTAAATATCGTTGTCGTAAGACTATCATACTGGCGTTAAAATACAATACTATTTTAAACTTAAGCGTGACAGACCGACAACAGTACTTTTTCAAACGTCAGAATAAAAGACTGAAGACAATACTATTTTAAACTTAAGCGTGACAGACCGACAACAATACTACTTTAAATTTAAGCGTGACAGACTGACGACAATATAATTTAAAATTTAAGCGTGACAGACTGACAACTATACTATTTCAAACGTAAGCGTATATTAAGCGTAAAAGGAGTAATTTCCCTCATACTATCTCAAACTAGACTACCGATGCCAATACCATTTGATACTTAAGCGTGATAGACCGACGCCAATGTTATTTTTAATTTGAGCGTGACAGACCGATGACACTGCTATTTCAAACTTCGAACGAGTCAAATATCGTCTAATATCATTATATAAATACGGCTATCTTTTTTTTAGAGAAGAGAGAGATATGAAGAGAAAGAGGGGCATATTTCTTTAGATAAAAAAAAACAGATACTACACTACCACCGTTAAAAAATAGTACAATAACAGATTTCCGCTAAAATAATTTTTTTCTTTTTTTCATTCATTTAAAAATACCTAATGAGAACGGATACTACACTTTTATATTATACAAAAAAAGACAAGGAATCATACCAGTTTTTTTGAAAAATAATCAATCTTGTTATACCACATTGACCTCCCTCAAATGAGGAGCTAATGCCTTGGATGGTGGTATCATGACAACAAAACAGATACTACATTATCTCCTCCCCTAAAAATATATATATTGGGATTAATATGTTATTTTCGACTGTAAAAGGGGTAATTTCCCTCATACCCTTTTAAACTAGACTACACTACCTCCCTTAAAATACTTCATACTAAGTACAATTGTTAACTATTAGAGGGGAGTAGAAAGCTGAACTTTAGTCCTCACATTCTATGACCGATTTTCTGACAAAGGGGGAAGAATTGTTGTTTTCTTTGTCGGAATCTATCCATCTAACACTTATCATTAGCTATTTTTTTAGCTCCTTACATCAAGTGGCTTCATGCCTTGTCTGGAGTGATTTCCATAATAAAAATAGATATAGAAGTAGTATTGTTCTTTATTATTCTTTATTATTCTTATATTAAAGTTAAAGGACCAATTATTTTGCTATATAACTTCATACGTGTTTGTGGAGTGTGTAGTGTATACAGACACACGTATGTAAATTAGATGACGACGTTGAAAAAAGAGAGTCACTATTTTTTTCTAAATGCTCACATGAGTATTAATGCATATTAAGGAGTGATTGAATAAACGTAGAGTAAAAAGGGTTAGAGAAATAGATAGATAGTAAAGAGAGAGATTGGTGACTTGTTTAGTTTATTATAAATTACGGCTAATCAAAACAATAGAAAAAGAATTTATTTTTTCAAACTTAACTTAATCCCATAACTAAGGCATATTTAGCATGTATATTGTGTTAGTCAAGTATATACGAAAAAAGCGTTTGGGAAACAAACGTTGATTAACTTACATTTAGTGTGTGTATATATATATATATATATATATATATATATATATATATATATATATATATATATATATATATATATATATATATAATGGTAATAATTCAGGTAAAAAGTATCCACAGGGTGGTAATCTAGAGAATTTCAACCGGGTTTATAAAAAGTGCTCAATATCAAAATAGAGCTTTATATATGATAATTTTATTTACATGTCTGTGTAAATAAAATTATCATATATATATATATATATATATATATATATATATATTATGCAAACATTGTAAAAAATAACAGAATTTGTCTGTTTAATTATACCTTTTTTATTTTTTCAATTTTTCTGATGTTCTTTTTTGTATTAAAATCAAAAAAATAATAAATGTTCAATAGGTGTCACAGGTTTCACGAACGTTTTCGATTCTTCATCGAATCATCCTCAAGTGTCAAAAGCAAATGAACAAAAAAGCTGGAGAAATAAGAGAATTCTAAAAAGACGACAGAGAAACGCACATAGAACGTTTTTCGCATTGTTCCATGAAGTCGTTGACGATTTTAATTCAGCAACGCTGGATGGCATCCCAGAACAAAATCGCCTTGTTTCTTTACGTTCTAATATATTTTAGTTATTTGATGGACCTAACCGATAATTTGCCCTAGTTACTTCAGATAAAATTGAAGGATAATTTTAATCGGGTCTTTAGATTCCTGGCAAAAATGTCATCTTTATTGAAACGTATTTGAATGTTACAACTGTTATCAATTTCTATAACACACAAATAAACATTGACTTTTATAGATATAAACAGCTGATGACTTGCTTTTCCTATTTCACAGTTAAAGCTAGGGTCCCCTGTTTATGTATCAGTGCTATATAGTTGAGTTCCCTTTTATATTTGTGAATTTTCCAACGGTTATCCGGCTTAAAAAAATGCTCAGTATGAGGAACTTTTTTCTTCGCTTATAAATGACTAAAAGCAACTTTAGAATATATATATATATATATATATATATATATATATATATATATATATATATATATACATATATATATATATATATGATTATTCTTTTCATTTATACAGATATGTAAGTAATCTGCGACGCTGGCATGTCGTTGTTATCGATCAACAGCTGTTAGAAACTGAGATCTTCTAATGCAGAATGAAAATATCTGATCCTTCCCTTAGGTCATATTTGGAAATATTCCCAAATATGACCTAGGGAAAGATAAGATATTTTCATTCTTTCTGATGAGATCTCAGTTTCTAACAGCTGTTGATCGATAGCATAGACATGCCAGTGTCGCAGATTATCTACATATCTATATAAATAAAAATAATCATATATATAAAGTAATATATATATATATATATATATATTACTTATATATATATATATATATATATATATATATATATATATATATATATATATATATATATATATGTATGTATGTATGTATATATAAGCTCTATTTGATATTAAGCACTCATTATAAGCCTGGTTGATATTCTTTGGAGTTTTATCCTGTTGATGTTTTGATGTTTACTTTACCTGGGTTACTATATATATATATATATATATATATATATATATATATATATATATATATATATATATATATATATATATATATATATATATATATATTAAATTCCCGAAACAGTTTTTCATGGTAAACAACTGATGATCCCTTAAATAATGTTAGAAGCAAACTAATATAATAACTGAAAAAGTTAAATTTACTTACATGAGTGATTTTCCACTGAACGACTTGGGACTTAAGTTTTTTTGTTTTTTTTAATATAGTTTTAATGGTTGAGAAACTTCCAAGACTATATATATATATATATATATATATATATATATATATATATATATATATATATATATATATATATATATATGGTTTTTGATTTTGATTTTAACATTTTGATTCTTAACGGTCCCAACACCGTGACTTCCCAAATTTTTGAAATGTTAAATTTCTTTTCTTCTTCTTTTTTTTCTCCGTTTCATTCTTTCCAAATATGATCTAAGGTTAAGATCGGATTCAAACTCAGTTTATAATAACTGTTGATCGATAACATCGATATGTCGGTGTCGCAGATTTTGTACATGTCTGTGTAAATAAAAATAATCATATATAAAAGCTCTATTTGATATTGAGCACTTTTTATGAATCCGGTTGAAATTCTTTGGATTACTACCCTGTGGATGTATTACCTGGATTATTATTATTATTATTATTATTATTATTATTATTATTATTATTATATATATATATATATATATATATATATATATATATATATATATATATATGTGTGTGTGTGCGTGTGTGTATATATATGTATGTATATATATATATATATATATATATATATATATATATATATAATCTTTGTTTTCCTGTATGTCTTCTTCATACACACACACATATATATATATATATATATATATATATATATATATATATATATATATATATATATATATATATATATATGTATATATGTATATATATATATATGGTCTGTATATATATATATATATATATATATATATATATTACTTCTAGTTTCTTTCCTACTCTGAGAAACTGTACTTGTTGACCTCATCACCTATTTATCTGTAATGTATTGAGTAGATATAATTTCAATACAAAATATAATGCTAATTTAAAAGATTCTAAAATGTTAATTAAAATGCACAATAGTAAACATGGATATAATCTTCAAATGTTGCATCTTTTTCTTATTGCAAAACTGTTAAACAAAGACTATGCAACTTAATTTCATTTTCTATTTTTTGATTAAATTAAAATTGTATCATTACAACATCGAGTTCATAGATTAGTTTTGTTTGATTGTTTACGGGCAGGCACACACGGTGTTGTCAGGGTAGAATGATGGCCGCTTTGTCTCTCTGCTTCAAACATTGAACCGAATTGTTACAATTTTTCCTCTTTTTTTTCCATTTTCATAATTTTTTATTTATAAATAAAATAAAATAATTGTTTCAAATAATACCACAGAAGATGACACGCACTTATGTTGTAGAGGGCAGTTGTTTAGATTTTTACAATTACAAGTATCTTTTTTTTCGTTCTATTTATGTTACGGTCAGTTCTTAACTGATTTTCATTTCCAGTGTTGTTTTTTAGTATTTTGTTATTATGGTTTTTGATAGAAATCACTATAACTATAACTCAGTTTTACTGTATTTTTGTTAAATATCTTATGACGGATATTATTTTGAGGGTAAGTGTAAGGTAATTATATTTAGTAATGTATTTAACTTAGTTAAGTTTTTACCGTTTGCATAAATGGAGGTGTAAACCAAATTATTGACCTTCTTCTTTTGCTCTAAATTTTAAAAGTTTCTTATAGTTAATATTAATCTTTTTATAAAAACTATCCTTTAATTGTTATGTTATATAAAGCCTTGTGTTCATTAAATATTTCTTCATTTAGAAAGTTATTACTAATTCTAATTTCAATGGATTTTGTTGTTTGTGAATGTTTGATGGTAGGTGAATATAAATAGGATCAGCGTTATCTTTCATGTTCGCTTTGTAGAAGTCCCTTTTCCAAATTACTCCTCACAGAGAGGGAATGAACTTGTTTACTAGTTGAAGTGACCACTACCTTAAGACCCACCATCGCCATTTATAATATATATATATATATATATATATATATATATATAGTATATGTATTATTTTTGTTTCCTAGAGGTTAATCTAATGAAACTCCAGTGTTTATGAAAAGTGCTCAATAACAAATAGAGCTGTTTTTTAGTATCATTTTGTATTTATACAAACGTTATGGTTACATATGTGCATACATGTTTCAGCTGCGATCTCTTGGGGGAACGAGATTTTTAGACTTAAGATGGTTCCCTTAAGAGATCGCAGCTGAAACATGTATGCACATATGTAACATTACTATTTCATCAACGCTTCCAAGTGTGACTTTTCATTCTACGTTATTCACGTAACCGCGTGCTACACACACCAGCATATCAACATTAATCGTCGATAACATCAAGACGAATTTCAACTTGATTGCGATAAATATGTCTCAATCAAGAAGGATTAACCGAAAAAAGAAGAGGAAAAAATATGCTTATACTTTTGACAATGGTGTATATGTATGGGAAAATGAAAAAGGAAAACCAAAAAATGGATGTTTTTTATGTGTACATCAACGTTTCGTCTTTATTTATAAGACTTAATCAAGATGATAATATAAAGAAAAATGTCATGCAAGTACAAACACATATATGTCAACCCTATATGTGTTTGTACTTGCATGACATTTTTCTTTATATTATCATCCTGATGAAGTCTTATAAATAAAGACGAAACGTTGATGTACACATAAAAAAACATCCATTTTTTAGTTTTCCTTTTTCATTTTCCCATTATGTCGGATTACCTTCATCCTTCTCTTCCCATATATATATATATATATATATATATATATATATATATATATATATATATATATATATATATATATATATATATATAAATATATATATATATGTATATATATATATATATATATATATATATGTATATATATATATATATGTATATATATATATATGTATATATATATGTATATATATATTTATATATATATATGTGTATATATATGTATGTTTCAAAAGTCTTGGGAACATAACGATTTTTAATAACTCAAAAACTATTAGGAGTTGAAAAATGAAATTGGTACCGTTGGAAAGGTTAAAGTTTCAAGTTTTGTGGGGAATCTTCAAAGTTGCTCAATATGAGCACCATTCGTCACACGGCAGACATCTAGTCGATAGTCCATTTCCTGCCAAACGCGTTCCAGCATCTTGACGTCAATGGTTCCCACAACTGCCGTTACTCGAGCCTTTAGTTCGTCAATATCTCTTGGAAGGGGCGGCACATAGACTTGTTGCTTGACAAAGCCCCAAAGGAAAAAGTCACACGGGGTAAGATCTGGAGACCTAGGAGGCCAGGGCATGAGAACGTCATCACCTCGCCCAGATCTCCCAATCCATCTACCAGGCAGCCTTGTGTTAAGAAACTGCCTTACTCTAAGACTCCAGTGTGGTGGTGCACCATCTTGTTGAAAAATGAAGTCATCAGATTCTGCTTGTTCCAACTGAGCCATTAACCAGTCTTCCAGCATGTTGAGATAGGATTCACCAGTGATAGTTGCCTCTTCAAAGAAGAACGGTCCATAAACACCTTTCTTGGAAATTGCACAAAACACGTTCACTTTTGGTGAATCTCGCTCGTGCTCAAACAGTTCATGAGGATTCTCAGTACCCCATATGCGAGTGTTATGCTTGTTAACTTTGCCATTCAGATGGAAGGTCGCCTCATCGCTAAAAACAAGCCGGTCATCAAAGCCGTTATCTTCCAACTTCTCTTGCATTGCAATGCAAAAGTCACGGCGAAGTGGCTTATCAGTGTCCTTCAACTTTTGGACCAACTTGAGCTTGTAAGGTACCATTTGCAGTCGTTTCCTTAAGACACGCCAGACAGTTGCTGGAGCAAGCTGAAGTTCCCTGCTGGCTCTTCTCACTGATTTACGGGGGCTCCGCTGAAAGGCTGTCCGAACTTGCTCAACTGCATCTTCTGAAGTTGAAGGGCGACCTGTTCGCTTACTTGGGCACAAACACCCATCTTTCACAAATTTAGCATGCCATCTGACAATGGATTTCCTTTCAGGGGCTTCTTTTTTAAATTTCCTGCGAAATGCACGCTGAACACATGTCCACGATTCAGTCTTTGCAAATTGGAGGACGCAAAATGCCTTGTCTTGTTTAGAGAACGCCATTACTGCACCTGGAAAGATAACACGAAAATCATTAGTATGACCAAAAACTTGATTAAGCAAGCTTTAAAATGGCACCAGTTTCATTTTTCTACCTGGAATAGTTCATGAGATATACGCATTTGTAATGTTCCCAAGACTTTTGAAACACCCTGTATATAGGAAGTATATATATATATATATATATATATATATATATATATATATATATATATATATATATATATATATATATATATATTGACGAAAGAAAAAAGATATTAAATATGTATTTCTTGAATTTTTCCAAATCGTAGCAATTCCTATCAGGACGAATTTTCTTCGTGACATGCTTCTGGAACTTTCCCTCTACTTCCGCAAACAGAATTTCTTTCCATACATGATCTTCATTACCGTTACCTCTAAGAATCGGATTTCCTTACAACTTTGGCCACCTAAACTCATTCAAGACACAGAACTTGGATCTTACCTTACACCAGAATTTTCGAAGCTGACCTTGCGAACTCTTCATGTAATCGTTAACGGTGAATTTGTTCGACTTCTACATTCTCTGATTTTTTTGTATTTTTATACCTTTTAAAATATTCACATTATGGTAAACTCTATTTTACCAACTATAAAATTACATCTTTAAAAAGCCATGGTTTAAGGAAGGAATAATAAAATAATTTTATCATTTAAATTTCTTGTTTCTTGATTTAACAGATATTGCATTCTTTACAAATGTTTTTTTAAACACGCACTTCATTTATATATATATATATATATATATATATATATATATATATACATACATATATATATATATATATATATATATATATATATATATATATATATATATATATATATATATCATATTAAATAATATCTTTTAATATTCTACGTAAGTAAGACGTCGTTTCAAACTTTCGGGAAATGACAATCTCAGACGGTCACAGGGCACGAATCCGGTTCACAGAATCTTTAAGAGTTCGCTCGGTCCCCTTAGGTCACGAGAGATTGCCACGTGATAACGGAGAAATTAAGGTTTATTATACTGAAAGCGGCGAGTTAAAACATCAAGACATTCGATAGAACTTAACCACAGAGTATGAGTATTGCATGCATATATATATATATATATATATATATATATATATATATATATATATAGAGAGAGAGAGAGAGAGAGAGAGAGAGAGAGAGAATATATATATTATTATTTCATGTATCCCCATAGTGTTATAAAGAGATATGTTTTATGTATCAATTTGCAGTATTCACTTCAACAGTGCTCGATACGTGAGTAGAACTAGGTAGTAAGTTATAAAAATATATTTATGGCAATTAAGCTACACAGAGGCTTCCGCGGATATATATATATATATATATATATATATATATATATATATATATATATATATATATATATATATATATATATATATATATATATATATATAGGCTTTTTGGGTTGCATAGTTCGGTATTTATTACTAAATTTATTTTTAAAAAGGGGTTTTCGCTGATTGGTTAATATTTATAAGTTCACTTTGAAAATATATGTATGTCCATTTACGATAAGAGATAAAGCGCAATATAAAATTCATATCAAAGGGATAGTTACTATATATATATATATATATATATATATATATATATATATATATATATATATATGTATATATAATTTTATAATAAGAAAAACATGGATTGCTTCTTACTTTTCTATTGAAATAATATGAAAATTACCGTGAAGAAAAGGGCAGCAAAGATTAATGATAAAAAAATGACATTAAGTTTTTAAGGTTTTTTGGTGTACATCATAAAGATTTTCCTTCATTTTTTTATTCGGCAAAATTATTGACTTGCACCAAAAGCTGAAAACAGACAAATTTCCTATGTCAAAATTAAGAAAAGTTCAAAATTAAGTGAAAGAGGGGAAAAGAAACAGGAATCGTTCTTTGATGAAATAAAAGTATTCTACCTCCCCTACTCACACCATGAATCGTTTGAAGTATGGCAAAATTTACAGTTTCTGAATTATCAGAATCTTATCAAATCTAGCCTTTGAGTATTCTCAAGGTTTTTGGAGTTCCTCTCGTCGTTTTTTTTTTTCATTCTGTTTTTTTTCTACTGCCTTTGGACTGTGTGAGTTGTTTCTACAACTCTACCATATATGTATATCAAGAAAAAGTCAAAATTAAGTGAAGTAGGGGAAAAGAAACAGGAATCATTCTTTGATGAAATAAAAGTATTCTACCTCCCCTACTCACACCATGAATCGTTTGATGTATGGCAAAATTTACAGTTTCTGAATTATCAGAATCTTATCAAATCTAGCCTTTGAGTATTCTCAAGGTTTTTGGAGTTCCTCTCGTCGTTTGATTTTTTTTCATTCTGTTTTTTTTTCTACTGCCTTTGGACTGTGTGAGTTGTTTTTACAATTCTACCATATATGTATATCAAGAAAAAGTCAAAATTAAGTGAAAGAGGGGAAAAGAAACAGGAAATATTCTTTGATGAAATAAAAGTATTCTACCTCCCCTACTCAGACCATGAATCATTACTTCTTGATAGACTGACGAACTATAAATTTTGTTCCGTCCGCCAAGAAACACGTGTAGGTCTACGAATAGATTAATATGGAAAAACTGATGTTATTTTATGTAAAACAAAAATGTAAATGAGGATTCTCCACTTAAGTCTGGCAATAGAAAATTGAAGGAACTGATGTAAATCATGTCTTTGGATTGCTTTTTGCATTGACTTTGGGATTGAAATGTATTTATTTACTAGGAAAATGGACCGGATGCTCACATATTGAACTCGGGTTATATTGGCAAAAACAAGAAAACGTTTGCAAAATTAATTTAATTTTAATTTTTCTACTGAAGTGCGGAAATAAAGAACTGAAGAAACTGATGTAAATTATA
>OY744542.1:47598384-47610884 GCA_963556195.1 Sepiola atlantica
CTTTCTCTCTTTCTCTCTCCCTCTGTCTCTCTCCTTCTCTCTCACTTTCCCCCTTCTCTTTCTCTCTCTAACGAGAGACGGGGTTTTTAATTCGGACATAGATGGACGCGTTTTGTTGCGCTCTCTGTAAAGTTATAAAAATGTGCTCCGGAAGAAAATAAATCTATTTTTTATAAGAAAACGGGAAAATGGTTTCTTTCCTTATTACAAATAAGGTCCTTTTGCAGCACAGAGGGTCCCTCCCAGCTAGCCGGTTCCAGAAAAGAAGGCGACAGCGATTATCGTCTAAACGATGATTGCTCACTGGTAAGAACGGTGAGTAAATTAAGTGCACATGCAGCCAGACGTCTCCCGTTCGACATTTCGACACAATTCGTCCCTTCGTCTAAAATCATCATTGCCACAGTAAATTCTGTCGACCACTCTGTCTGCTATTCCGTATATATTTACCCACATTCCAGAATTGAGCGGAATATACCAATAAACGAACAGCTTTTCGACATGGCGGCATCTGCGTACGTAACTTATTACGAAATTATACTTTTTCAAGACAACATACTACACTTAGCTGATTCATCAACAATAAAAACATACTTTCCTTTTCGCTAGAAGTCAACGATTAAATATTTTCTTTATAAACACAAATAGAAAACACGTTACTGTAATACGTTAAAATCTTTGGAAGAGTCTGCTGATTTTTCGCCTTCGACACACGAGTTTTTATTTACTTTTTTTCGACAAAACTCTTGTAAAAACATAATACTTCTCACTAAAAATCAATTGTTTTTTAATATTTTTTTATTATTATATTTTTGCTTGTTTTTTTTTTACCCTTTTGTCAAGTGCACTTCGTTTCCAGTGTTTCTTTATAGTACATTGTTGCTATCACAATTAATTCAGTTGATTGAAATAAGATTTAAACATGTTAGCTTCTACTTACAATTATAGAGGGGGGGTCAAGTCCCCCAAAACGTAGAGAAATCTATTTAGTTTGATTAAAAACAATAAATACTTATTTAACAAATTCTATTTTAATCTTCTAAATTACTTACAGTGACATGGGTTATTTTATGAGTTTTATTTTTTTAATTATCCTGAGTTTATTAAATTAAATCATTATTTTATTTTTTCACAGGTCAACACCAAAACATGTATACATCATAGTTTAATCATCTAAATTACTCTTTCTTTTTCAGAATTATGGTGGCTAAGTGGTTAACGACATGGACTGAGGACCTGGGTGAACCGGGTTCGAATCCAGTTCGTTTCACAGAAACACTGTCATCAAAAACCCACACATGACCTTGTGTCTAACCTCCTGGAGAGGAGGTAAATAAAAAAATACTTTAATAATTATATTTTTGTAATTAAATTGTTATTTTATATTCTCCCCGGGAAACTCCGGGACACGGGCCCTGTTATATATATATATATATATATATATATATATATATATATAAATAAATAAAGAGAGAGAGAGGGAGAGAGTGTGTGTGTGTGTGAGAAATATAAAAACAGAAGAATAGAATAGGAAATAGGAAGTATAATCAACCGAACCGTTGTTTGTGATAAGCCCAACAATTGGCTAAAAGAACAACAGAGAATCTGATTGGTTAACTAGCTTTGGGTCACATTTACTTTTTTTGTGCAGTGGTTTTTATTTTTATGAGTAATATTAGAATTGGATTGTGTGCTATTTGAAAGCCGAACCCATTTCACTGTAAGTAATTCAAGTGATCAAAATAGGAATTTTTCACGTTAGTCCTTACTTAAAACTAACGAAGAGGTGAGATCCCAGTTACCCAAAATGTAGAGAAATCTATTTTGCTTGATTTAAAACAATAAATACTTATTTGACAAATCCTATTTTAATCACCTAAATTACTTTTGTTTTCAGAATTATGGTGGCTAAGTGGTTAACGACATAGACTGAAGACCTGGGTGAACCGGGTTCGAATCCAGTTTGTTTCACAAAAACACTTTCATAAAGAAACAACACCTGACCTTGTGCCTAACCTTCTGGAGAGGAGGTAAATAAAAAAATACGTTAATAATTATATTTTTGTAATTAAATTGTTATTTTATAATCTCCCCAGGCAACGCCGTGGAACGGGCCCTGCTAGTAATCGCATTCTTTGTTACCCAAAATGTAGAGAAATCTATTTTGCTTGATTTAAAACAATAAATACTTATTTGACAAATCCTATTTTAATCACCTAAATTACTTACAGTGACATGGGTTATTTTATGAGTTTTATTATTCTAATTATCCTCTAAAATTAAATATTTATTATTAAATAATAAAGTATTAAATAATTATATATATATATATATATATATATATATATATACATATATATATATATATATATATATATATATATATATATATATATATATACTAGAAGAATACTTGCTCCCGAAAAGAGGAAAATAATTTATTAGAACAGAACAGTTTTGCGCCACTGTTATGTCATTCTCATTAAAATAAAATTAAAATATAATTGACGATTTCCAAAAAGGATGAAACATAAATGTATGTGGATAAACCCCTAGTTAAAACGATAGAGGGAGGAGCACAATCACCTAAAAATAGAGACATCTATTTTGTTTGATTTAAAACAATAAATACTTATTTGACAAATCCTATTTTAATCACCTAAATTAGTTACAGTAAAATGGGTCCTTTTATAAGTTTTTATTATCGATACTCTAACATTTCTTTTTGTTAAATTAAATCATTATTGTATATTTTCCACGTTCAAGGCCCAAACATGGATAAATCCTATTATAACCACCCAAATTACTTACAGTTAAATGGGTTCTTTTTCTGATTTTTTTCCGAATGTATACTCTAATAATTATATACTTTTAATACAATTATTCTTTTATATTCCCCCGGGCAACGCTGGGACACGAGTCCTGCTAGTATGGAAATAAAACACATAATAATATCCTTAACAATAATGTTGAATAGTTCCTTTATACTTAATATTTATTTTAAAGAATTGAAACTAGAAAAAAAAACTGTTCCTCCTTTATTCTCGATTCTATCCTGTTGTATCGATCTTTCGTCGCTAAAAGATGTCGGTTATGAATATAACGCTGTGATAGGACAGCTTATTTCTGGCAATCCATTAATTGAAGTTTAATCGATCTGCATCTCAATATCGAGAAGTCTAAGAGCCCTTATCTTTCCGCGTTCGCCCATTGAAAAAAAAATGGCGGATTCGCTGCTTTCAACTTTATACTAACGTCTTCATTAAAAAAAAATGGTTGCCATCCGGTCGACGATCGAGAAAGAAGTAATTTTCCCGCTGTCAAAAAAAAAGAAGAAAACAGGATTGCATATCGTAATATGCTTTCATTCAATCTTAGAGTGGTGAAAATGTTATTTCAAACCTAAGTGGGACAAGGCGACCAACCGACACAGAGATAGAAATGCGTGACAAGCAAAAAAATGCAATTTCAAACTTAAGTGTGACAGACAAAAGAGGATGCAATTTCAAACTCAAGTGTGACAAATAAAAGAAAACGCCATTTCAAACTTAAGTGTGACAGAGAAAAGAGGATACAGTTAAAAACTCAAGTGTGACAAATAAAAAAAATGCAATTTCAAACTTAAGTGTGACAGACAAAAGAGGATGTAATTTCAAACTCAAGTGTGACAAATAAAAAAATTGCAATTTCAAACTTAAGTGTGACAGACAAAAGAGGATGCAATTTCAAACTCAAGTGTGACAAATAAAAAAATGCAATTTCAAACTTAAGTGTGACAGACAAAAGAGGATGCAATTTCAAACTCAAGTGTGACAAATAAAAAAAATGCAATTTCAAACTTAAGTGTGACAGACAAAAGAGGATGCAATTTCAAACTCAAGTGTGACAAATAAAAAAAATGCAATTTCAAACTTAAGTGTGACAGACAAAAGAGGATGCAATTCCAAACTCAAGTGTGACAAATAAAAGAAAACGCAATTTCAAACTTAAGTGTGACAGACAAAAAAACGCAATTTACAAGTAAAGTGTGACAGACAAAGAAAATGTAATTTCAAATTTTAACGACCAACCGACCGACGCAAAGATAATTGGACGCCATCGAAATTCGAAGAGAAAAAAATCTCTAATTTAAATGAAAAAAGAAAGTATTAATGAACAACGCTGAATTTTTCACTGAACGAATGAGAAGAAGAGAAAAAATGACAACTGAATATGAACGCTTTCCAAATATAAATAGGACGAATAATGAAGGCGCGATTTGAAAAACTTAATAACATTTTCATTTATGTTTCAACAAGCGATAAACGCTGCATTCGCTATTTGGTTTACACTAATAGGCCATTAAGAGATCGGATGGGAAAATCTTTCGGTTTTCATTATCTTTCATTGGGCGAACGCCTTTGTATGGATGCCCAAAAGGCACAACATATAACACGCATGCGATCACACGTTAAAGATAGTTGGAATAGAGTAATATATATATATATATATATATATATATATATATATATATATATATATATATATATATATATATATATATATATATATATATCAGTCTTTAACAATTAATAATAATAATAATAATAATAATAATAATAATAATAATAATAATAATAATAATAATGATAATGATAATGATAATAATAATAATGATAATAATAATAATAATAATAATAATAATAATAATAATAATAATAATAATAATAATAATAATAATAATAATAATAATAATAATAATAATAATAATAATAATAATAATAATAATAATAAAAAAAAATAAAAAATAAATAAATAAATAAATAAATAAATAAATAAAATAAAATAAATAAATAAACGAATAAAGATAGGTAAACACTAATTCGAGCTCCGGCATTTGCAATGTTTACATTGAGATACAACTTACATTCAGTCAGTGTCGCATGATGGCGTAGGGGTTAACATCGCCGACTGTCAGCTCGACGGTTGCGTTTCGATCACGGCTTGAGGCACTAACTAGCCGCACTGATGAGCTATGAAACAGCGAAACAGTCTGTATGTGGATGACTATATAAAAAAGTTATGATGTTGAAAAAGACTAGATATACATTTGGATTGTACACATTATAAGTTATTTCGACCTTAACTAGGTCTCCTCAGATGTGTTTCCAATCACAATTCAAACCTCTTTTTTGAATTGCGGTTGGAAACATATCCGAGGAGACCGAGTTATGGTCGAAATAACTTATAATGTGTACAATCCGAATGTATATCTAGTCTTTTTCAACCTCATAACTTATTCATGCTCTGTTTGAACGGACATAGAGCTTTCTGATTCGAATTCCTATCGAAAATAATCGAACCTGAAAACTATATATATATATATATATATATATATATATATATATAATCAAGCATTGTTAAACATAACCGAATCCATTGCCTGATTATACCGTTTTCTTAACTTTCAAACAATTTTCGTAATTATCTTTTTTTGCGTCCATATGTATCACGAACGTTTCCGATTCTTCGTCGAATCATCTTCAGGTGACAAAAACAAATGAACAAAAAAAGTTGGAGAAAAGAAGAGGATTTTTAAAAAGTAGACGAAAAACGCGCATGTGAAGTCAGTTAAACGTCAAAAGAACGAACCAGTGCAATTCCGGAAGAAACGTTAACAATTTAAAATTGCGTTACACCAGAATTAACATAGCAGGATGAATTGTATTACGTTAAGCATTTTAAAATCTTGTTACTTATTTCATAAGTGATGTTATTTATTGTAGGAATACTCTAAGCCATTTTTATTAAACCCAGTTTGCTGGGTTTTAATAAAAATGGCTTAGAGTATTCCTAATTTTTTTTAATTGGTTTCAGAATGTATTATTTTCGTTTTATTAACTAAAATTTGCCTTAAATGACAAAAGAGCAGTTATGTTTTGGTAAATGCTGGTAAATGGAGCTAAACTTTACAAGATGCATGGTGAGCCGGCGGCATAGGGTAGTGATTGTAAAACCAATGTAGCTATTAGCTTTATTATTATTATGGGAATCACGTTCTCCCAAAGGGTATTTAAACTTTTAAATAACATTGGTTCTTTCTTATTTTTTATGGGTTGTGGGGGAGTTGTTTTTAATACAAGTATATATATATATATATATAGTATAAATTTTTATTCATGCGAACATTATTGGTTACATATGTGCATACATGTTTCGGTTGTACTCTTCACAGGGACTCTCTGTGAAGAGTACAACCGAAACATGTATGCACATATGTAACCAATAATGTTTGTATTAATAAAAATGTATACTAAAGAACAGCTCCACTTGCTGAGCACTTTTTATAAACACTAAAGTTTCAAATGCGTTTCCACAGTTCCAAAGTCTCTCTCAAATGTTGTGGCAACCAAAAGGGAAAGTCGGATAGGTTCAGTGACTTCTTCGGACAGGGGAGGACCAGCTTGTAACTTCGGTGATATGCTGCTCTGCTGCTGGGCAATTCCTGCCACCAATGCTGATATTTCCACGGCAACGCCGCCGCAAATCTGAGCTGATGGATGGTGACCCACCTGGAACATGGGCTGAGCGCCATCTGAGTGGATGGATTCGAACAGACCCCTTTATCAAATGGAGAAGAGAGTTCACACAGTTCGTCATAGCATCGAAGGCGAAGTCTGTGCTGTTAATTGTTGATGGTCATGCAACACACACCAAAATGCTGGAGCTGATTGACATTGCAAGAGAAAATGGTGTCATTCTTTTGTGCCTTGCACCACATTGCATGCATTGACTGCAGCCCTTAAATGTAGCTTTCATGAATCTGCTAAGCACATTCTATGACCAACAGGTTCGGATTTGGTTGCGCGAATACACAGGGCGTGTGGTGATCCAGTTTCAAAGCGCAACACTATTTGGACGGGCATACCCGCAGGCAGCAACAATGGTGAATGCAATAAACAGCTTCAAGGCTTCAATGATCTGTCCCTTGAACAGAAGCGTATTTACCGATGCTGACTTCGTTGCAGCTGAGGCAACAAATATCCCTGTTGTTGCTGATGACTTCAGTCTCCAGCCGACCACCTCAACCTACAGCCTCCAGCCCTCTGCCCCAACGTACAGCCCTCCCTCTGCTACAACCTCCAGCCGTCCTACCACCTAAACCTCTAGCCCTCGCACTACAACACAAAATCAAAAGCAATCGGCATTTTGAATTTCCCTACAGTTTTGCTAGGCACCCCATAGACTGGTATTGTCTTGGCCTCCGAGTCTTGATTTACGCCGGTCTATGGGGCTGTCCTGTGCAGTTCTAGGAGGTCCACCCTCCCAGGCTTTGCCTCCCCTCTTTGGGGTGGAGTAAGTTTATTGCTTACTGCCTGGGGAGCCCCTAGCGGGGAATGCCGACGGGGCTGCCCAGGCAATTTTTAATGGCCAGAGTGCTCACTTTCTCGTGCGCTGGCTTTTCAAGCCCCACTTTTCCGACCCGACCTTGGGTCACATCTTACCTTGTGGGAGTAAGATAAAACTGGCCTTGTGCCTAACCTCCTGGAGAGGAGGTAAATAAATCATACCTTTTCCCAAAGCAAACATTACTAAACGAGTGTCACGGCAGAGAGGGAAGACGGCTATTCTCACATCTTCTCCGTATAAAAAGTCTTTGATGAAGAAAAAGAGATGGTGCCAAAGACTAAATCCAAGAATAAAAGCAAAGGTGTGAGCTCAGCCAGAACCTTTTCTCGATCCAGTGCCAGTGCCAGGAAGAAGACACACAGTTCTTGTGGTGAACTCTACTCTGAGAATGCAGAAAGCTGGATAGCGTATCAAGGGAATTAATTGTAGAGCACACTATATCTGTGCAGGTCTATATGAGAGCCACATGACCACAATTTTCATTTGTTAACTCTGCGAGAGTGACTTATGCAGACAAAGACCCGTCTCGTTTTGCCCCAGCCGATGCCTCGTTTTACCCCAAGTAAGGGGCAAAACGGGACAATACGGACAGCTGAATAAATCATCGGTATTTCTTTTGAAAACAAATCCTCATTTTTTTTGTTTCTGTGCCATTGTTTTCCAATACTTTTTTTGTTCCGAACATTAAATATGGTTTATATGGCAATGTTGCCTTTAACTCCACAGGGATATTTTTCACTTAAGTATTGCGTTTGGACCCAGGTTCCCTTAATAATTTCTTATAAATTCTAAACTTAAATTATTTAATATTGTAATATGCCATAATAGTTATTGTTGTGGTGGCAACCACTCATTTGCATATACGAATAACGTTACACTATAAATGGCAAGCCTAGGTTGGCCTTAGGTGTGTTACCTAAATGCCACCGGAAGTGACGCCGAAGAGCGTACATGTCCTCCCACCAAGACTCTCTGACTCGACACCTTCATTTGTACATACTGTAACTATACCTTTTCTTTAATACACTTATTATTGCATTCTCCTTGTTGTTTGCGTCTTCATTGTATTCCTCACTAATTATTGTTCAACCTTGCAACCACAACAGTTGGCGACGAGATATGAATCGTCAAATATAACATTTTGACGAAGAACTATTAAAAAAAAAAGTACAATGCAAAGTGTTGACGAGCAAACGGATTTTACGCTAAAGAAAAGTTTCAACTTAAGTGAAAAAAAAAAAACTCGAACGTGGCAAAAGCGACAATTTACGCCGTTTTCTGGGAATCCGACTTGCAAACGAATGTAAAAGTGAATTTTTGTTTTGTCGCTAAACGACAAATCTGTTTTGTATTACTAAAGGACCAACTTGCAAACGAAAAGCGGATTTTGTTCTGTCGCAAAACGACAGGTCAGACTCGTATTACGAAAAGCAAGGAAGTAACCTACGAAAAGAAAAGTTCACCAGTGGATTCTAATTACTGCTCCCCGTTAGCAAAACAACAACTAAAGGAATCTTTTTAATTAATAATTTGTTTGGCGGCGGTACTAAAAGGAAATACCATAGCTAGAAATTAAAGCTCAAGGAAAGGATTTTTTTTTTTAAGTTGTCACTGGATAACGGATAATACAGTAAAACGTCACGAAAAAAAAAAAAAAAAAAAATGGAAGACTTATCAAAAATGTTCATGCAATTTTTACAGGCACAAGCTGACCGCGAGGAAAGACAAAATCAGGCACAAGCTGACCGCGAGGAAAGACAAAATGAACGTTTTGCTAAAACACTGGAACTACTAAAGAGTAATCGAGAAAATGTCGACAGTGTTAATTTCTCCCATACAACTATCTTTAATAGTATGGACACATTTAATTATGTGCCGGAGGAAGGAAAGACTTTTGAAGCATACTATACAAGATACGAGGATGTTTTTCAACTGGACTGCAAAAATTGGCCAAATAGCCAGAAAGTGAGCCTCTTACTCAGGAAATTGGGTACATCAGAACACAGCAAATTCATAGATTACATATTACCTAAAAAAACTGCGGAATTAGAGTTCATGGAAGCTGTGAAATTACTAAAAGAATTATTTAATCCAAATATATCTCTTTTTCATAAAAGATGGCTGTGCATGAATCTAAGAAAGATGGACAACCAAGATTATTTGACATACGCATCAGTTGTCAATAAAAACTGCTGCGATAATTTTAAGCTTGCGGAACTAACGGTAGAAGATTTTAAATGTCTAATCTTCGCACAAGGGTTAGTTTCCACGAAAAATGCAGAAATACGCAGACGAGTGATGTCTAAGCTGGAATCTGAGCAAGATGTAACCCTCCAGAAACTAGCAGAGGACTGTGAAAGGGCCATTACACTAAAAAAGGATTAAAAATATATAGAAGAATCCGGAGTGGCATATGTAAGAAAAGTTAGAAAACCATACACACCAACCAAGAACTTTACAAAGAAAATCAATCGAAATGGAACGGGATATTACAATCCTAATAACCATAAATATAGGACAAAATATAACAAGCCTCTTCCTAGATATAACTGTAAGAGATGTGCAGAAAAGCATTGGGAATCAGATTGTCCTTATAAAAAGAAAAAATGCTACATTTGTAAGAAGGTGGGACACAAAAGCGATTGCTGTAGATATAAAGATTACACCAGAAAGAGAGTACAGCAAACAAAATCAAATACAAAATTAGACAAAGATCGGCGAAAATACGTAAAAGTGGAAATATTTAAAACACCAATAAAGTTACAACTCGACTCCGGCTCCGATATTTCTATTATAAACCTGAATACATGGAAAAAGTTGGGTAAAAAACCAACCATGATGAAAACGAGTAAATCAGCTCGGACGGTAACTGGTGGTGGTATAAAATTTGAAGGAGAAGTTATCCTTCCGATAAAATTAAAAGGGATTACGAAGAAATTAAAAATATTCGTACTGAAAAATAGTGAAAATCTGTTTGGAATAGATTTAATTGAGAAATTTGGACTATGGGATAAGCCAATCAATACATTCTGTAAAAAAATAGAATGTTCTTCTCCAACAACAGTAAATATAAAAGACGATTTAAAAGAATTATTTCCTGAAGCATTCACGACTAACTTAGGTCGCTGTAATAAATTCAAGGCCTCGTTTGAACTTAAAGAAAACGCCAGCCCAATTTTTAGAAAAAAGCGAAACGTTCCGTTCGCTGGGTTGGAAAAGATTAATAAAGAATTAGATAGATTGGAACAGACAGGAATTCTATCAAAAATAGAACACAGCGAGTGGGCAGCCCCCACCGTATACGTAAAGAAAAAGAATGACGAAGTTAGAGTGTGCGCAGATTTTTCGACCGGGGTCAACTCCCTATTAAAAGATCACCATTACCCTCTACCAAGCCCAGAGGAAATATTCACGAAGTTAAATGGTGGTAATATCTTCTCTAAGATAGACTTGAGCGACGCATATTTGCAAATACCGGTCGAGGAAAATTGCTCAAAAATACTATGCATCAATACGCATAAGGGATTATACAAATACAACCGATTGCCCTTTGGCATCAAAGTAGCGCCTGCCATTTTTCAGCAAGCGATGGACACCATGCTAAGTGGTATTGAGTGCGCATGTGCATACCTGGACGACATTGTTGTCAGGAGCAAATCCCTACAAGAACATAAGGAACATTTGAAACAAGTATTTACTCGAATACAAGAATTCGGCTTTAAAGTAAAAGAAAGTAAATGTGACTTTTGTATGAGCGAGATTAAGTATCTTGGACACATAATAAACAAACATGGACGACGTCCAGACCCAGACAGATCTGCGGCAATAAAAAATATGCCAGCACCTGATAACGTAACAACCTTGCAGAGTTTCTTAGGACTCGCAAGTTATTATCAATCGTTTATTGAAGGAATGCATAACTTGCGAGCCCCCTTAAATAATCTGCTTAAAAAGGATACACCTTGGAACTGGACGCAAGAATGTCAAACCGCTTTTGACAAAATAAAGAGCGCACTAACATCCGAATTATTCTTAACGCACTTTGACACAAAATTAAAAATAGTCGTCGCTAGTGACGCTAGTTCCTACGGCTTAGGAGCATGCATTCAACATATTATGCCGGATGGGTCTAGAAAACCAATAGCGCACGCTTCGAGAACGCTGATACCAGCCGAGAGGGCATATTCAAAAATCGAAAAAGAAGCATTGAGCATAATCTTTTCCGTGACTAAATTTCACCGATATTTATATGGTAGACAATTCTTACTTGAAACCGACCATAAACCGTTAGTCACGATCTATGGATCAAAAAAAGGATTGCCGGTATACACCGCAAATAGATTGCTGCGCTGGGGTACAATCTTACTTAATTACGATTTCCAGCTACAACATCTAGCATCAAAAAAGATTTGCCATGCGGATGGACTGTCAAGACTGATACCACAGAAACACAATCTGGAAGAATCAGTCATTGCAGCAATTCGGACAAATGTTAAAGTAAAAAATATGGTAGCAAACATCATTAAGGAACTACCCGTAACTTTGTCGGACATTAAAAGGGAAGCCGAGAAAGACGAATACATAAAGGACATAAAAGAGAAATTATAACGGACACAAAGGTGCAGGAAGTTTTCTCCATATGTAACGATGTGTTACTGTACAGTGAGAGAGTGGTAATACCCAAAACATTGCAGAATAGGATGTTAAGAGATTTCCATACGGGACATCCGGGGATAAATCGAATGAAGTCGTTAATGAGAAACTACGTGTACTGGCGTAACATGGACACTGACATAGCAGCAACAATAAATAAATGTAAAGGATGCCAGTTAGCAGCAAAATCCCCACCTATAGTACACAAACCTTGGCCGAAAACCGACCAACCATGGTCGAGAATCCACATGGACTTCGCTGGTCCAGTAGGAGAAAACAATTATTCAATTGTAGTGGATAGTTACACAAAATGGCCGGAGGTAATGCGTTGCAGGAATCCAACAACGAACAACTCAATAGGGTTCCTACACGAGTTGTTTGCAAGATTCGGTGTACCAGACACACTGGTCACTGACAACGGAACGCAGTTCACATCCGCAGAGTTTAAGGAATTTTGC
>OY744542.1:47620884-47628384 GCA_963556195.1 Sepiola atlantica
ACTTAAGCAAGCGGAAGCAAAACGTGGCCGTTCTCTCTTTCTCTTTCTCTCTCTCCCTCTTTCTCTTTCTCCCTCTTTCTCTCTCTCTCAGTATCTATCTCTATCTATCTATCTATCTCTAGTCGTCTCTTTATCTCTCTCGCCTATTTTTCCATCCCTCTCCCTAACCCTCTCTTTCTCCTTTGCCCAGCCCATTCCTTTCTCTTATTTTAATGCTCAATGTTTAATGTGTTGCCCCCCTCAATTTCAACATATTAAGAAGGTACATAATGTTAATGAAGTCAACAGTCCATTCAATACGTTTTTTTAATAACAATTCTCATATTTTTCAAATATTTGAACTTTGGTTTTTTCGAAAGCCAACTTATCCATCTGTATTTCTCCTCTGATGATAAGATTTCGATCTTTGAAAAGCCTTGGCTTAAGGAAAGAAAAATAAACACTAGTTTATTACTGATTACACCTTGCATTGAACAATTGAAATTTGAAATAAATTTAGACAATCGTCGCATATTTATCACTCTTTTTTCTTCTATCTCTCTCTATATATATGTATATATGTATATATATATATATATATATATATATATATATATATATATATATATATATATATATCAGTTACAAAAAGTAATACTGTAATCTTACAATTTTTGATCCTGGACAACGCCGAGTAGAACAAATGGTCCGAGATTAATTCCTAATTTCTTGTTATCCCACGGCATTTACCGATATTAAGAAGATACGCAATGTTGATGAAGTCAGTAGTCTGAAGAGATTTACTATATACCCATTACTAAAAGTAATACTGAAATCTTACAATTTTTGATCCCGAACAACGCTTACAATTACATTACAAATTAGGCACAAGCGGCAACAAGTGATTAGAATTTGGGGGTCGGGGGTCATTAAGTGGTCAAACTCTTAATATAGATTCTGCCACCACAATACCACATTTACTCTATGAAATAAGCTACTTAAAACATCCCCAATGGTTTTGAAAGATAAAGTAAAAGATGTATGCATGCATCTGGTTTGTCAGCTATTTGTACCCCCATCTTGTGGATTCGTCACAACCTTCTAATTAATTCTACTTTTAACTTTTTTGACTATCAACGTTTGTACTCTCACGGTCTTTCGTCGTGTAATATTGATTCTAACTGTAATCGTTGTCACACCCACTCTTGCTGTACTTCGCATTTTAAGCAGGTGCGTCTCCTCGCATTCAAATTATGTAGAAGCATATAATGCTGACCCCAACTCTTGCAAATGGTCGCCAGACACCACTGACACTTTGAACTAGATAAGTGCGAACATTTATCATCACAATACATGAAAAATGACGGGGTGTCGGTCAACTTAAATGCATCCAAGACAAATAAAACCCACAAAAAATGCTAAGAAGTCGGTTAGCAAGACTTTTCCAAGCCTTTTTAAGTGTAGACCGCCCATAGTTTCTCGGATTGTTTCTACCCTGAAAACAAGCAGGTCGCTGTCTTAGTGATAATTTAAATGCTTAAGTGAATTATTTATATGTAGATAAGTGCAAAATAGAAACAGGGCAACATCTTTTGTGAGAAGGAACACAACAACAATCGTATATAAGTTTAAAACAGTTTTACTTGTGAGAAAGCATGAGGGCAAATATATACAACAAATGGTGAGTTCAAAGTTCAGAAAGGAGAAAGTTAATTTAGGTTTGCGAAAACGTGCTTCGCGAACTTATCTTGTGGGAGTTCTGGTAACAGGTTGCACGTGCGTCCGCCTCCAATTCTGGCTCTTGTCGAGATGTAGTCACTTCAGTCCAAGATGGTTGGTAACAGGAAGGAGTAGGGACTCTCTGCGACTTCCGTCGAGGGCTTTGTCACAGAAGCATCCAGCCGCGGTCCTACCAGGTTCAAAAGGTGGGTCGAAAAGAGACCGGGACACAGCGTTCAAGCGTTATGGGCTGACTCACGTGACCCCTAAGGGAGTAGGGGTTGGGATGCCTGACAACCAATCCGTGAGACCCTTAAGGGACAAGGCTGCACCCTGTCAGTGAGGGGGACATTAATAAATTCCAATATTATGAGTCATTTCAGCTTCATTTTTTTTTTCACTTTCTTAATCATAGTCTAATAGAAAGTCAAGGTAATAAAAAGGTCACCGGTAAAAATGTCACAGAAAAAAAACATGAAAACAAAAGAAGCCGGACAATGTTTGCATTATTTCAGCATTTGTCTTTAATAAAAAAAAAGGTTATGTGTAGAATTCTCACTTTGTAAGGGTTAATATTATGTTTTAACAAAAAAAACTAACACTAACCATATAACATAAGTAACTTTTTCTTCTAACTTTTTTAAAGCTAAAATTGAGACTTTTCTGTGACTTTTTTTTACTTTTTTTCTGGCCATTATGAATTAATTGTGACGTTTTTCTCTTACTTTTTCCTAAACCAAATTGAGACTTTTCTGTAACTTTTTCTTTTGTGTTTATTACTGACCATTATGAATTAATTACGACGTTTTTCTTTGACAAAATTCTAACTATTTCTCTGACTTTTTCTTAGACAAAATTGAGACTTTTTCTGTGACTTTTTTTAATTACGACGTATTTCTCTGACTTTTTCTTAGACAAAATTGAGACTAATGTCGCCCCATCCAATCAAAGTGAGAAGACTTCAAAGTCAATACAATATGCAGACTAGTTACAGATTTCCATTTCTGTTCCGCCGCCGCCGCCGCCGCCGCCACACACACAATTCCATCGCTTCCCCTCCTCCACGTCGAGTTCCGGCAAATAAAATTCCCATAAGTCGTATTTATGAATACACGACGTACATTTCATCAATTGAATATGAGATATTCTCTGGCATGGCCGGTAAATAAATTCACGGGAAAAAGTAACAGAAAAATCGCTCAATTTTGGACGAGGAAAAAGTCAGACAAAAAACGTCACATTTCATTTATATCCGTCCGTAATACAGTCAAAGAAAAGTAAGCAATAAACTTACTCCTCCCCAAAGAGGGGAGGCAAAGCCTGGGAGGGTGGACCTCCTAGAACTGCACAGGGCACCCCCACAGACCGGCGTGATCAAGACCCGGCGGCCAAGACGGTACCGGTCTATGCGGTTTAGTATCCATTGGAACAGATACTACACTTTGATCTTGGCCAAAAGGCCAAGAAGCAAAGTTCTTTCTTTATTGTGTTTTGATTTACTCCTCTCCGGGAGTTAGGCACAAGGCAAGTTTTTATCTTACTCCCACAAGTAAGATGTGACTCAGGAAAGTGGGGTTTAAAAATTGCCTGGGCAGCCCCGTCGGCATTCCTCGGTAGGGGCGCCTCAGGCAGTAAGCAATAAACTTACTCCTCCCCAAAGAGGGGAGGCGAAGCCTGGGAGGGTGGACCTCCTAGAACAGCACAGGACAGACCCATAGACCGGTGTAAATCAAGCCCCGAAGGCCAAGACAATACCGGTCTATGGGGGTGCAGTATCCATCGGAACAGATACTACACTTTGATCTTGGCCAAAAGGCCAAGAAGCAAAGTCCTTCTTTATTGTGTTTGTATGTTACCAGTTAGGGTTAAGGGTTAGGTAACCATGGTTTATTGACAACTGCCACTTTTTGTTACGATTACAAGGACGACTTGTTTGCTTGTAAGTCGCGGGGCAATTCGTTGCAACTCAACTATGTATACAACCAGGAAAAATGTTATCGTTTTTTATTCACTTCCAGTTGCCGAAACCGTCCCACTTCCCTTCCTGCCATTACGTCGGATGAAAAACAAAACGATAAACTGTACCATTTTATATTAGTTTATGAAATTTAGTTATATTAGTTTCAAATCGGGACCATTTAAGTTTGTCACTTCGTGTAACGAGTGCTAACCTTCAGGGCGGACCTTATGTTGTCTGGGCGTTCATTTCTTTCCGGCATTTTTGTAATCATGGCCAAATACCGAATGAAACCGCCATATCCTCGAACCCAAATGAGCGATCATATCTTCCCAAGCGACCGGCGTCGTCGACGCATGCGTACTGACATCGCTCGCGATTGTCTTATCAAGATCAATTTGGGTAAGATACACGTTCCGCCATCTTCTTTTTTTCTTCTTTCATTCACTATTCACTCTCTTCGTCGTTATCCCTTCTTTAAAATGACAATTACGATTCTAATCCAATTACATTGGCACCTCTTCTTCTTGTTTATCTGATTAACGGCATCTAAACTCGAGTAATTGCGCGTCCAATGTTGAAAGGTGATCGAGGAATTTTGTTTCGATTTCCAGTGGTTCTTCTTTTTCTCATTTTCGTCACAACTTGTCGATTAGACGGTAACATTAGTTGTCTCTGAATGGGAGCTTGTTGGCCAAATCGGTGGTGTTTTTGTTGCGTTTTTTTAAACCGAGATTTCGAATCAAATTTAGATGAAGTTAAAAGCAACGATTTCCAACTCTTAATGGTAACTTGTTTGTTCAGTCATGTAACACATGACCGTCTTCGTGTGATTCATGTAGTAGTTGCGCTACAATATATATATATATATATATATATATATATATATATATATATATATATATATATATATATATATATATATATAGTCTCGGAAGTTTCTCAACCATTAAAACTATATAAAAAAAAATATATATATAAAAAAAAACAAAAAAAAACTTATAGTCTCAAGTCTTCCAGTGGAAAATCACTCATGTAAGTCAATTTATTTTTACAGTTATTATATTAATTAGTTTCTAACACTATTTTAAGGGATCATCAGTTGTTTACCATGAAAAACTGTTTCGAGAATTTAATATATATATATAAATGAATAAATGCGAAAGTTGATCCCACTAACGATAAAGTCAAAACGCTCTTGTTAAAATTGCACAAAAATAGGAGGTATCTGAATATTCACGATGGCTTCAAACCCTTTTTACACCCTTTACATAAAACTAAATGAAACAAAATATAGCCCTCATTTCGATCCCTTACGCTTAGTAGCTGTGTTCCTAAATTCGTAATGATCGGTTAATTAATTTAAGAATGAATCCCGTACATACAAATCTATGAACATATAAACATGTTAACATAGTCAGGATTGTTTAGTTGGTTGTTGATAGTTTTATCTAGGCGTGGCAACAGTACTCTGACGTATTTGCCTTTTATGCAGGTAAAAGATTGCGTCGTGAGTGAGATAGTTTCTGGATGATTCAACCTTTTTTATCCAGCGATCTTAGCAACAGATCTGATGGTAATCTCCCACTTCAGGTCTGGAGTAAAAGCCATTACTAGAGGTTTATGAAAGCAGGAGGCCACCTCAAGTGAGGATTAATAAATCATAAACAGTACAACTCAATCATACCTCGTGTCTTCAATGCTCAAGCACAGCCGTCATCCGAGACTGAGATAGCTTCATCCAAGATCATTTCTCGTCTTCTCCTGATAGATACCTCTCCGTGGCTTCGCATTCTCGCTCTGGAATCATAGTCGCCACAACAACACAGAAAAAAAACCAAATCTCGAATTTGAGAAAGGACATTTTATTAGGCTTTTTACATTGCCTTCCTCTCTGCTGGTGGAAGAAGAAAAAATATTGTGTTTACAGATATCCGGAGACTGGCCTTTTCGTTTATAATCGATTTTAAGTCACTTCTTATCACGTCTCGTCGTTTCAAGCTTCCTAAGAGTCCCCGCTCTTCGCGCCTATCTTATATCGTGTGACGTCACATTTTCTAGCTTATGCCCCCAAAGGTCACCGACCTGACCGCCGTCTGACCTTTATCTCCTGTTTACGCGCTAACGTTTCCTCTTCAAATTAAAATAATCAAATAAGTACCCTTACTATTGAACACTATCTGTACCTGTCTGACATTTCTCGAGATATAGTGAAGTCATTATAATTTTGTTTATTTGGACATGTTGTTAAACTTATACAGAAAAAGAAATAACTTTTAGTTGTAAAGGAAACAACTGTTATAATATTGTTCAATTTAACATATGAATTATTTCCTTTATTGTATGTTATTTTCGGTGATTTAGTTCAACATATTTCATCAACGGCGCCTCTAACTGTAGGAACGCCCATCTCATTAGTGTACACACGCGCGTGCCAAATGGTAAGTGTTTAAAATTTGAATCACCTACTATTTGACAAAGAGGTCTTCCTCGAAATATATTATGGAACACGGCCACACACATTACATCACAGTGTTGAAGTCTTACCTAAGCAAGTAATATTTGCTATATAGGAAAAAAATGATTTTAAAAAAAAAAAATTTAATTTATAAAGTAAAATCACTTGTTTTTGTCTTACTTCCCAACGCCGACATGTTTCCATTTCTTGCATTGTGGTAGCCTTCTAATACTCCTTTATATTTATATATATATATATATATATATATATATATATATATATATATATATATATATATATATATATATATATATTTATATATATATATATATATATATATTTATATATATATATATATATATATATTTATATATATATATATATATATATATATATTTATATATATATATATATATATATATATATATTTATATATATATATATATATATTTATATATATATATATATATTTATATATATATATATTTATATATATATATATATTTATATATATATATATATTTATATATATATATATATATATTTTATATATATATATATATATATATATATATATTTATATATATATATATATTATAGCGGCGCTTATAACTGTAGTAACACCCATCTCATTATTGTACACACGCGCCAGCGCTTTTGACTACAGATATCGGACTTTAAAAAAACAATCACTTCAACAACACCCGAAGAAATCGCCGTAAAACATCAACGATCGGAAAAAAGAAAAAAGGAAAAAAAAAAAGAAATATATTGTCTGTATTACCATGATTAGGGTTTATAGAACCGAAAAATTGGATTAAAAATAAATGATTTAATATTTCATTTATTTGACAAAATCTCACGTCGGGTTGTCTGATTTCTCAATTTTTCAAATTATCATTTCAACGGCGCCTCTAACTGTAGCAACACCCATCTCATTATTTCATATCAGATTGCCTGAGCAGAAGCAAGTACTTTTTTAAATAACGAAGTACGTTGTTATCTTGACATATATGTAGCAAAGTATGTTATTTTATTGTCAATAACATGGCACCACGATAGCACATGAAAATTGGCTTAGCAGGAGCAAAGTTTGATTTGTCAAGTTAAAGGCTTTTGGGGTTGACTTTGAAAATCCGAAAATATATAATTGATTAGAAAGCTGGATTGAAATAGATAGTTGAATCTATCTCATTCGATATCTAAGGACTGCGTGTAGATTACGCAAATTGATATGAATTAAATCTCATCCACAATCCAAGTATATGTCCGCCATTTTCTTTCAAATGAACAACTAAGCTACAAATTCAGTTTCGCCCGGGAAAGCTCAAACAGGTAGAATAGAAAAAAAGATTAGAAATCCGCCACATTCCAAAATGGCGGAAGA
>OY744542.1:47633384-47653384 GCA_963556195.1 Sepiola atlantica
AAAGAAAAAACCAAAGAGGATGTTTTTTTATGTGTTCATCAACGTTTCGTCTTCATTTGTAAGACTTCATCCTGAAGAAGTCTTACAAATAAAGACGAAACGTTGATGAACACATTAAAAAAAACATCCTCTTTGGTTTTTCCTTTTTCATTTCCCATATATATATATATATATATATATATATATATATATATATATATATATATATATATATATATATATATATATATATATGAAACCCGCTGTTGTGCATAGAATCTTTGTTCCAAATTACGGAGGTATGAGTACAGAGTGTTTAGAGTTCGTTTCAAATAAATACAAAACATGCAATTTGAATGGACGCATCTCACGAACAGCGATAAAAAAAAACACTCACGTAAATGAAAAAAGGCGGATTCATTCGTAAGATACGTCTGTTAAATCTGCACGTTTAGTGATGATAATGCTACTTTAAACTTAAGTGTGACAGACCAACGAACACGTTGTTTGATTTGTCATAAGCGTGACGGACCGAACGACGACATAGAGATGGCTGGCCGCATCTCAAATGCGTACATACCATTTTTACAAAACAACCAAGAAAAGCTCTCTTTGAAATGCCAGGACGTATCTAAATATGAGTCCTGGGAAATTGTCTTCGACCAAAAGAAATGGTCGTCGCACTAAGCCGTCGTCATCAAAAAGATGAGATAAGAGTCGCGTAAAATCAGATAATTCGGGATAATTGTCAAGCCAACACTGGATTAAAATAGCGTCCAAAAGACAAATTTAGACTTAATAACATAGAAAAAGCAATTTAAAAATTAATACAATTAATCAGATAGTAACAACATCCTACCTTGGGCATTTTAAGAGAAAATAAGAGATTGAACCAAAATGACATATATATATATATATATATATATATATATATATATATATATATATATATATATATATATATATATATATATATATATATTGATTTTATTCCATTAGTTGCGACAAAACAAGTTTTGTTTCATTGGTGCAAATAGCGACCAACTCATCGGGCTGGCGTTGGAATTCAAATGCCATAAGTTTTAACTTCACCTTAACGGGAGATTGAAAATTGAAAATACATTGGAGGGGGAGGGGGACAGAGTTGGGGCTTTGTCTATAACGGTGACATGGGACATGAGAGGGGAGGGGGGAGGACCCCAACAAGTCGTGTTTCAAATTATTGCGTGGGAGGTTTTCACGTGTTTGTGCTGTGATGATCTCAATTTCGGCCGGGGTGGGAGGAAGGGAGATGGGGCGACGGCCAGAGTGAGTTAAATTTAAAATGAGAATAAAATTATGATTATAACCGTCATTCCTATTTTATTTTAATTCTAATAAGTAATTATCATGTGGATAAAAATGTTTGATAATTTTAATTTAGGGTATTAATTGCTACTTCTGCATTTTATTTATTTTATTTTAATGTTTTGTTTATTATTTGTAGTGAATTTTGTTGTGATTATATTTTTTTTTAAATTGTGATTATATTATACCGAGATCAATACTAGTGGAATCATTTTATAAGAGAAGTTTCATGGTGTTACCAGTTTTAGCATTAACAAAACCGATTATGATAACAATGATAACGCCTGCCAATCATACCTACGATAGTCGCAGTGATAATAGCCTTAATAAAAGCCTTAATAAAAATAAAAATAAAAATAAAAATAAAGATATATTTATCTTTATTTTTAAAGAAAGAAAGAAAATAAGAAACGATGAAAGAAAGAAAATAAGAAAAGAGGAAAGAAAGAAAATAAGAAAAGAAGAAAATATTAGAAGAAGGAAGAAAGAAAATGAAAAAGAGGAAAGAAAGAAAATGAAAAAAGACGAAAGAAATGAAATAAGAAAAGAGGAAAGAAAGAAAAAAAGAAAAGAGGAAAGAAAGAAAAGAAAAGAAGAAAGAAAAGAAGAAAAAAAAGAAAATAAGAGAAGAAGAAAGAAAGAAAATAAGAAAAAAGACAAAATCCATTCCATTATTTTGTAGAGTTAAATTAAATCAGATGTCCCCTTCAGCGTAAATACCCCAAACAATAAGGAAACAAAATAAAATCTGATGCCCCCTTCGACGTAAATACCCCTGACAATAAAGAAACGAAATAAAATCTGAGGACTCCTTCGACGTAAATACCCCTAAAAAAAAAAAACTTAAATTAAATCTGATGCTCCCTTCGACGTAAATACCCCTGACAATAAAGAAATAAAATTAAATCTGATGCCCCCTTCGACGAAAATACCCCTGACAATAAAGAAACAAAATATAATCTGATGCCCCCTTCGACGTAAATACCCCTGTCAATAAAGAAACAAAATACAATCTGATACCCCTTTCGACGTAAATACCTCTGACAATAAAGAAACGAAATAAAATCTGATGCCCCTTCTACGTAAATACCCCTGCAATAAAGAAATACAATTAAATGTGATGCTTCCTTCGGCGTAAATACCCCTTACAATATAGAAATAATATTAAATCTGATGCCCCCTCGACGTAAATACTCCTGACAATAAAGAAACAAAATTAAATCTGATGTTCCCTTCAACGTAAATACCCCTGACAATAAAGAAACAAAATTAAATCTGATGCTTCCTTCGACGCAAATACCTCTGACAATAAAGAAACGAAATAAAATCTGATGTTCCCTTCGACGTAAATACCCCTAACAATAAAGAAACAAAATTAAATATGATGCCCCCTTTCGACCTAAATACCCCTGACAATAAAGAAACGAAATAAAATCTTATGTCCCCTTCGACGTAAATACCCCTGACAATAAAGAAACAAAATTAAATCTGATGCTCCCTTCGACGTAAATACCCCTGACAATAAAGAAACGAAATAAAATCCGATGTCACCTTCGACGTAAATACCCCTGACAATAAAGAAACAAAATTAAATATGATGTTCCCTTCGACGCAAATACCCCTGACAATAAAGAAACAAAATTAAATCTGATGCCCCCTCCCTTCGACCTGAATACCCCTGACAAGCAGCTAAATTACACATTTTTCTGTTGAGATTCCCAGATGCCAGAAAGAAACAGACAAATAGGAATAAAGAATCAGTTTCGACAATGAGATTAATTGGGTCAGTCACACCGTAACAACGTGTTACTTTTTATAGTTAAATTCGAATGTGAGATAAACGTGGGTTTCGTAGCTTAGCAATAAAGTCGCTGCTTGCAGGGACACATGTTATAGGTTCAAACCTCAAACGTAAAAAAACTACTCTGGTTTTGTCCAGTCATGTACATTGACATTTATAATAGCATTATTATTATTATTATTATTATTATTATTATAATATTTATTATTATTATAATATTTATTATTATTATTATTATTATTATTATTATATTTATTATTATTATTATTATTATTATTATTATTATTATATTATAATATTTATTATTATTATTATTATTTATTATAATATTTATTATTATTATTATTATTTTATTATAATATTTATTATTATTATTATTATTATGCTTTATTGATTATGTTATTTTTATTTATTCTTATTTACTATTACGCGCATGCATTTACTTCAATAAGACTTATACTACTACTACTACTATTAATAATAATAATGAGGAAGAGGATGCTGATAATGATAATTATGATAACTTCATTATAAAACTAAAACAAAAATCAGTCTTATATCCTATTATTATTTATAAATTATATATATATATATATATATATATATATATATATATATATATATATATATATATATATATATTGTGTGCGTATTTGGGCAGCATATTTTCATTTAGACAAACATTATTAAATAACACGGAGTGTTTTTGCTTGATAAGACTTTTTTATTTTTTCAATTTTCCGAATGGTCCATTCAGTGTTTCGGTCAAATTGCTGCATGTAAATTTGACCGAAACATTTAATGGACAATTCGGAAAATTGAAAAAATGAAAAAGCGTTTTATCAAGCAAAAACACTCCGTGTTATTTAATAATGTTTGCCTATATATATATATATATATATATATATATATATATATATATATAGTCATCCACATACAGACTGTTTCGCCGTATCACAGCTCTTCAGTGCGGCTAGACCAGCTAGTGCCTCAAGCCGGGATTGAACAGTCAGCGCTTCTATCTCTGCGCTATCATACGTTACTGGTTGAATGTAAGTGATATCGCAATGTAAACATTGTCAAGTGCCGGGAGTTCGAATTGGTTTTACCCAATGAGCTATGCCTTAAAGCTAGTGGTAGTTGGCGATATCCTTACGAATACGCTCTACCTAAGAAAGGGAGCTTTATGTCTTTAGACTTCGCTGAGGTATCTGATCTGGTTGATTTATATATTTTGTATGACGTCGCCATAAAAATTAAAGTAGAAACATGGGTCTTTATAGGAAGATGGTCTGCTTATAGTTTACAATATTACGTGATATCGTCGAAAAATGTGACGTAGTTTTAGTTACAGACCAACTTTCTGGTATAAAATAATTTCCCCCAAAGATTTATTTTTGTTTAATTTGTTTTTTCATTAAAATTGTTTTTATTTTGTTGAAACATAAATTATTTATTTAAACAATTAATAAAATATTTTATTTTTATGGGAATATAGTTTGTTAAAGACAAAATATGTTTTTAGGATAGGGGCTATCCTCCTGCCATCAGCAATCAGAATATAATACAACAAGAGCGTAATTCAGTCGTAAGACTCAATATGTCCACCTGACAACGTAAGCATGGACCATAGTTCACCATAGTGTACGAAGTGTTCCTGACGTTGTGTTATGGAAACATTAATAGCTAAAAAAAACTAGTTAATTAGACTGGCATCTTGCATGGTGATTATTATTATTAAAGAGCATGAGATTCATACATAAAATTTAGAAAAAAGGGAAGTTGAAATTCCGTCAAAATGTCGACCTCTACCCAACTTTTCAATGTCAAGTTCAAAGATTAAGATCAAAGTCATATACGTTTCGGGACTTCATTGGCTACAATATGGGCCAAATCGCGAGTGTCCGATGAACAAGACAGAAGTTATCATCGAAAATGTAACCTTTACATTCTAGTGGCGTTGACCGTGACCTTGACTTCAGTATTCCAAAAATTGACTCAGTTTTTATTTAAAACAATGACCGATATTTTGAACAAGTCTGGTGACAATTGGTCAAGCGATGTCGATGCAACACTCTAAAAGCAAACAAACAAGCCACCAAACAAACCCGACCGAAAACATCACATTCTTGGCGGAGGTGAGAAAAAAAACACGACTTTTTCAAAAGTAACTTCTGTTCAAACCTATATAATTTTGTTCAACCAATCAGAGCCTTTGGTATTTTTAAGCCCCCCCCCCACCCCTTACTATTAAATTCTTCTTCTTTTTGCGTTTCTTTCATGTTTTCTTTTTTTCTGTTTCACACTGTTATTGATTAGAGCACGTTTGCCCGTTTTATCTTTTTTTTCTCTTTTTATACATTATCTGTCGCCTTGGATACCTTTCTTTTCTTGTTCTTTTTTTTTTTTGTAGAAATTCGCTAAGCTTAGCTTCTTCTCTCAGTTTTCTCTTTATCCGTCAGAACGTGCGACGATTCTAAACAGACAGACAAAGAAAGAGACTGTGTCAATCCATGCACTTTTGCATACGCGGCAAATCAACATGTCTGTAACTTGATACAATGATGTCTTTTTAAATACCATATAATTGTTGTATCGGACTTTAATAGGATCTGTGGATCTTCCCTGGCGTTTCTAGCACTTAGAACGTGTGTGTGTGTGGGGGGGGGGGGTGCTCTTTGCGGCCGGGATTAGGAAAGGGGTGTAAGGGTGGGGTATAAGCATGAAACCCATGTGACAAGACAATTTTATCTTTCCCCTTTCCCACGTTTATATACGCGGGTTGAATTAATGTGAAAAACGAGAAATATAAGAAGTTCCTAAATAAAATACTACAAATGTGTTGTGGTCCACAAATCAATAACCACGACGACCAAGCGTGTGTGTGTGGGGGCGTGCACGCGCGTCTTTCTATCCCGATTACTACCGAGCATAATGTAATAGGTTACAATGAAAGGGCTAAGAAGTGACGAAAGATGCGAAATAGCAGAGAGGATGTATTAAACAATGAAGTCTCATAATCTAAAGGCAGTATATTTTCATTCAATTACCCCCTCCCACTCCCACTCCCACCCCCTCCCCCTCCCCCAAAAGAAATAATTGAATCCAAGAAAGAACTGGTAATAATTAACAGGCATATAAATTCGCAATGTTGCCCGTGATAAATAACTTACTCTAAATTCCAGTGTTTATATATTTTTATGTATTTTTTCATTTGTTTTTCAAAGCCAAAAACTAGGTAAGACTATTTATAAAAACACAGTAAAATTATAATTTTCAACATCAAGTAACTTAGTCACAACTATTATAGCTTCTACTAATGAATATGCCTCAAACCTCTGTGGTAGAACCTCAATATAATTGCTGAAATGTAAATAAATGTCTTCAAATATAGTGTATAAATGCAACCTGGCGGAGAGAAATAGAACTAGAACATATATTGGGTCTATGTAATGCTGTTTTAAGGATAGGTATAGAAACTACCTTTTGCATCAATAGTGGAAGAATATAAAGCTGGAAAAGTTAGAACGGTGATGACACTTAGATATTCTAAAGATCTACCGGGAGTTCAAGCGGGAAAAAAGTGGAATGCAGGACATGCTGTTGATGAAGCTATCAACCAAGATATCATCATTTTATGCGAGTATTTATTTACTCCTCTCCAGGAGGTAGGCACAAGGCCAGTTTTATCTTACTCCCACAAGTCGGGAAAGTGGGGTTTGAAAAGTCAGCGCCTGAGAAGTGAGCACTCTGGCCATTTAAAAATTGCCTGGGCAGCCCCGTCGGCATTCCCCGGTAGGGGCGCCTCAAGCAGTAAGCAATAAACTTACTCCTCCCCAAAGAGGGGAGGCAAAGCCTGGGAGGGTGGACCTCCTAGAACTGCACAGGACATACCCATTGACCGGCGTAAATCAAGCCCCGAAGGCCAAGACAATGCCAGACAATGCCAGTCTATGGGGTGCAGTATCCATCGGAACAGATACTACACTTTGATCTTAGCCAAAAGGCCAAGAACAACAAATAAACGTGAATAAAATGCGGAAAGGTATGAATGAAGAACGGGGGAAAACGCTGATATAGAGTAGTGTACGAGGGCAGTGTTTACAATGGGAGTCGATAGTGTTACAGAAGAAGACGAGTTGGAAATAAATCTGGCGTGGGAGGCAGTGAGGTTATCATTCTTGAAAAAATCGACTTATGATGTACTCTCTTCATCAGTAAATTAAACATGCTGGGAGCAGAGCCAGAATGATAAATGTAAGTGCGTGCAAAAAAGAAACAGTGAAGCATATTTTGTCACATTATCCACTAAGACTAGATAGGCGCACATGGCGACACAACCAAGTGCTAAAGACCACAGGGAAAATGTACAGAGAGAACGTGGATGCAATAAATGATGGAATAGACCAAAGATTGAAAGATTAGAAAAGATAAAAGGAAAGTAAAAAAAAATACAACGAATAGAAAGGTGACAAATTGGGAAAGAGAATGAAGAATCGATGTTGATTTAGGAAAGCCTTTAGTTTTCCCTGTGATTAAAACAGCTCAAAGGTAATAGTATGTACATGTATATCTTGGGAAATGAAAAAGGAAAGACCAAGAGATATTTTTTATATATTCATCAATGTTTCATCTTTATTGTAAGACTTCCTCAGGATGATAATTTTACGAAAAATGTCATGCAAGTACATCGAAATATTGGGTTGACATGATGGGTTGATAAGGAAAAGTAGTAGCCGTGGCTACTAAGAGCGCTGCTCGAGGGTCCAGGCTGCGAGAAGTCGAGGAAGTCTTACAATAAAGACGAAACGTTGATGAATATATAAAAAAAAGTATCTCTTGGTTTTTCCTTTTTCATTTCCCATTACGTCGGATTACTCTCATCCTTCTTTTCTCATGTATACCTTATGTACATATATGTAACATATGTTATATATATTTACATATATGTAACATATTGTTAACTAACTGTGCCAGAAAAATCAAAGAACTAAAAAAAGTCATTCATTTTCCAACAAAATTTCATGCAACCCACTTTCTGCCTTTTTCTCCAAAAGTTTTGACTGTCATTCAATTTCCAACAAAATTTCGTGCAACCCACTTTCTCTCTGCCTTTCTCTATCCAATCCAAAATCGCTTCTCCTTTTCCCCAGCTGCCCTCTTCATTTATCTCACCTGATATCCACATATGCAAATCAGACCACCATAAACCCCTGCACCTATGAAGAGAAGCCTTTTTTTAATCTGTATACACGACATGCAAAGCACCTCATTTTTTCCTGATGGTGAGTGTTCCTCTATATTGACATACATATGTTACATATATTTATACAACATATATATATGTTACATGTAACGGATATGTAACATATATTAATGCTAAGTAATACGTAACATATCTCCTCCTAAATAGAAAGACAAACAGACGGATACAGAATGTCCCTTGCAGGGCAAAACGCTCAGCGAATGTCTCTGTGTCGCAAACCTCGTCCGACTCGTCAAACATTCTTGAAATTTTTGCCTTGAACCTTATTGACTCAGACTGAATGACGTAAATATATTTTTCACATCGCAAATAAAAAGGAAATGAACAGAGATTCGTATGTTGAACAGAAAGATTATTAAGATATGTCCGCTTAATCAGCGCGGAAATGATACTTTGCGTGACAGACCAAAGTAAATGCAATTTCAAAATAAAAAATATCTAAATAAAACAAATAAAATATATTTAAATAAAAAAACATTTTAATAAAAATATAAAAAATATTTAAATAAAAAAATATTTAAATAAAATAAAAATATTTGAATAAAATAAATAAAATTATTTAAATAAAAAAATAAAAAAATATTTAAACAAAAAATAAGAAATATTTGAATAATAAAAAAAATATTTAAATAAAATTTTTTTAAAATATTTAAATAAAAATATAAAAAAATATTTAAATAAACAATAAAAAATATTTAAATAAAAAATAAGAAATATTTAAATAAAAAATAAGAAATATTTAAATAATAAAAAAAAAATATTTAAATAAAAAATATTTAAATAAAAAAATAAAAAATATTTAAATAAAAAAATAAAAAATATTTAAATAAAAAAATATTTAAATAAAAAATAAAAAAATATTTAAATAAAAATATATATATATTAAAATAAAAAAAAATATTTAAATAATAAAAAAAAATATTTAAATAAAAAATAAAAAATATTTCAATAAAAAAATTTAAAATATTAAAATAAAAAAATAAAAAATATTTAAATAAAAAAAAAATATTTAAATAAAAAAATAAAAAATATTTAAATAAAAAAATAAGAAATATTTAAATTAAAAAAATATTTAAATAAAAATAAAAAAATATTTGAATAAAAAAATATATATATTTAAATGAAAAAAAATGCAAATAAATGTTTTTATCTCGAATGATACTTGTTCTTTTATCTCTTTTTTCTCTTTATCTCATCTTATCTTTATCTCATTTTTATCTCTTTTTTATCATAAATGATAAACTATTTTTATTATTGAAAACATAATAAATGAAATATATAAATGAAAATATAAATATAAATGAAAATATAAATGAAATAAATATAAATATGAAATATAAATATGAAATAAATTAAATAAATATAAATGAAAATATAAATATATAAATGAAAATATATGAATGAAAATATATAAATGAAATATATAAATGAAAATATATTAATGAAAATATATAAATGAAAATATATAAATGAAATATATAAATGAAAATATATTAATGAAAATATATAAATGAAAATATATAAATGAAAATATATAAATGAAAATATATATAAATGAAAAACTATTTTATCATCTTTATCTCATATTATCTCTTTTCTCTCTTATATATCCTATACTTTGGTTCTAATATCCATTATCGTATTACGAATTTTTATGATATCCCTGGATCCAATCCTATCAGATATCATTTAAAATATATTTATAAGTTGTGTGTATAATATCATTAAATATATTTTTTTTTAAATGATTAACGTAATTCGATTTTGTGCTGTGGTGCCACTCCAGCGTCTCTTAATTTAAATCGTCAACGACTTTCCTGGAACAATGCGACAAACGTTCTCTGCGCGTTTCTCCGCCGTCTTTTTAAAAAAGTATTTTCTTTCTTCAGCTTTTTTTTGTTCATTTGCTTTTGACACTTAAGGATGATTCAACGAAGAATCGAAAACGTTCGTGAAACCTATGGAATATTTTTATTTTATATATATATTTTTTAATACAAAAAAGACCATCAGAAAAATCGAAAAAATAAAAAGGCATACTTAAACAGACGAATTATGTTATTTTTAACACTGTTTGTATATATATATATATATATATATATATATATATATATATATATTCATGATCTGATAAATCACATCTCGTAAGACATATTAGAACTCAATGCAGGATTGAACAGAGCAGAAAGGGAAAAGATTACGAAATACCAAGGTCTTATGTACGACATGAAAAGAAACTGGAATCTTAGGAAAATCTCCATCATACCAGTAATTATAGGAGCAACAGGACTAATGAAAAAGAATTTCAAAAGCTATCTGGCGAGTATACCCGGTGAACCGAATGCAAGAGAAATGCAAACAACTGCACTTAAAGGGACGGTTAGAATCTTAAAACGATCTCTAGGCTGGAGTGTCTGAAATAGCCGGTGAATGTCTGTCATCCGGTAGGATGCCCCATCGTCAGCAAAAACGGAAAGATAAGAAAAAAATTAAAAAATTAGGGAAAATAACTGCACTTAAGGGAACAGCCAGAATCCTGAAAAGAGCTCTCGGTTGGAGTCTGTAAATAGCGGGTGATCGTATGGCATTTGGAAGAATGCCCCGTCCCCAGCAAATGAATGAAAATGAAAAGAAAAAAAAGAGGGGCAAATATATATATATATATATTTATATATATATATATATATGTGTGTGTGTGTGTGTGTGTGTGTGTGTGTGTGTGTGTGTGTGTTAACATTCTATTTTATTATCTTATTTTTATTTTACTTTTAAAACTTTTCACGAAATAGTGGATAAGTTGTTTACCAGGAGTATGACGAGAGAGATCTGATATAACCAGACCCTCTCTCTCTCTCTCTCTCTCTCTCTCTCTCTCTCTCTCTCTCTCTCTCTCTCTCTCTTTCCCTATCTATCTATCTCTATTTCATAATACCATTCCCTTCGGAACTAGGACGTCTGGCATACATGCGGACGAATAGATCGCTATCCGTCAGAACGCTATATTTATTTACTTTGCGTTCGTCTAAACGTAAGATCCGGTTAGACACCATGCAGCCAATAACTTCATTCCAAGCTTTCTGGCTGAACATATCGTTTGGAGTCTGTCTAAATTTCTTTGTGGGTTATCATGCAAGTCGAACTACATGCCCGAACCAGAGAAAAGTAGATGATAAAATTACGCTTATTTCTCTATTCTTAAAGATTTCATTTAAGATTTATCCACGAAATTATTCGTTGACAACTATGCTCCGTGGTTTATATGTATTTTTTTATTTCGTTAAGTTCTTGATCCAATATATCAATGCATCTTCTATAGGACATCGATTTGTATTTTATTTTTTAATACAAAAAAGACCATCAGAAAAATTGAAAAAAATATCACATATACGCAAAAACTTATTCGTATCGCTCGCACCGAGGATTGAACCTTCAACCTTCAGATGAGTATCACTTGGAACTGAATTTAACTTAGTACTATATCCACTGCGCCACGAATTACTGAATACTTCTGCCAGTCATGGCTGACGGAACAAGAACATGCTACTCCCGTGGATTAAATAAAGGGTTCCGTTGAAATTCCGTCCAGATTCCCGAGTTCGACAGAAGTATTCCCGAGTTCGAAGAGATACACCTGAAGAAGGCCGAAGGTTACAGCGGCCGAAACGTTGTGATGATAACAATCAAGATGAGAAATGTAGTCCGACTAACCAAAATTATGCAGTCACGAAGTAATTCATTCTTTTTTTTTGTAACCATTAACAAACGATTAAAATGGCTGACTTATTTACGAAGAAACGGAAATGCATCGTGGTGGATTGAATTTCATGATTATATTAAGTTTTTAAATAGGATTTTTTAAAGTTCGTTTCAATACTTTGCGCTATTGAATTATCGATTTTAATAAATAATCGGGTCATAGGAAATTAAGAAAATACTAATGGCTAAGTCACGTAGAGGCGAGAAAAACACACATACACAGACACACAACAATTAGTCACATAGTTTTTATTTTAATATAGAGATGATATTCACCTTTATCTGAATTGAAAAGACCCATTCTTCTTCTTTTTTAAGACAATGGGCCGTCACTTCTTCTTTCGTGTGAATCAGATGATTCTGGTGTTGGCATTAGTTTCCCCGATGTATTTCCAGAAAGATTTCTAACTAGAAAAATACATCGGGTACTTACGGGAAGGACCACGAGAAGGTTGCCAACATCCCTAAGTGAAAGTGGTACTGTAGAACCGACTGGATTCGAACTTGGAACACCCAGGTCTTCAGTCTGTGTCGTTATCCACGTAACCACCGTCACCTCCCACGGGTCGTCACTAAAAGCGTTCGTTCCTGCCCGACAAGGAGTTTTATCGTGAAACAATTTTTTTTTCACAATCCACAACCGCGAGGAAAAATCAATGCGAACTACGACAGAACTAAATGAAAACTGTGTTCAATGTTTGCGAGGTGGGCGGAGCTAAAGGTCGTGAAATTTACATAACGCGGGAAAACTATAATGGTGTGCGTGTTATTGTTAGAGTCAGAATTGAATTGTTAAGATTTAAACAGAAAAAAAGGCTTGTCGACCTGTGCTGACATACTTTCGTTGTCAATTACCCCCATTTTCCTCTTCCTCCTCCTCCTCCTCCTCCTCCTCCTTCACAAAGATTGTTCCCGCCATTTCAACTATCACCGTCACTACTACGACAGCCACAATCTGTTTTGAACGTTAGTGGATGTTTTACAATCACACCGTCCCGGAAAAAAAACAAACGCACTATTTTATTTGAAATACGCCAATTTTGATGTTTGGTATAAGTACGTCAATAATCACAGACTCTTAAGATTTTGGGGGATGGCACGGTGGCTGAGTGGTTAACGACGCGGACTGAGGACCTAGGGGTTCGAATCCAGTTCATTCCACAAAATAAAAACACTTTCGTCAAAACCGTGTCTGGCCTCCTGAAGAGAAGGTAAAAAATACTTAAGTTTGAAGAGTCAGCCATCTAATACACTCTACTCGAGGTCATCTTGGCCTTTTGGCTAAGATCAAAGTGTAGTATCTGTTCCGATGGATACTGCACTGGTATTGTCTTGGCCTTCGGGGCTTGATTTACGCCTATCTATGGGTCTGTCCTGTGCAGTTCTAGGAGGTCCACCCTCCCAGGCTTCGCCTCCCCTCTTTGGGGAGGAGTAAGTTTATTGCTTACTGCCTGAGGCGCCCCTACCGGGCTGCCCAGGCAATTTTTAAACCCCACTTTCCCGACCCGACCTTGGGTCACATCTTACTTGTGGGAGTAAGATAAAAACTGGCCTTGTGCCTAACTCCTGGAGAGGAGTAAATCAATACTCGAGGTATTGTGGTTGAAGAGCAATCGCTCATGGATTCTTCATAATTTTTGTACATTTCCATGTGCTAAACTATCGTGATTGCGCAACCCTTGCTTCTCAGCGCCTTCATAAAAGAGCGGCTGAATATCTTCTTTTTTTTTTTCAAAATAGCCTATCGTGATTGCGCAACCTTTGCTTCACCCAGTGCAATCACCCTTAAAGTAGATATCCATTGCCTCCAACAGTCACACACTTAGAATTTCGGTATATTTCACGGTAATTTTTTTTTTAATTTCGAAAAGGGGGTGGGGTATACTCCAATAATATAAATAGCGTGGTATAGTGGTTACAGGTGCGGACTGTGAGCTCGGTGTGCCGGGTTCGAGTTTTGTCAGGGCTACTGCATCACTTTCACTAATACTCTTGGGTAAGGTATGAATCCATATATCTTACCTCTAGCTATGGATTAAATACTAGGGTAAACTAGACTCCCAAGCCTTGGTTGTGCAACTAGTCTAGAAGAAGAAAAAAACTTAAGTCTTTCTCTGCTTATCCCAGCACTGTTTCCGGTTTTCCTGGACTTTTCCTTGCCTCTGGGCTCAAGCAATGCGATACATGCGGTTAATGATTCCGCAACCTTTGCTTCACTATAGACTCCCCGTGCAATCACCCTTTCAGTGGGTATCCATTGTCTTCAATATTCACACAATTAAAATGTCGGTATATTTCGAGGTAATTCTTTGGAAATCACATAATTTTTAAACGAAAAGCATTATTTTCTCGTGTATCTATATTTTTAACGTTAAAATGTTATCGTGTTTTGATGGTTCGCAAAACGGAACATGTGATTGGTTTAGAAAAAATACTACGGCAGTAGTGTTTTACGGTGTTAATATCCGAGTTCGAATCTCACGTACGTGTAAATAAAATTTGTTAAAACTGGATACGTGTTTTATAAATTTATGAAAGTAACATAACATAATAACATAAAAACGTTAGATAAACATTTTTTTAACTAAGTGACCTCTTTTCGATAATCCGCAAAAAAGTAGACATAACAGAAAGAAAACGTTAGATAAACATTTTTTTAACTAAGTGACCTCTTTTCGATAATCCGCAAAAAAGTAGACATAACAGAAAGAAAACGTTAGATAAACATTTTTTTAACTAAGTGACCTCTTTTCGATAATCCGCAAAAAAGTAGACATAACAGAAAGAAAACGTTAGATAAACATTTTTTTAACTAAGTGACCTCTTTTCGATAATCCGCAAAAAAGTAGACATAACAGAAAGAAAACGTTAGATAAACATTTTTTTAACTAAGTGACCTCTTTTCGATAATCCGCAAAAAAGTAGACATAACAGAAAGAAAACGTTAGATAAACATTTTTTTAACTAAGTGACCTCTTTTCGATAATCCGCAAAAAAGTAGACATAACAGAAAGAAAACGTTAGATAAACATTTTTTTAACTAAGTGACCTCAGGGTTTTCAGCATTAGCTGAAAGCGAATTATTTTGACTTACAAACGTAATTTCTAATGTGTTTTGTTAATAAAAAAAACAATACATAAATATATTCATCGTAGTTACTCGCTTATGCCAATACTAAATTGCGTATTTTTCCGCGAAATTTCACAAATGTTTTTCTTCGAACTAGCTTATAAGTCGGTAGGAGTTAGGTAAAGATGGGAATTGGGTATTTAAAAAATAGGATCATTTTAGGTTTCTCATTTACAAAAATACAACGGAAGCAAAACAAAGTGTGTGTATGTGTGTTTTTTGTGTGTTTGTGTATGTGTGTGTGTTTTGGGTGTGTGGTTTGTGTGTGTGTGTTTGTGTGTTTTTGTTTGTTTTGGCGTGTTTGTTTGTTTTTTCACTTCCGAAGATGAGTCAATGTGTGTGTATGTGTGTGTTTTTGTGTGTGATTTTTGTGTATGTTTTTGTGTCTGTTTGTGTATGTGTATGTGTGTTTTTGTGTGGTTTTGTTTGTTTTGTGTATGTGTGTGTGTTTTTTGTGTATGTGTGTGTTCTTGTGTGTTTTGTGTATGTGTGTGTTCTTGTGTGTTTTGTGTATGTGTTTTTGTGTATGTGTGTGTTTTTGTGTGTCTTGTGTATGTGTGTGTGTTTTTGTGTGTTTTTTTTGTGTATGTGTGTGTGTTTTTGTGTGGTTTTGTTTGTTTTGTGTATGTGTGTGTGTTTTTTGTGTATGTGTGTGTTCTTGTGTGTTTTGTGTATGTGTGTGTTCTTGTGTGTTTTGTGTATGTGTGTGTATTTTTTGTGTATGTGTGTGTTTTTGTGTCTTGTGTATGTGTATGTGTTTTTTGTGTGTTTTTTTTGTGTATATGTGTGTGTGTGTTTGTGTGTGTGTGTTTTTTGTGGTTTTGTTTGTTTTAGTTTGTTTGTTTGCTGTTTGTTCACTTCCGGACATGAGTCAATTCGCTCCTGGTTCCCGGACTGGATAACACCGTCGTCGGACTGAGCTAGAAATGATTTCCTCGTCGGTCTTATCTCCTTTATCTCATCCCTTAGCAAAGGGGTTGTTTTATTGCCTGTCGCCTGATGCACCCCTACGGAGGAATGCCGACGGTCGAGACTATTTTTACTACCGTCTAAATTGCCCCCTTTTTGTGGGAGCTGGACTTGCGGCATTAAACCCTGACCTTGTGTCACATCCCCAATCGTCGGAGATTCCGGTGAAATCTCATGCGTTCTTTTACCATGCGGACGAGGCAAGTGTCGTCAAATTTACACAACGCTGAAAAAAAAAAAAAAAATAAGACAAGTGACTGTGTGTGTATTGTGTTTGTTAGTGTTACAGTCAGACTTGAATTGTAAAGGGAGAATGGAAAGAATGGGACAGACCAGTTGACCTGTGTTGACACACTTTTTATTTCTATTAGCGCATTTGACAAGTTGTGACCGCAGAGAGCCCCACCCACCCACCCACCCACTTCTTCTCTCCCTTCGTCTCTTTCACAAAGTTCCCGCCGTTTCCCCCAGCATCGCCACAATTACGACGATGGCAATAATTTGGGCGGGAATTTGATGGTTCTTTACAATAACGCCGCCATTTTTAAAAAAAATCGCCTTTTTATTCTTTGATAGCCTTGGATGGGGGCGTAATTTGAAACTCAGATTTAAGAGTTCTTATTTTAAGGGGATGCGCCCACGCATCTATACCTATACGAGGAATGTTTGTACTAATAGATCACAATTATATTTCGGTATATATATATATATATATATATATATATATATATATATATATATATATATATATATATATATATATATATATATATATATAGATTTAGATTTTTCACTTATAAAATAGATCATTCAGTGAAGACCGGGGTTGTTCCAATAAAAAACAAGCTCGATGATACTCGATTACAGAGTACAGAGCATTTATATGTGATTTTATGAAGGCTTACCAAAGCATTCTTTTCAAGACACCAATGATCACCATTAAAGATATTTTTTCTTACAAATACTATTTATTCAACTTAAATGTTTTTTCCTACACGTGTTTCACTACCAAGCAGTTACTTGCTTGGCAGATCTTCAGGGAAATTAAATGTCTGGAATACTGGTTTCAACTGCCGACAAAACACAATGTGGCGTTGTAATAGTTGAGGTCACCTAAGAAGAGAAGAGGAAAAAAATAAAAATAAAAATAAAAGTCAAACTTAAAAAGCAAGGAAGAACAACGATAAAAAAAGAAAGTCCTAGAAAAGTCTTAGAAAAGTAGCTCGTGCATTATTTCTTCCACCAAGCCAACAAGCAAATAATCGGTCCCAAATACATTCAATAAAACCACAAAACCGGAACAATGTGCGATAATACACTTTCACGTCGGCCGGTACAATGATGAATAAATCCCCCCCCCACAAGAAAACAAAAGAACTAAATCATTCAAGATACCGCTCACAAGTTACCATTCCAATCCAATGATAGTATGGGAATTCTAAATCCAACTTCTCACAAAGAAAAGTCAACACAAATGTTCGTCCGAGTTCAAAGAGTCTTATTTCAATTGTTGATTTATTACCCTTCGAAATAAACACACGACGAGTTGAATGTCAATCCCGCAGAAAACTCCCTTCCATCAAGTTTTTCTGCGGGATTGACATTCAATTTAATCACCTTTTATTTATTTATCTAGTAAAGTAGTTAACCCTAATTTTTTCCAATCTTCCCTGTAACTCCTCGGCCTAACATTCACAGGTAACCTGAATTGGAGCAAATACATAGAAGACATTGCCAAGGCTGCTGCAAAGAAAGTGGGATCCCTCTACCGTGCTAGAAAACTTTTAAAACCTGACAGTATCCTATATATCTACAAACCCAACATCCGCTCATGCATAGAGTATAGTTGTCACATCTGGGCTGGTGCACCAACCACTAGTCTCTCCCTCTTAGACAAGGTCCAAAAAAGGAGTCGCTGATCTGATAGGTCCCTTACTATCCACCAAGCTCCAGACCCTGTCCCATCGCCGCAATGTTGCATTCTTGTGCTTGTTTTACAAGTACTTCAATGGAATGTGCTCCGATGAACTGTCTGCTCTGCCCACCACCATCGACGTAAATACACTCGGCCAACCCGACAATCAGCCAGATCCCATCCATTCACTGTGGAGGTCCCCAGATGCCGGAGAGCCTTCTACTTCAAAAGCTTCATTCCTCGTGCTGCCGGCCTTTGGAACTCCCTCCCTGCTCCCTGTTTCCCCGACTGTACAGACATGCAGAAATTCTAAAACTAATGTGAACAAGTATCTCACTGCACAGCATCCAATTTAAGATGAGCCCCTAAACTTTCACCCTAATTCTCAGTAGCCCCCTTTACGTCTACAGTGGCAGCTTGCCTTGTTTGAGGTAAACTATGTTAAAAAAGTGTAATCTTTTACTTATTGTATTCCTTTTTATTATTTATATTTTGTCAGATGTAAATACAAAAGACGCGAAAGGGCCACATGATTATCGTTCAATGTTATCGTATAAAATTCATTTTATGTTATCATAAAAATGCTTTGATTTAAAATTATTTTGTTTTCATTTAAAGCTTCTTTTGTTGCGTTATTTCCAAACAAAATGATCTATGTTCGCTTATTTCGTCTTAGTACACCCAAGGCTTGAACGTTTAACAGTTTTTCAAAAGTACAAATTATGAAGTTTTTTTTATGGACGACAAAAACAAGTTGCTAACTTTTGATAGTTTTACCTCCGCCGCAGAGGTTATGTTTTCGGTCGAGTTCGCAACTATGGTTGTTTGTTTGCGTACAGCCTAGCGCCAACATCGCTTGACAAATCCTCACAAAACTTGGCCAAAATATCGACTATGGTCTAACTTAGAACTAGTTGAATTGTGAGATATCTAGGTCAAAAGAAAAGGTCACGGTCACTGAAAAGATGAAAATCACACTTTTGGCGATAACTTCGGTTCAAATCATTGAAGAGACTCGCTAATTAGCCCATATTGTAGCCAATGAAGTCCCGCATCGTAAATGACCTTTAACCCGACCTTTGACCTTAACCGTTAAAATTCGGTCATTATGACGCAATTTTAACTTCCTATTTTTCAAAAATCTGCTGTACGGATTTGATGCCCTTTGATAACAGTAAACACTATTCAAAATGTCAGCCTTATCAGATAAATAGTTTTAGAGTTATCAACGTTTCCATCGGGAAGGCCTAAATAAGACGTTGGTCCATCCTTACGTTATCAGGCGGGGTATGCAGTTTCACAACTTTCTTATTATGATCGTGTTTTATGTACTAATGAGGCACCGCTTACCAAGGCCAAAAGCCAGTCGAGGATAAGGGTTAATGGGATTGTCAGTTGGATGAGGAACAATATTATGAGGGGATTGAAAACGATGAGTGGAATGGCATAATTTTATTATTTAAGAGAACGGCTCGAAATGTATTTGTTGACATTGGATTTGAAGAGGGTCATGTTATAATCAACAGGCAAGTAGTCCCATGGTATTGTGTTTCGACAGATGGAAAGTTCTTGGAAAGAAACTCTGTTCATGGAAGTTCCGTTTGAATTTATAAGTTATGCGCGTAATAGAGTTGTGAGTCGTACGTTCGATTGGTTTATGTTCTCGTCTCCCGCGTCGTCCCAATGACCTACTTAATGTACGTACGACAAACGCGCCACATTTTACACACGTGCTCGAAAAAAACGTTCGTTTTTTACACACGTGCTCGAAAAAGACGTTCATTTTTTACACACGTGCTCGAAAAGACGTTCGTTTTTTACACACGTGCTCGAAAAA
>OY744542.1:47660884-47665884 GCA_963556195.1 Sepiola atlantica
TATATATATATTTATATATATATATATAATTATGGCTATAAAACGGAGCATCAACGTGCGCCTGAGGCTGTTGTTGATAAGATAAATCTAGTATGTATTATGATGACAACAACAAAGGATGACGCGTCTCAAGTTTTTCATTTTTATTTATTTTCTCGTGGCGGGGAGTGGGGTGGGATGGGGGTAAGACACGAGTCCTTTCAAAACAGAGGCAGATGCACAGCTTGGCAGGTCGGCATTTTAATCCTCTAGGTTGAACATATAAGTGTTCCATTTTTTTTTTCTAATGGAATAAAGAAAAGATAAAAGATACTTAATCTCGGTAATTTGGTCGCACGTGATCTTCACCGAAACAGACAACCAGATGTCCTCATTATACAAACATAAACTCACGTATATAGATATTTTATCCCCTTTACAGATTCATGGATTTCAGAGTTTGGACTCACTTCTTCATCTTTACTGCTATGCTCACAACGTTTCGGCCGTTCTACCCTCCGGCCTTCACCAGGTGTCCTGTATCGAACTCGGGAACCGTCTGTCTGGAATATCGAACACAATCCCTTTATTGTCACGAGGTTACCATGTCCAGACAGATGGTTCCCGAGTTCGATACAGGACACCTGGTGAAGGCCGGAGGGTTGAACGGCCGAAACGTTGTGAGCATGGCAGCCAAAATGAAGAAGTCAGTCCGAACACTGAAATTCATAATGAAAACACCTCATCTTAGAAATACAGACAATCACCTACAGACTGTTTCGCTGTATCAAAGCTCTTCGATGTGGCTAGACCAGCACCCATCGAAAGCCCGGAACTGAACCAAAAACCATCAAGTCGATAGTCAGTTGCTCTAACCAGCAGGCGACGGGAACAGGCGCTGCTATTTAATGACATCTACAATGTTTTTACACGAACATATATAAACATATATAAACATCTCAGACGGTCACAGGGTTCGAACCCGGTTTTATCTTTCCGAAAGTGCCCTACTTTTAATTTTACCTAAAAGGGGTTTCATAAAATGCTAAATTATATGGGGTTTTTTAATATTTTACCAACGTACGACGTCGTTTCGAGCTTATGGCTCTCATATCAGCGCAGGGAAATAAAAATGTCAGACGGTCACAGGGCGCAAACCCGGTTCACAAAGACACCTTGAATATGTAAGCGATATATATATATATAAAAATATGAAACTAAAAGTAAACTTTTAGTAGAAAGAACCTATAGTGAAATGGTAAAAGCTCAATATACGAGATAGAGCAATTATAAAGATAGATGAAAAGAAGAGTGATTAACATGTACGAATGTCCAGATTTATTTCTGGACATTCGTTCGTGTTTATCACTCTTATTTATTCTATCTTTATATATATGTATATGTATATATGCATATATATACATATATATGTGTTTCTGTATATATGCATATATATTTATATATATATATATATATATATATATATATATATATATATATATATATGTGTGTCTGTGTGTATATGAGCATATATATATATATACATATATATATGTATGTGTGCATGTATATATGCATATATATATATATATACGTGTGTGAGTATGTAAATATTCATATATATACATACATATATATGTGTCTATGTATATATGCATATATATGCATATATATATGTGTGTGTATGTGTGTATGAATATATGCACATATATGCATATATATATATGTGTGTATGTGTGTATGTATATATGTATATATATGCATATATATATATGTATGTAAGAATATATGCATATATATATACACATATATATGTGTATATGCATATATATATATATATATATCTATATTTGTGTATGTGCATATATATATATTTATATATGTGCATATATATGCGTGAGTGTCTGTGTATGTATATGTGCATATATATATAAATGTGCGTGTATTTATATATGCATATAAATATATGTATATATATATATATATATGTGTGCGTGTGTGTAGTATGGAAATGTATGTATATATGCATATATATATAAATATATATATATGTATATATGCGCATATATACGTGTGTATGTATATATGCATATATATATTCATATATATATATATATATATATATATATATATATATATATATGCGCATATATGCGTGTGTATGTATATATGTATATATATTCATATATATATATATATATATAAATGCGCATATATGCGTGTGTATGTATGTATGCATATATATATTCATATATATATATATATATATATATGTATGTATATATGTATATATATATATGTGTGTATGTATATATTCTAGAGATGGGCGGTTTTACCGAAAAACCGCGGTTTTTCGGTTTCGTCTCCATACCGTATACCGAATCGGTTTTTTTTTTTTAAACCGTAACCGTTCGGTATTGTGTTTTTATTACAGTAAGCCACCATATACAAGGAAACACGGTTGAAAAGATTTTCCGATTTGAATAAAATTGAATATTACCAAAAAATGTTATATTAGTAAGAGGACAGATTGAACAAATATATTACTGCAATTACTGCTATAAACACGAGGCGATTTTTGTTTATTTTCATTCTAGAACGAATTTTAAACATTTTAAAATATGAATATAGAAAATGTTGTTACATTTTTCGTACCCAACTAGTAAATAAATTAATCTTTCATCTTTTTTTATGCATTAAAATTATAATTGTACGTTGTTTTGTCTTTCGGTAATAGTAATTTTAAATTATCTTATCCTAAAAAATATTGTCCTTTTTTGAGCGAAAGTCAACAATGGCTACTAGTATTGCTGATATAACAATCAATCAGCAGCAGCGTCTTGTAAAAAAAGATAAAAATACTTTTAAAAAAAGTTAATCCTATTTGGTTCTTTTATAAAAAATACTTTAAAAAATACTGGTTTTCACTCAACTTTCGAACTTCTAGTAGTAATGAATTTCTAGTCGCCAATTTAAAAAAAAAAATTAAGATTCTACTTTTTTAGGCGATTACGTCTTAAAGTCTTGGCGAAAAAAGAAAAAACAAAACAACAAAAAATAGTTTAGAATTTAGAGTGGGGGATCAGTTTCGCATATAAATTTAATGTAAAATGATCTCCGATTTTCCGGGCATTCTTGCTGTTTAGTGAAATTTATAAAATAAATAATTACTCTACCATTAACTCTAGGTACGACTAACAAGCCCACCTCCTAAAAATGCCATCTTGAACGTATCGTACCATTAACCTTAAATATGAGTGGCAAGCCACTCCTAAAAAACTCCCTTAACTCTAACACTAAGTCCGAATGGCAACCTCCATCCAAAACAAAACCCCTTCCTTAACCTTATCACTAACCCTAAGTCCGAGTAGGAAGCCCTAATCCTACAAAAAAGCCCATTAAAACCACACATAATCGTCTAAAAAAAAAAAAAGCAGACGCCCATAAAAAAAAACGCACAGGATTTATTTGCCATAGAAAAAAATTGATTAATGCCCTAAAACGCTTGAATGGCCCGGAAATGGTGAATTATTCTGCATTAAATATATGTGAAACTAATCCCCCACTCGAAATTCTAAATGAATTGTTTTTTTTTCTTTCTGGGTGTTCACACTTAATTGCCCCTAGCCCTACCACTAACCTGAAGTTCAAGTGGTAAGCCCCCCTCCTCCCACAAAAACCCTTATAATCGTCTAAAAAAACAGAAAAAAAACAAAAAACAAGAAAAACGCACAGGATTTATCTCCCATAGAAAAAATAATTAACTGTCCTAAAACGCTAGAATGGCCTTGAAATGGGGGATTATTTTATGTGAAACTGATCCCCACTTTAAATTCTAAAATAATTGTTTTTGTTTCTTTCTTTCTGCCAAGTTTTTCAGGGTGTTAACATGTAATTGCCTAAATAAAAAAAGTAGAATCTCATATTTTGGGGAGGTAAGGGGGTGAGTTAGCAGAAGGTGTAAATCTACAATAATGCTACAGAAATCTTGCAATATATTCATTTTTAAACAGTCCTAGTATTAGATTTTAGTTTCTTGTACATAAAATGTATTACAATTCAACTTTGAGTTTTCTAACTTCTTTCTTTTAATGGATTCATGGTATTTTTAAGGTATTGCAGCATATTTATGTGCACTTAGTGCAGATTACTTGGAAACCATTAATTTCTGGAGATTTTCAGTGGCATATTCTGATTCCTTGTACAAAAATACACTTATATGGTAAATTTCATTGCTTAATCTTGTGTTTTAACAAAGATATAACATTTTTACTGAAAAATTAGTGTAAAAAATGTGACGAAACGCATATGGTATTAAAGAGGGGAAAATATCCAATTGTGCGAGGCACAAAAATAGTTATAACTTCCTTATTTTTAGTCAGATTTAAAAAATTTAAAAAGATTCTTTCTTAGATCATCAAGCTTTTCCTATGTATGCCATTATTGAGATATTTTAAGCAATTTAAATTTTTTCATGTGTATTGCTACTTGTAGGAAGAAATCTTTGTTTACAATTTGTTTATTAACATTTTGAATTTTCAAATGAAAAAGAGAGAAATACGACAGACAACATGACATCGTATTTTTAGCATAAACTATTTTCAAATGAAAAAGAAAAAATCAAACGCGTTTCGTATGATGTCGAAAATCTATTTGATTCAACTCAAAATTGTAAAATAATTATTTGTTTGTTTCAGAGTTATCTTAAAAAATAAGTTATTAAAATGAAATTTTGAAAAAATACTTGTAAAAGTAAATAAACGAAAAGTAGTGAGTAAGTATAAACATTTAAAAAGAAAAAAAGTAGTTGCCAATGCTAATGTCACTTTATTCGGATTTTTTAAATTATTTTAAACATTAGGCATTTCATTGTTTACTTTTGAAAAGCCACTTCATACATAAATTGTAATTTCTAGAGAACTATCTCTCAACTATACCGTTTTCTCTCCCAAAAATGGGTTATTACAAAAGTTGACTATGCAACGATTTATATTTTACTAAATTGTTAATATGGTATTTAT
>OY744542.1:47673384-47715884 GCA_963556195.1 Sepiola atlantica
AAAATAGGAGCACACCTGATATTATTATCATTTTTTTTATTATTCATTAGGATCTTTTACACAAGTCATATCAGTGATTGCTCACTGACAATAACCAGTGGTGTTCCCATGAATCTGAATGATAAAAAGTCTCCTCGGATTTCCAGAACTCTCCACCTCTTTTTGATAACCGTTGTCAATCCTTTTTGTTATTAAAACAGTCGTATACCATTGATTTTTTTGTTGGCACTGATCATTGGTCTTCCCTGGAATTTGAGTGACAAAAGCCTCCCCCAAATGCCAGTACTCTGCATCCTTCCAATGGAGGTATGGTTAGTGCTCTTACCCCTCGCTCCCTCCATCCCCCTTAACTCGTCGTGATAATTTTGCTGATGCTGGTGCCACTATATGTGGGTGTGTTCGGGGAATGGAGTAGTTTATCACATTTCTGGCAGTTTCAGTTTCAGTTTCTTTGGGCACGGATGATGGTGTGTTTTTTTTTATTTCCATCCCAACTTACGTTTTGCTGACTAGCATTTGTAGTTTATGTTGGTTTCCGCACTGAAGGATTTTTCTGCCGTTTTTATCACTGCCGTTAGTTGTATTGTTTTAATCTTCCCGGGATGTGACGGTGGTTAAGTGGTTATCGACACGGACTGAACGCCTGGGTGTTCCAAGTTCAAATCCAGTCGGTTCAACAGTACCACTTCCACTTAAGGATGTTGGTAACCTTCTTGTGGTCCTTCCCGTAAGTACCCGATGTCTTTCCAGAAAGATTTCTAACTAGAAAAACATCGGGGAAACTAATGCCAACACCAGAATCATCTGATTCACGCGAAAGAAGAAGAATCTTCCCTAACTTTTTCGTGTAACTTTCAACTTTAAAAAAAAAATAAAGACGAGCTTGATTTGTATTTATTTTAATCTCCCTCCCACAGCGGTAAGATGTGACACAAGGTCGGGAAAGGGGGATTGGAAAGCCAGCGCCCTAGAGGAAGAGTACTCTGGCTAACCAAAAATGGCTGGGCAGCTCCGTCGGCATTTCCCAGTAGGAGCGCCTCAGATGATTATCAATAAACTAACCCCTTCACAAAGGGTGAGAAGGCAAAGCCTGGGAGGGTGGACCTCCTAGATCTGCACAAGACAACCCCTAAGAACGGCGGAGTCAAGGTCCGAGGGCCAAGACGGTAACGGTCTACGGGGTGTAGCATCCATCCGAAACTGATACTACACTTTGATCTCTGCCAAAAAGGCCGAGAGCCTTCGTATTTATCTACCTCCCACAGCGGTAAGATGTGACAAAAGGTCGGGAAAGTGGGATTTGAAAAGCCAGCGCCCTAGAGAAAGAAGAGCACTCTGACCGTCAAAAAATGCCTGGGCAGCCCCGTCGGCATTCTCCGGTAGGGGCGCCTCAGACGATTAGAAATAAACTAGCCCCTTCTCAAAAGGTGAGAATGCAAAGCCTGGGAGGGTGGACCTCGTAGAACTGCACAGAGCAGTACCTCAGACCGGCGGAATCAAGGACCGAGGGCCAAGACGGCACCGGTCTACAGAATGAACATCCATCGGAACAGATATTACACTCTGATCTTAGCCAAAAGGCCGAGAGCCTTATTTAAAAGATGATACAAACCTAATATACGTGAACGCAAAGTTCAAACACCCCCATCAATTATTAACATATTCCCATCTCTATCAAACATGGGCTTAATAATAACTCTACTGATGAAAAGGTATTTAAGAATGTAAGTAAACTTTATAACATAGCTCTAAAACGGTGAGTATGATAATATTGAAATTACATATAAGAAACAAGATATCAATAATAATAGAAGAAAAAATAACATTTGGTTCACCCCACCGTATAACCAGATAGTAAAATATTGAAATTGCATATAAGAAACAAGATATCAATAATAATAGAAGAAAAAATAACATTTGGTTCACCCCACCGTATAACCAGATAGTAAAATATTGAAATTGCATATAAGAAACAAGATATCAATAATAATAGAAGAAAAAATAACATTTGGTTCACCCCACCGTATAACCAGATAGTAAAAACTAAACTTAATAAGAAATTCCTAATTACTGTGAATGTGTGTTGATCTGGCCTAAACTTAAATTTCACTTAAATTGCATTCGGCGGTGATTCCCCAATTATGTGAGCTTTGGGAAATGTGGAGACAGCCCGTCGGTTTAGCGTTACCCCAGGGTCCACTCTAACCCAGATCGGTAGTCTCTGTCAGGGTCACATCTATAAGTTAAATAGAATTTAATCTAAAAATGCTATTTCAAACTTAAGCGTGACAAAACGATAAAAATGTTATTTCAAACTAGCCATTTTCTCACAGAAGAAGCATCGCTAGTCTCTCTCTGCTCTATCGTTACTTTCATGGAAGGTGATCGACTGAGCTCCAATCTCTGGTTTTCCCCCTGTGGAATATTTCACATCAAGAACTCGTTTTCTCCCGACAACAAATAAAAAAAATAACTTTCCTTTCTTTCTCCATTTGCCTAGCGCCAAGCAGAATTTCCACAAACAGAGATTCTTCGGAACGGTTTCCCGTCTGTGGAACACACTTCCGATGGACTGCTTCCCTGCAGATTATAACTTAGTCGTCTTCAAATCCAATGTCAACAGATTCCTGTCATATATCCTCCCCCATAAGTAACCAAACTTAGTTCATTCCATGAATTATCCTCAATCCTCTCGCAATATTCTTCATCATTCAACTGGCAATCATTCCATCTCATTATCCCTTATTCTCGAGTATTTATTTACCTCCTCTCCAGGAGGTTCGGCACAAGGCCAGTTTTATCTTACTCCCACAAGTAAGATGTGACCCAAGATCGGGTCGGGAAAGTGGGGTTTGAAAAGCCTGCGCCCGAGAAAGTGAGCACTCTGGCCATTAAAAATTGCCTGGGCAGCCCCGTCGGAATTCCCCAATAGAGGCGCCTCAGACAGTAAGCAATAAACTTACTCCTCCACCAGTTTATGGGGGGGGGGGGGTAGTATCCATCGGAACAGATACTACACTTTGATCTTAGCCAAAAGGACAAGTAGTGACCCATCAGTATTTTATTTATTTACCTCCCACAAGGTAAGATGTGACACAAGGTCGGGAAAGTGGGATTAGAAAAACCAGCACTCGAGAAGTTGAGCACTCTGGTCATTAAAAATTGCCTGGGAACCCCGTCGGCATTCCGCAGTAGGGGCGCCTCAGGCAGTAAGCAATAAACTTACTCCTCCCTAAAGAGGGGAGGCAAAGCCTGGGAGGGTGCACCTCCTAGAACTGCACAGGACCAGACAACCCCCAATAGACCGGCGTAAATCCAGACCCAAAGGCCCGGACGATACCGGTCTATTAGGTGGGGTAAAAATACCCCTGGCTGAGTGACCCATCAGTATAATTTATGTTTAAACTGGAATGTGACAGACCAACGGAAGACTAGTGGCTCTTGTATGCGTGGACGGATCTAAATTTATTTTTTAAAAAGTATTTCAAACTGAAGCATGAGAGACACGGGTAAATTTGATATATAGGAATCACATTAGGGGACGTAGTGTGGGTCCCGTACATCAGAGGGTTTTTTACGAAGTGTGGGGGGGGGGGGTATGAGACTCTAGGGTCGGCATTCGTTTGTTTTAATACAGAGAACTCATATATAACCAAGCGACTGGTAAGATTTTCAAATAAATGTCGTCGTTTTCGTTGTAGCAATATTATCAAAAACAGATGAGGGAATCTAACCAGCGCGTTCTACTAGGACAACTACAGCAAGAACATGTCCGCCGCCGCTGCTGCTTCATCTCTGCCTTTTTTTTTTTTCTTCTTTCTTTCTCTCTTTTTTTGCCTTACTTCCAGTCTCGCTCTCTTCCTTCCTGCTTTTCTTTCTTTATCCCCCCCTCTCTCTCTCGTTAACTGCAAGTATGTATACTCCGGTGCGTGTCGTTTAAAATACCCAACCAGTGTTTACTTTTTTTGTTGTTGTAGTTTTTTATATAAACAAGCGGTTATAATCATGCTGAAACACCGGCTCCCCCGTAAGATCACCGAAGTTAAGCGACGTTGATCCTGGTCAATACTAAATGGGGTGACCATTTGGGAATACCTACCAGGCGCTGTACGTAAAGTCCGGCTATCAATCCGCAACAACAACGAACAGTCCCGGGCTGTTTGTTGTGATCTGCGCCGACCAAATACTCACCGGCGATGACAAATCAATTTAAGCCGTCAGATTAACAGAAGACAGCGCAGTACGTGGATCGCGAAACAGAAAGAAAAAAAAAACAAAGCAAAAGAAAAACAAACAAGGGCCGATCCTATTTACTTGCCTCCTCGGGGAGTGCAAAGTTAGATGCAAGGTCGATTTTTTATGTTGTGGGAAATCCAGGTCTCCCCCCCCCCCCCCCAAAAAAAAATGGACACTGTGGATTGGAACAAAAAAAATGTTTTTATTACCTCAGTCTAGAAGGATTTCTTCTTCACTGACTGAGGACAGAAAAGATTAAGTGTAGTATCAGAACAGATACTACACTTTGCTCCTAGCCAAAAGAGGGTCTGTTTTCTTTATGTAATTCTGTTTTGGGGGATTACGTTAAATAACGTTTAAAGTAAGAAAACTTGAAGTATTATTATTATTATTATTATTATTATTATTATTATTATTATTATTATTAATTTATTATTATTAATTTATTATTATTATTTCTTTTTGCGACATTTATTAAACGAGTAAAGTTTTATTTATTGAATATTAAAAATCCAACTGCGACCCCCCCCAAAAAAAAAAAAATTAATATATATATATATATATATATATATATATATATATATATATATATATATTAAAAGGATACGATCGAGAAAAATAGAATATCAAAAACAAACAGATTAATAAATATCTAACTTCGTGCATTCATTCTAGTTCAACATTTAAAACTATTTTTTGCGTAAGTTGATAAATATCTATTTGTATTTATCCGGCGTGTATGTACGTTTTATTTTTTTGTTTGTTTGTTTTTGTATTTTCTCTCTCATTTCCTTATCTCCCATTCCCCCCACCTCTCTACCAATCATTCCTCCCTCCCTTCCTCCCTCTATCAATCATTCCTCCTCCCCCTCCTCACATTTGCGTGCATTCCCGCACGCACTTTATGTGCGACTCACAATCTGTTGTGCTATCGGTTTTCGCTTTCAAAATATCGCTTCGAGTTTTTCTTTGTCGATGATAATTCTTTCAAATTCAACTGAATCGAGCTTTCTTCTTTTTTTTTTTTTTTTTTTTAAACCAAAATGAGAGAAAACAATTGGAAAGGATGAGTTTTATATCTAAGTATTTCTTTCCTCTTCGTGTTCAATATTATTCGCAGGAATATATAAATGATACCTGTTGAATAATAACAACAACAACAACACAGCTGAAATTGCGAGCGGGCTGCGTAGCCCGTCGGATAAAAAGAAACCTGCCGGCTTCTTTTTTTTTTTTTTTTTTTTTGATTACTTTCGAGCTTGCACGAGTAAAAAAAATATTAAATTATTTCCAATATCATTATGAATTATTAATTACTATTATTAACTATTTGCGTGAGATTATTATAATTTCAATAAGTTACATTAGCACTTATCAACGTCGGACGACAATCAAACCGAACTTCTTTTTTCGCAAAGTGAAAGTGAGTCGTTCAGAAGAAAAAGCTGAATGTTTATATTTTTTTTTAACTGGGTTTCTAATAATTAATTTTTGAATGAAAATGTTTGCCGACTTTAAAAACATGAAGAAAAGATGAAAAGTGCTATTTTATTCTTACATTCAACTTAATAACCCGGAATTTATATATATATATATATATATATATATATATATATATATATATAACTGAAAAATGCATACGGAGTTCTTTGAGATGTTTACCTTACCAACCTTTTTTATTCTATTGATGGCAAACCTGGACATTGTACATGCGACAGGTAACGTACCTTTTTTTATTTTTATTTTTTTTATTTATTCGTATAGAAACAAAATAGTTTTTTTGTTATTTTTTTTTAAGCCACCCCACCCACCCCTTCTTATTAAGAATGAGTTTCTAATTAATAACGTTATTATTTAGAAATCCATTCTTAGCAAAAGGCGGACGGGTGGAGAGGATTTGTTAACTATTATGTAGCTTCACCTATATTTTTTTCTTAGCCCATCCTTTTTTTTTCTTTTTCTTCTTTTTTCATATCTTTCAATATTTATGCTATTTTACATGACCGGGCCCTTCACGGAAGTCCGCGAATAAATAACCACTAATTATTTTTACTAAATTCAAATTAAAATTTTAAATATGAATATTTTTTTATTGGTCTTCGCCTATTGGACGGTGCTAATGAGTCGGTCTGTTCTTACCAGACGGTTTCTACCCAAAGTTCGCCATGTTCAGATCGATGAAACCCGGTGACACCCAACAGAAACTAATGTATAGCTTTTGAATAAAATGTTGGGTTGCCTCTCGGGTAACAGTTTTATTTCAGAAATTCTTTCATCTTGTGAGGGTGTGGGTTTTATTTACTCCTCCCCAGGAGTTAGGCACAAAGCCAGTTTTATCTTACTCCCACAAGTAAGATGTGACCCAAGATCGGGTCGAGAAAGTGGGGTTTGAAAAGCCAGCGCTCGAGAGGTGAGCACTCTGGCCATTTAAAAATTGCCTGGGCAGCCCCGTCGGCATTCCCCGGTAGGGGCGCCTCAGACAGTAAGCAATAAACTTACTCCTCCCCAAAGAGGGGAGGCAAAGCCTGGGAGGGTGGACCTCCTAGAATTGCACAGGACAGGCGTGCAGTATCCATCGGAACAGATACTACACTTTGATCTTAGCCAAAAGGGTGGGTAATAGAAGGGTCGGTCATGAGTGAAACAATGTCGGGTCCTCAACTCTTTTAAATCTGGTAATCACTACTGAATTTATTGATCTATTATTACTGCTCTCAATATCAACGTATCTGGTTATATATTTACCTGACCGGGCCCTCACTCGAAGGCAAATTTCCGAGACACTAATTATATATATATATATATATATATATTATTAGTAGTAGTAGTATTTCATGTATCCACATAAAATTTTATAAGGAGATATAATTTTTTATGTATCAATTTTCAGTATTTACTTCAACAGTGCTCGATACGTAAGTAGAGCTAGGTAGTAAGCTATGAAAATATATTTATGCCAATTAAGCTACACAGAGGCTCCCGCGTTTCATCCTCATTTGCCTGCAGATTCCCCCCCCCCCCCGGGATGAAACGCGGGAGCCTCTGTGTAGCTTAATTGTCTTCTGGTACAAATCGGCTCGTCAACTCTCGGGCGTTTGCGTAGGACAGCCGAACGCTTCAGAGTCGAACCTCACGAAAACTAGTTCAGGATCGATATCAGTACCTTTATAGCTTACTATAAATATATATATATTACATATCGTTTTGTAGGAGAGGAAAAAAATCAAAGTGTTCAATATTTCAATTGACATTAGTTCAATCTTCAATCGATACCTTAGGATTTACGAAAACACTGGAAACTTAGCCCACAGGGCTAAGGATACCCAATGTATCGACTTAAGAATCTGTTACATTCGATATCTTTAGCCTTGCGTGCTGAGTTCTAGTTTTTTTACGTAAAACCGAAGGTATCGATGGAATATCAAACTAATGTAAAGTGTCAATTGAAATATATATATATATATATATATATATATATATATATATATATATATATATATTATATGCGTAATTCACTGCTGGCTATATCTAATTTGTTAAGACTTAACATGCTACAATTTGAAGATGTTAGGACCTTCCCCTCTCACTTTTATTCAAGGAATGCTTCCACCATTCTCCGGTAAGGAGTAGGGTCCTCACGAATGGAATAGGCTAGGGTCTCCAATTCTTATAAAACCAATACACACTACCGAAGATATCGATCGATAGAGTAACACGGTTGTCACTACGTCCCTTCCTATTTTTATTTGATAAAACGACCGGTTACTCCATCGGAGATGCAATTCCTACAGCTACATAATTAATAAGACCTGTTAAAGCTGACATAATGAAATGGGACAATAAGGGAAGAGTAGCAACCCTAGTTGAGGTCAGTGCCCTTAATTATGCCAGCTTAAACGGGGCTGAGGAGAAGATAACTAAATAGCAAGGTCTTATGTACGACATAAAAAGAAACTGGAATCTTAGGAAGATCGCCATCATTCCAGTAATTATAGGAGCAACCGGACTCATGAAAAAAAAATTCAAACAAAACCTACCTGGTAAATATACCCGGTGAACCAAGTGCAAGAGAAATCCAAACAATTACGCTTAAAGGGACGGTTAGAATCCTAAAAAGATCTCTCGGTTGGAGTCTGAAATAACTGGTGAATGTTTGGCATCCGGTAGGATGCCCCATCTCCAGAAAGAAAAAAAAAGGTTCGAAATTACTCATCACTAATAATTCATTTTTCACTGCTAAAAAACAAAAACAGTATCGTTTTGGATGATTCGAACTCCTTCTCTCATCTTCGATGTTATTCTCACGTTTTGGCCGATGTAACCTCCGACCTTCTGCAGGTGCGTTTTGTCGAACTCGGGGATCTGTACGGCATTACGAATGAAATCCACGGGGGTAGCTTTCTCTCGTTCCGTCAGCCATGACTGGGTCGAAGTCTTAAGTTATTCGTAATTGCATTCTTAATATCGCCCGTACTCAGGATTGAACCTTAAACCTGCCTAAATAAATTGGGCTTCTTGGCCTTTTGGCTAAGATCAAAGTGTAGTATCTGTTCCGATGGATACTGCACGCCTGTCCTGTGCAGTTCTAGGAGGTCCACCCTCCCAGGCTTTGCCTCCCCTCTTTTGGGAGGAGTAAGTTTATTGCTTACTGTCTGAGGCGCCCCTACCGGGGAATGCCGACGGGGCTGCCCAGGCCATTTTTAAATGGCCAGAGTGCTCACCTCTCGAGCGCTGGCTTTTCAAACCCCACTTTCTCGACCCGATCTTGGGTCACATCTTACTTGTGGGAGTAAGATAAAACTGGCCTTGTGCCTAACTCCTGGGGAGGAGTAAATAAAACCTTAAACCTCCAGAAGACTTCCACTTAGAACATTTTTATCCGTTGCGCCACGAGTCTGAAGAAGGTCGGAGGTTACAGTAGTCCGAATAATCCAAATAATCCAATTTGTGAATCTTCGTCTCAAAATTCCGAAACCGTATTTTTTTTTTCTCGTATAAAAAAAATCACATTTAATTATTAAAACTGGATTATATTGGCGATAATTCAGTACCGGATATATTTTAAAATATTTGAAATACTTCGAATGCGGGTGGAGGACCCTACTGAGTGGAATGACCCTAACCCTAATGAGTGGAATAATGAGGGTCAATCCGGTGCTTACTGCCGTATTTACGTAAGCTTGACAGGCTGAGGCCGACAACTTCGAAATCTTGATCGGTAAGAAAGAGGGAAGAGGCGTCCTCATTTTTATTTAAGGCACGCTTTTCATTCTCCCCTCCCCTCCGTGTCGTGAGGTTTGAGCGAACGCACTGGTGCAATAGCCTTGGGTGTCTTTTCATTTTAATCTTGCAGTCCTATTGTCAAAGCAGGTTCTATCCTAGGACTTAAATATTTCAGTAGTTGGAGAGGTTGACTAATGTAAGATTGGAGACTGGGTCGGCGCTACCTGCATTCGCCCCTAAAGGACAGCTTTAGCAGTGCTCTTTTTTTTTGGGGGGGGGGGTATATAGTGTGTTGGTATTTAATTCCTTCCCACTGCAGGAATATGTGACACAAGGTCGGAAAGTGGGGGAAGATTCAAGCCAGCGCCCCTAAAGAAGGAGCACTCTGGCCTAGCAAAAATAGCCTGGGAAGCCCCGTCGGTATTCCCCGGTCAGGGCGCCTCAGGCAGCAAGCGATAAACTTACTCCAACCCAAAGAGGGGAGGTTATGCCTGGGAGGGTGCACCTCCTAGAACTGCACAGGACAAACCAACAGACCGGCAGAATCAAGACCCGAAGGTCAAGATGATACTGGTATATAGGGTGTAGTATTCATCGTAACAGATAATACACTCTAATATCTGCACCGATGGATACTGCACCTAATAGACTGGTATTGTCTTGGCCTTCGGGGCTTGATTTATGCCAGTCTATGGGTCTGTCGTGCGCAGTTCTAGGAGATCCACCCTCCCAGGCTTTGCCTCCCCTCTTTAGGGTGGAGTAAGTTTATTGCTTACTGTCTGAGGCGCCCCTACCGGGGAATACGAAGGAGCTGCACAAGCAATTTTTAATGGCCAGAGTGCTCACCTTCTAGGGCGCTGGCTTTTCAAACCCCACTTTCCCGACCCGACCTTGGGTCACATCTTACCTTGTGAGAGTAAGATAAAAATGGCCTTGTGCCTAACCTCCTGAAGAGGAGTGTAAATAATACTACACTCTAATCCCAGCCCGAAGGCCAATCGGGAACCAGAGTTCTTGTTGGGTATATAGTTTGTTGTCCCGTTACTTAAAATGTTGATATATATATATTAATGTCGCATTTAACTAACATGCTTTAAAAAAAAAAAAACATTACTGCGCATATGTGTTTGTCTAACCGAAATCTTGAATTCCGCCAAACGCTCACTCTTTTGATAATCGCTATGATGCGAAAATTTATATTTCTTAAAAAGCTGAAAATGTAATTAAAATTGGATAATTCTTTTTAAAAAAAATTTTTTAGGGGGGGGGGGGTGATTAAAATAAATAAATAAACCACATCATTTATTGTTTTTATAAAGCTCTATTTGAAAGGACGTGAACCCTTAGTTTGTTTTTAAAAAGTTGTCGTTGGAGCAGGGCTCTGTCATATATGGTGCTCATTCAGTTTACGGACCGGGCTATATTTTTAATAGGATTTTCAAGTTAAATTCAATTTTTACGGTATTCTTTTTTTTTTAATGAATTCTTAAGTGAAAGTACAGAATAGTTAATAAATGTTAAGAATGGCTTTCTAAATAATAACGTTATTATTTCAACCCGGTCCGTAAACTGTACCGATATATTCAAAGGTGGTACAACAAGTGAAATATACGCGTGCCTCTCTAAATATAATATATGACAGTGCGGCCATTATTCTTAGGCGTTTTTGTTTCCTCTTTATAACGTAGTGAAAATCTATGCGTTATATATATTTTTTATTTACCTCCCCAACCACCGCCCTGCCCTCTCCATTCCCAATTAGAGGAGGGACCGTTGGATTTGCCAGAGATGCAGGTCTGCTTTCCTAAAAGGTGTGCGCTGTAAATAAGCGTTCAAGACCTGCATCAATTTTACCCAGAACAGTTAGAAAGTAGGGGCCTTACATGAACGCTTTGGGTTTTTTTTGGGTTTTTTTTTTGTTTTTCACACTTTTTTTTTTTTACATAGTTCACCCCAAACAAAGCAGGCCGCCACTGTAGACGTAAGGGGCTTCTTATATATAATATATATATATATATATATATATACTTTTAGGTATTCTTGCAGTTCACGAACCGTGCTGAAATAATACCGTTTTTATTTAGAAACCCATTCTTAACATAGGTAGGGGGCTTTGTAAACTATCCAATAGCTTCTTTCAAAGAACCGCAGGCTTGTGGAACTCTCTTCCTGCTGACTGTTTTCCTCCTACATATAACCTTGATCTTAACAAGACTAAGACCGATGTCTTTGCGATAATCATATTTGTTCTTGTTAGCTATTTCATGAGCGATTTTCATAAAAAATAATTTTTAAAAAAAATAGATTCTGTACTTTCATCTAACAATTTAATAAACAAAAGATGGCGTAAAATTTGAATTGAACTTTTAAAACTTATCTAAAAAAAATAGCACGTTCCGTAAACTACAGAAGTACCAAATATTTACATATATATATATATAATGTTAGGTATGTTTATATACTAATTAACCGATCATTATGAATTTTGGAACACAACTGTTAGGTGTAATGGGCTACATTAAATTTGTTTTATGCAAATGAGGTGGAAGCCCTCGCGAAAATTCAGATACCTCCTATTTTTGTGAAATTTTAACAATAGGTATTAAGTATCAATTAATAAATACCCCTTAAAAATCTAGTTTCTTTAGGGCATTTTAAAGGGGTTTTGGTGGGGGGGGTGATAATATGAGAACAACCTCCAATTTGAAAATTCAGATAATTAACCCTCAAATGCTTTCTCTTTCAAATATGACACATTCCAACAAAATGCCTATTTAATATAATAGTCAACGAAAATGTCTCAAACTGCAACTGGTTTCACATCTGCAACGAACCTGTTGGCAAGTGTGAGTAGGTAGTAGTATGATGTTGCACTAGCACACACGCTAAATAGGTAATCAGTATCTTCGATGATAATTCTTTTTTTAAACCAATATGAAAAATAAAGCATTTAAGGGTTAAGATTTGCATCACATTTGATCCATAGTCATTAGACACCAATTGTGCAAGGTTCCCTGAATTTCAATTTCTTCTTAAGACCCCTTAAGTTTAAGCATTAAATTTGAGACATTTTCTAGAATGAAAATGATGTAATGTATTTTGTTCAAAATTGGAATGAGGATTCTAGACATAGGTTTAGTAGCATTATATCTTGATTTTAATCTTCGTAAGGGAACATAAAAGTGGTGCAAAACTGTTCTGTTCGGAGAATACATTCTAATATATATATGAGCTATTTATTGTTCGTCAAGTAATCACTGTACATTTTTATATGGGATTTAAGGGGAGTAGAAAGTGACTAACTTTGGTTTACTTTCGGCAGCCTCGTAACTTTCGCTTCCCTTATTTAGTTCTTTAGTCCTCATAATCCGTGAGCGATGTTTCTGACAAAGGGGAAAGAATTGCTGTTTTCTAGGTCAGAATCTATCTATCTATCTATCTAACACTTATCGTTGGCTAGTTTTTCACCTTGAAGTATTTTTTAAGCTTTTTATATCAAGTGGCTTCATGCTTTGTCTGGAGCGATTTCCATTTAAAAAAGTATGCATCTTTTTGAGTGATTCTGTTTTTAGTGAATCGCGAATAATTGATTCGTAAGATGGAGGCATTTTGCTGCTTAAATTGGTCATAAATGCGGTTAATTTAGTGAAAAATAGAAGTCTCGCTTTTTCCACACCCTCGTTTTTTTTCGGCCTTGTGCCACATTTTGAAAAACTTCATATTTTATGCAAATAAATATAGTTTAATTCTCAAGTGGACGAATACTCCGAATGACCCTTTTGAAATGACGACTGGCCATTTCAAAATCCAGTTCTGTGATTTATATTCTCTAAAAATGTTTGCTCGGAAGTTCGCAATTCTTCACCCACACCGAATCATTATTTATCTACCTCCCACAAGGTAAAATGTGACACAAGGTCGGAAAGTGGGATTAGATAAGCCAGCGCTCGAGGGTGAGCAATTCTGACCATTTAAAAATTGCCCGGGCAGCCCCGTCGGCATTCCCCGGTAGGGCGCCTCAGACAGTAAGCAATAAACTTACTCCTCCCCAAAGAGGGGAGGCGAAGCCTGGGAGGGTGCACCTCCTAGAACTGCACAGGACCGTTCAACCCCCAATAGACCGGCGTAAATCCAGACCCAAAGGCCAGGACGATACCAGTTCATTAGGTGGGTTTAAAAACCCGTGGCCGAATCAATTAAAAGTTTCAGAAGAACCCCTATTTATCGGCTTCCCACTTGTAGCAAGGCTAGACATGAAGTCGGTTTATTGGTGTGTGTGTGTGTATTGTGTCAGTTCTCTTGAATGGGACACTCTTTGATCGGCTACAAAAATAGCAGAAAATTAACCTGTCGCCATTCCCAAAAAGTCCTCGCCAAAGAGGTGATAATGCCTGAAGGATATCCCCTAATAGCACCGAGGCGGGCCGTAATCTCGTCAAAGAATAGTCTGATGGTTCAAGGCACACTCTAGGTTGCCAGAATGATGTCACTTTCTGCTGTTACTGTCAACGTACCTAGTTTCATTTTACTTGACAAGACCCTAGTTGAGTTCCGGGATGTGTAAACACTAATAATTGTTGTTGTACATGTGTAATGAATGGGCACCCAGGGGATTTCAGTAATTACAGAGTCAGTTTCGAGTATTGACGGAGGATCCCGGAGAAGCAGTTTACTATTTAAAAGCTTTATTTTTATCCTTACCTAACTTTTCGCATGCTTAGTTTTGTCTGCTTTTGTTTTCTTTTTACATTTTTTGGTACTTCTACAGAATTTGAACCGAAGTGGTGTTTTTTTAAACCCAAACTTAACCCTAAGTTTAAGGTTTAGTTCTACAAAAGTCGGTTTGCTTCCGTTCAAGTTCTGTAGAAGCATTTCATTTTTTAACGGTTTTCAAGTCGTAAGCTTTTTCGGCCATTTCGAAGACCGACTCGAAATTTTCCGTCAATACTCTGAACTTATTTCGTAAGTTCTGAAATCCTCAGGGTTCCCATTCTTTGCGAGTATCATTGTTGCTTGTATTTTTATTATTATTTTTCGGCACCAAATACAAAATGGTATTCTTTTAGATGCCTGGTGTTATCAGATCAGGCTGTCTGAAGATACCGGCTTCCTGACCAAAAATGCACCAAACGTTGACGTTATTGTTCTTGTTATTTTTTTTCATTTCCCTTTGCAAAACTCAATCATATTCGGCAGAACAAAAAACAAAAACATTTTTTTTTCTCTACAAAACAACCAAACTAAACACCACGAATAAATATTTAAAGATATAAAGAACTTGTAACATAAAAGACTTTTACCAAAATGACTGGATTCGGCATTAAATAACCCGGAAAAGGTTGATATGCCGTAAAACGAAACGCATAAACCAAACTCAATTAGATACCTCGTCGTCGTGTCTCTGAGAGGCTTTGTCTGTTATGTCACCCTTCATTCCAACTAACTTATCCGTTGCTAAACGCGTAGATTGAATGGACGCACCGTATTTTAGATGCGTCCCATTTTTCTATGTACGAATTCAAATTTCAAAGCTGTAACAAATCTATTGCCGATGTATATCTAAACTAGTTGAAACCCGTGGAAATTCCACAGTGCTTTATACAAATCCAATATTCACTACCGACTATACGAGTTCGAGCTCTGTCGGGGTTACTAAATTACTTTCACTAATACTCTCGGCAAAGGCATGAATTCATATATCCTTTTTCCAGCTATTAATTAAATAGGGTATTGATTTACTCCTCTCCAGGAGTTAGGCACAAGGCCAGTTTTTATCTTACTCCCACAAGTAAGATGTGACCCAAGGTTGGGAAAGTGGGGTTTAAAAATTGCCTGGGCAGCCCCGTCGGCATTCCCCGGTAGGGGGCGCCTCAGGCAGTAAGCAATAAACTTACTCCTCCCCAAAGAGGGGAGGCGAAGCCTGGGAGGGTGAACCTCCTAGAACTGCACAGAACAAACCCATAAACCGGCGTAAATCAAGCTCCGAAGGCCAAGACAATACCAGTCTATGGGGTGCAGTATCCATCGGAACAGATACTACACTTTGATCTTAGCCAAAAGGCCAAGGGTAGACTAGACTTTAGATCTCAGGTGTGCAACTCTGCTAGAAAAAGGAATACTCTGAAAACATGATTTTTTTTTTTTTGTTTGTTTTTTTGCTTATCTCGACATTGTTTCCAGTCGTCCTGGATTGTTTCTCCGCTGGACTCCAGCAATGCCGGTTCAGGGGAGAGGGGGGGGGGGTCAGTTGTGGATATCGAAATCCTTGCTTCACTATAAACTCCCCGCGCAGGGACCCTTATGAGGGTATCCGCTGTCTCTCGAGGCTGAAAGGAGGGCAACTATTCCACAGTGCTTTGTACACCAAGTTGTACAAATTACTGTTAATAATATTCCTTACGAAATAATAATAATAAAAATTACTTCGTTCGTAAAAAAAATAATTGTCGGCTAAATATTCTTTAAAATTGATTTAAAAGTTAATTCTTTTTTAAAATAATAAATCGCGTCTGTCTTCCTACCGTAAAAATAATTGTCAGCTAAATATTCTTTAAAATTAGTTTAAAAGTTAATTCTTTTTTAAAATAATAAATCGCGTCTGTCTTCCTACCGTAAAAATAATCGTCAGCTAAAGTCTTCAGAAAAAATTTTTTTTTAAATGTATTTATTTAAATTTTTGAAATGTATTTATTTAAAACTTTACTGTGTTAGGCGATGGGACGACATAATTTGATTTGGGAACAATTCATTTTTAAATGGGTAAAGTCGGAATATTTTACCTTAGTAATGTGTGTGAAAGGTGATAACGTACGTACGAACGTGAAATGCATTTATTAGATAGACATGACATAACAAAGTTCGAAATCTAGGGATTCTCATGAGTTTTATAGGTGTATTTAGTTTTGCACTCATACAAAGTATTTTTGTTCCATTTTATTTTTTTAACCGTGTCGTTTTTTTTGTTTGTTTTTTGCCAACCTTATTTATTTTTTTGAATAGGATTTTGAAAGTTAAATTTAATTATGATAATGTTTAGTCATAAAATTAGTAATCAAACCGAATTGTTATAAAACTATAACTAATTGTTGGTTTAATTGGTTTAATTAATAAAACTAGTTTTATATAAGCGGTGTTGGTTTAGTGCCTGGGTATGTCAATTTCCATGGTTACCTTGCGGCAAACCGGAATATTAACCGACCCAAAACAGGGAATTTTACGGAGCCAGGCGGCGATTGCCGAAAAATAGTCGCCTGTGTAATTTAGGTAATGAAATGATGAAAACCAGGAAAAGTTTTGTACTAATTTTTAATTTAAATAATTTATTTTACAAAAATAAGTAATCAAATAGGTTGTTTGACATTTTAGTACTTCTGCAGTTTACGGGCCGTGCTGAAATAATAACGTTATTATTCAGAAAGTCATTCTTAACATGGGGAGGAGGGGGTTTTGTTAACTATTCTGTACTTCTACCTAACAATTTAATAAATAAATTAATAACTTTGGAAAACTGAAACTGAAACTCTGACCGGAAGCTATATTACGGAGGAAGTTTAATAACGGGGACTGCATCTGAGCCAACACGATTCGCTGCTGACTTACTTTTAAACTGAGTCGGTTATTCTTCCGGTGTGCTTTTACCGCTTTATAGCTAGTAAGAAAAATATTTGAAATGTCATGAAAAAATAGTATTTGCATAAGAGAGTAAGTAACTATGATGAATGTATTTACGTATTGTTTTTTATTGGTCAAAAACATTCGAAAACAATCTATCTAAAAATGTGACCAGCTATTATTCAAAGAAAGTGTTGGTCACGCGGGACACATCCAAACCAGACTTTACTTTTTTTTTTAAAAAACGTGCATCAGCAATACCGGGCATATATTTTTTTATATCTACGGGAAGGTCATCCCACCTAAGGTTAATACCAGTAAAATGAAAAAAAAAGGTTTGCTTTGAAAAGGGCATATATGCCGAAAGTTTTACCTTTTAAAATAAATGAATGTATTCCTTTAAAAAAAAAATACATTGTTATGGTTTTCAAATTTCTATAAAAAAAATTAGAAATTGTTTTTAAACCAACAACAATAATTCGCTTTGAACTAATAACGAATTTGTCTACTTCTTTTGCGGATCATAAAAAAGGTCACTAAGTTGAAAAATATTTGTAATTTAAAAAAATTTTTTTTTTTAGTTATGTTACCTTCTTTAAATTTATAAAACACGTATCCGCTTAAGAAAATCCTGTAGACTTACATGAGATTCGAACTCTGGTATTGTTATTGTAAAAACTACCGCCTTAATGATGTGTACTCTGCCTATTCCCTTTTTGTCAATCAATCACGTTTCTGTTTGCGTACGAACAGACTAACTCCCCAAAAACACCATAACTTTTAACTAGTATATAGATCAATAGATTATTAAATGTAAACTGCTTCCAAACGTCCAATCTTTTAATCCGTGTGGATTTGCTAAGAATTTTAAAGCCAGTTTAAATTACTTTCTATTCAACAGGTTAAATGATTCCAAATTCCTTTCATATTTGCAAGGGTTCAAGAAGTAATCCATTCTTTTCTCTTTTCTTTTTTTTTCAACTATTAACAAAAGATTAAAATGGCTGACTTGTTTACGAAGAAACTGAAAGGCATTCTGGTGGATTTAATTTCATTATAAATTTATTTTTTTAAAGATCATTTTAGTACATTACTCTATTGCATTTTTGATTTCAACAAATAAAATAAGTATAACACAAAAAATGTGCCAGTCACGTAGAGGCGAGAAACACACACACACATAAAAACCCGAGAAATCGTCATACAATGTCATTAATCTCGAGTTTATTTCGCCTCGTTTATTAAGATGATCAACATGGGTGGAATAAATTCGGTTGTCCAACCCTTGCAAATCCAATATTTACTACCAACTATACGGGTTCGAGTTCTGTCGGGGTTACGTAATTACTTTCACTAATACTCTCGGCAAAGGCATTAATCCATATATCCTTTTTCCAGCTATTAATTAAATAGTAGGGTAGACTAGACTTCAGATCCCAGCGGAGTATCCGGACGGTGATTCATCACATAAACAGATGGAATCATGTTGTTGTATAAATGACACGTAGCAGTAGTCGTTATCTCTCCTGTAAAAGTTATTAAATTATGACAGCACATGAACATTTGATGTTTAACAATGTTTTAAGGATTTTAACTTTATTTTCCAGTATACAATATATTTACATAATACCACCACCCCACCCCATAGAGGGCTGTGTGTGTGTGTGTGTGGGGGGGTGTTTTCAACGAAAAGAGAAAGATTTTCTCAGCTTATACACTACGTGTTTCTGGCGACTTCCGGTCTATGACACAATATCTTAACACGTAACTTTACTTCTAATCTTTGAATTTTCCACGTTCAGCTTACTCTAGTTCCATGTGAAAAATACCGTTTTTAACATTATTTATAACACATGCTCATGTAAATATCGCTGCAGAGTAGAGTATGGTTTCGCTCGATCAGATGAGACCCTTTCGTCCCGGCATTATTTCCTCCTTTGTGGGGGCGCCCTAACCGGAAAATGCCGAGGGGTTCGTTCTAGGCTATTTTTGTACCTTACCAGAGTGGCCCATTTGTGGGAGCTGGTTTCCCACATAGTCTGGCTTTCTGCCATATTTTGCTGCAATGGTGAGCAAGTAAATACCAACTTCAAATGACCCGTTGGGTCACAACAGGCGACTCAGCCTCGAGCCTCTCTCCTTCTAAATATGACAACGTTATGTGGTGTTATATTTCGTTTTCCGTTCTGCTATTTCGATGTTTTAACACAGCTTTGTTAATATTCTTTAACTTAATCCAAGTGAATATTTTTGACAGCTAATTTTTTGGTTCTTCGATACGACAGAGGCGCCTATGAAAATTAATGTTTTCCTTTTGGTTTAAAAAGCACAATTGAACCAGATTGATTGATTGTTTGCTTTTAAACCAATATTCCACCCAGAAATCACTTTCTATTCGAAACTTGAAATGATTCAGAAACCTTATTCAAGCAAATCAAGCAATCTAACCGTTTATTAAGGAATCAAATGACCGACATGTGTTTACTTTGTGACTCTTCGACATACGAAAGTAATTTTGAAGCATTTAAACTGTTGATTAGGAAGTAGTATTTACTTTTCTCTCACCACTGGAAGATGTAGCATAAGGTTGGAAGGTAGGGATTGAAAAGTCAGTGCAGAGGAGGCGGTACACTCTCGTCCACAAGAAAATGCCTGAGCAACCCCTTCGACATTTTATAAATAGAGGCGATTTGGCAAAAACCCTTCTCTAATAGAGAAGGTAACGCCTGGGAGGGTAGACCTCTTACGATGTACAGAAGCGTATCTCAGCCCGACAAAACAAGGCCATCGGCGTCAAAATGGCCCACATTCTGCCTGATTGTCGAGGACGTATCCTTGACTGTTATCAATCAATTTTATTGGCAAAAAGTAGCAAAATGCAGCAAGCCATGTAAAAAGACAGAAGATATTGCATCTATATACCGTCTGAATGTTGGTCCAAGGCGAGTTTAAACTAGGATATTTTTTTATGGAAATCGCTCCAGACAAGGTATGAAGCCACTTGATGTAAGGAACTAAATAAAATACTACTTTAAGTTTAAAAAAAAAAAACTAGCCAACGATAAGTGTTAGGTGGATAGATACCGACTCAGAAAACAGCAATTCTTCCCCCTTTGTCGAAAACATCACTCATGGAATGTGAGGACTAAATGACAAAATAAGGGAAGCGGGAGTTATAAGTATGCCGAAAGTAAACCTAAGTTAGTCACTTTCTACTACTACGTAGTATATAGTAGACATGATCACGACCTCCTCTGGCAGACTGTTCCCGGGAGCAAAAACACGGACAAAGAATGCTGCCTTTCGGCAGTTGACACGAAAGCAATGGTGGTACATTTTCTACGGGTAGCCACGGAGACCGCGACAAGGCGTTGGGGTGAAAACTCCTAAAGATAGATTTAAATTTCTGTTGATGATGCTGTCTACAAGAATCAGGTACCCTCAAATCCTTCGCTGCTTGTTAAGATATATTAAGTCTTTGGAGCCGTTTTTTTTTTTTTTTTTTTTTTTTTTTTTTGTAGGTAAGCGTGGAGAATCCCGTCGCCATCTTGATTTCAACCGTTAGAACGTTCCAGGTGTACAATTTCTTTTTGAATATAGGGATTTCTTTTTACTTGGATGGCATACCCATGCTTGCCGTCTGAAGTGATTTTACACGATGATGAACATGAGAAAGTAATTCCTGCCCTGACTAAAAGTAGGGGTGGGACGTAATGGGTGAAATTTTCAGATTCATGCGAGTAGTATTTTTTGTGTTCATTTATACATAAATGACACTGAACAATCAAACATTTTGAAAATTTTGTAAAATTCAGATCATCTAAACCGAAATGGATTCCTTCTAGATCATCTAAACCGAAATGGATAGCTTCTAGATCATCTAAACCGAAATGGATTCCTTCTAGATTATCTAAACCGAAATGGATAGCTTCTAGATCATCTAAACCGAAATGGATAGCTTCTAGATCATCTAAACCGAAATGGATAGCTTCTAGATCATCTAAACCGAAATGGATAGCTTCTAGATCATCTAAACCGAAATGGATTCCTTCTAGATCATATAAACCAAAATGGATTCCTTCTAGATCATCTAAACCCAAAATGGATAGCTTCTAGATCATCCAAACCAAAATGGATTCCTTCTAGATCATCTAAACCAAAATGGATTCCTTCTAGATCATCTAAACCGAAATGGATAGCTTCTAGATCATCTAAACCGAAATGGATTCCTTCTAGATCATCTAAACCGAAATGGATTCCTTCTAGATCATCTAAACCGAAATGGATTCCTTCTAGATCATCTAAACCGAAATGGATTCCTTCTAGATCATCTAAACCAAAATGGATTCCTTCTAGATCATCTAAACCCAAAATGGATAGCTTCTAGATCATCCAAACCAAAATGGATAGCTTCTAGATCATCCAAACCAAAATGGATTCCTTCTAGATCATCTAAACCGAAATGGATTCCTTCTAGATCATCTAAACCGAAATGGATTCCTTCTAGATCATCTAAAGGCGACCATAAATCGCGAGATCTGTAGAAAAAAAGAGGCACTTGTTTCCCGACCATCCGGAACCTTTCCAAGTTTTATGACGATGAACAGTTGTATGGTTTGGGGAAAGCTTCATTGCCAAATCTTCAGTTGACACTGCAGCTATGAGCTTTTCATCAAACTAAACTGGGCGACCCGATCGCTCTTCATATTCGAAGGCGAAATTTCCATTTCTGAATTTAGTAAACCATTATCGGCACATTTTTCATTCTTCTCCATAAGTTTGGTGAATATTTCGCGTCGCTTCGGTTGCAGATTTACCCCCTTTTTTTCACTCAAAGAAGTAATGATCCTTGGAGAAATGTTTTCAAAACTATCACCAGGGATATTTAATTCTTCATGTAAACTAAAAATTCATAAAGCTAAACGTGTGTGTGTGTGTGTGTGTGTGTGTGTGTGTGTGTGTGTGTGTGTGTGTGTGTGTGTGTGTGTGTGTGTGTGTGTGTGTGTGTGTGAGAAAAAAAAATTGGCTATGGAAATGTGGAAAGGCGGAGTAACAAACTAGCAAAAATAAGGACACGAACACGTCATTGTAGCTGGGCCAAGATATTTCTGTCGTTGGTTGCGACCATATTCGTTTTGCCAAAAAAAATGTTTTCAAAACTATCACCAGGGAAATTCAATTCTCCATGTAAAATAAAAATGTATAAAGCTAAACGTGTCCAAATACATACATATGTATCTATATTTTTATATATATTTAAAATATAAATTTTTATAACATAAAACAAATTATAATAGCTGAATAGTATGAGGCTAAAGCTATGGTATAAAATATTTTTATTTAATTTAAACCATGTATAAATGTTAAGGACAGATTCACATCATTTCACAAAAAAAACTTTTTATTTCCTGCATACAAGTGTTTCGGCTTAATACCAAGATATTTATAAAATGCTCTTAGACCTTATGCATTTATTTCCTGGTGTGGCCATCCCCAGTGCTCGTATATAAAACAAAGAAAAACAAGCCGCGCGTGCGTGGTTCCCCTCTGTATGTGACTCGATGCGGCGAGTGTAAAATGCAATAAATTTGGGCAATTTAGGGCATTTTTGACTGACTCCCTGAGGGCGCGAACCAGATTTTTTCTGAGGTCAAGGATGCTCATTTTATATCCAGAACAATTGCCTCTACATTTTGGCCAAGTTTCAGAAAAATTGAATGGATGGATCAAACGTTATGAGAGAAAAGGGTAATTTTTTTGCCTTTTTGAGGGCTTTTGACCCCCTGGGGGCGCGAACCAGATTTTTTCCTAGGTCAGCGATACTTATTTTCTATTAGGAATAATTGCCTCCACATTTTGGCCAAGTTTCAGAGAAATTGAATGGATGGATGAAAAGTTATGGGGCAAAAAATGTCATTGTTTTCCATTTCGGGGCCTTTTGACCCCCTGGTAGGGGAGCTAACCAAATTTCTTTTTAAAAATCAGAGAATGTCACTTTCTAACCTGACCAAAGTTACAACTTCATGCAAAATTTCAGAGAAATTTAATGGATGGTTGCGGAGAAAAATCCGGACAGACATGCCTCAAAACAAAATTCCCCCGACTTTATAAATCTCGTTTTACGCTAAGTGGCCAGGAAATGGGTGCTCATTTTACGTTGAATTTATAAAGGAAAATGATCCCCACTCTAAAATCTTAAATATTTTTTTTTTAATTTAATTCCTTCTTTGCGGATATTTTTTAGGCTGTTTACATGTATTTGTACAAAAAAATGTAGAATTTAAACTTTTTTAGGAGGTAAACTGCGCCGGGTAAGATAGTAAAAAAAAAATACCCAAAACTTAAAGTGGAACTTCTGTAGCCGTGAAGACGAAAGAATATTTCATCATTCGAAAAATATTATTTTGTTTGGCGCCAATTACTTCTTCCCTTTGTCTAGTATGGTAAATGGATGCAATATTTCTTTTCTCCAATCCCCACACGAAACCAAGTAAGCCAGTAGTAACCTGTCAATTGACAAGGAGACTCGAAATAATTTTTGCTTCCCAAAAGAATTCAAAGATTCACAAAACGAAATGTTTTCTTCAAGCAGAAATTCTCGGAACTAAATTAATATGCACACGCATTACAAGTAAGGCATAGAAAAACTCTGCATTCATGTAACACCAAAATACACATGTATTGAAATTAATACGAGTCTTCTTGTTTGTTGTATTTATTGTGTACGTCTTTTATTTCAGTACTAGCTGACCCGATCTGACTTTGCCCGGTATTATGCAAACTATTTCTTTCTTTCAATACGCGTCTTCTTTTTTAGATGGATTTATGATGTACGTCGCTGCAACTCATTTTAGTTCAGTACTAGTTGACCCGATCTGACTTTGCCCGGTATTATTCAAACTATTTCTTTCTTTCTTTCAATACGCGTCTTTTTTTTTAGCTGGATTTGTGATGTACGTCGCTGCAACTCATTTTAGTTCAGTACTAGCTTACCCGATCTGACTTTTCCCGGTATTATTCCAACTATTTCTTTCTTTCAATACGCGTCTTCTTTTTTAGCTGGATTTATGATGTACGTCGCTGCAACTCATTTTAGTTCAGTACTAGCTGACCCGATCTGACTTTGCCCGGTATTATTCCAACTATTTCTTTCTTTCAATACGCGTCTTCTTTTTTTAGCTGGATTTATGATGTACGTCGCTGCAACTCATTTTAGTTCAGTACTAGCTGACCCGATCTGACATTGCCCGGTATTATTCAAACTATTTCTTTCTTTCAATACGCGTCTTTTTTTTTAGCTGGATTTATGATGTACGTCGCTGCAACTCATTTTAGTTCAGTACTAGCTGACCCGATCTGACATTGCCCGGTATTATTCAAACTATTTCTTTCTTTCAATACGCGTCTTTTTTTTTAGCTGGATTTATGATGTACGTCGCTGCAACTCATTTTAGTTCAGTACTAGCTGACCCGATCTGACTTTGCCCGGTATTATTCAAACTATTTCTTTCTTTCAATACGCGTCTTTTTTTTTAGCTGGATTTATGATGTACGTCGCTGCAACTCATTTTAGTTCAGTACTAGCTGACCCGATCTGACATTGCCCGGTATTATTCAAACTATTTCTTTCTTTCAATACGCGTCTTTTTTTTTAGCTGGATTTATGATGTACGTCGCTGCAACTCATTTTAGTTCAGTACTAGCTGACCCGATCTGACTTTGCCCGGTAGTATTCAAACTATTTCTTTCTTTCAATACGCGTCTTTTTTTTTTTAGCTGGATTTATGATGTACGTCGCTGCAACTCATTTTAGTTCAGTACTAGCTGACCCGATCTGACATTGCCCGGTATTATTCAAACTATTTCTTTCTTTCAATACGCGTCTTCTTTTTTAGCTGGATTTATGATGTACGTCGCTGCAACTCATTTTAGTTCAGTACTAGCTGACCCGATCTGACTTTGCCCGGTATTATTCCAACTATTTCTTTCTTTCAATACGCGTCTTCTTTTTTTAGCTGGATTTATGATGTACGTCGCTGCAACTCATTTTAGTTCAGTACTAGCTGACCCGATCTGACATTGCCCGGTATTATTCAAACTATTTCTTTCTTTCAATACGCGTCTTTTTTTTTAGCTGGATTTATGATGTACGTCGCTGCAACTCATTTTAGTTCAGTACTAGCTGACCCGATCTGACATTGCCCGGTATTATTCAAACTATTTCTTTCTTTCAATACGCGTCTTTTTTTTTAGCTGGATTTATGATGTACGTCGCTGCAACTCATTTTAGTTCAGTACTAGCTGACCCGATCTGACTTTGCCCGGTATTATTCAAACTATTTCTTTCTTTCAATACGCGTCTTTTTTTTTAGCTGGATTTATGATGTACGTCGCTGCAACTCATTTTAGTTCAGTACTAGCTGACCCGATCTGACATTGCCCGGTATTATTCAAACTATTTCTTTCTTTCAATACGCGTCTTTTTTTTTAGCTGGATTTATGATGTACGTCGCTGCAACTCATTTTAGTTCAGTACTAGCTGACCCGATCTGACTTTGCCCGGTAGTATTCAAACTATTTCTTTCTTTCAATACGCGTCTTTTTTTTTTTAGCTGGATTTATGATGTACGTCGCTGCAACTCATTTTAGTTCAGTACTAGCTGACCCGATCTGACTTTGCCCGGTATTATTCCAACTATTTCTTTCTTTCTTTCAATACGCGTCTTCTTTTTTAGCTGGATTTATGATGTACGTCGCTGCAACTCATTTTAGTTCAGTACTAGCTTACCCGATCTGACTTTTCCCGGTATTATTCCAACTATTTCTTTCTTTCAATACGCGTCTTCTTTTTTAGCTGGATTTATGATGTACGTCGCTGCAACTCATTTTAGTTCAGTACTAGCTGACCCGATCTGACTTTGCCCGGTATTATTCCAACTATTTCTTTCTTTCAATACGCGTCTTTTTTTTTAGCTGGATTTATGATGTACGTCGCTGCAACTCATTTTAGTTCAGTACTAGCTGACCCGATCTGACTTTGCCCGGTATTATTCCAACTATTTCTTTCTTTCTTTCAATACGCGTCTTCTTTTTTAGCTGGATTTATGATGTACGTCGCTGCAACTCATTTTAGTTCAGTACTAGCTTACCCGATCTGACCTTTCCCGGTATTATTCCAACTATTTCTTTCTTTCAATACGCGTCTTCTTTTTTAGCTGGATTTATGATGTACGTCGCTGCAACTCATTTTAGTTCAGTACTAGCTGACCCGATCTGACTTTGCCCGGTATTATTCCAACTATTTCTTTCTTTCAATACGCGTCTTTTTTTTTAGCTGGATTTATGATGTACGTCGCTGCAACTCATTTTAGTTCAGTACTAGCTGACCCGATCTGACTTTGTCCGGTATTATTCAAACTATTTCTTTCTTTCTTTCAATACGCGTCTTCTTTTTTAGCTGGATTTATGATGTACGTCGCTGCAACTCATTTTAGTTCAGTACTAGCTTACCCGATCTGACTTTGTCCGGTATTATTCAAACTATTTCTTTCTTTCAATACGCGTCTTCTTTTTTAGCTGGATTTGTGATGTACGTCGCTGCAACTCATTTTATTTCAGTACTAGCTGACCCGATCTGACTTTGCCCGGTATTATTCCAACTATTTCTTTCTTTCAATATGCGTCTTCTTTTTTTAGCTGGATTTGTGATGTACGTCGCTGCAACTCATTTTAGTTCAGTACTAGCTGACCCGATCTGACTTTACCCGGTATTATTCCAACTATTTCTTTCTTTCAATATGCGTCTTCTTTTTTTAGCTGGATTTGTGATGTACGTCGCTGCAACTCATTTTAGTTCAGTACTAGCTGACCCGATCTGACTTTGCCCGGTATTATTCAAACTATTTCTTTCTTTCAATACGCGTCTTCTTTTTTAGCTGGATTTATGATGTACGTCGCTGCAACTCATTTTAGTTCAGTACTAGCTGACCCGATCTGACATTGCCCGGTAGTATTCAAACTATTTCTTTCTTTTAATACGCGTCTTTTTTTTTAGCTGGATTTATGATGTACGTCGCTGCAACTCATTTTAGTTCAGTACTAGCTGACCCGATCTGACTTTGCCCGGTAGTATTCAAACTATTTCTTTCTTTCAATACGCGTCTTCTTTTTTAGATGGATTTATGATGTACGTCGCTGCAACTCATTTTAGTTCAGTACTAGTTGACCCGATCTGACTTTGCCCGGTATTATTCAAACTATTTCTTTCTTTCTTTCAATACGCGTCTTCTTTTTTAGCTGGATTTATGATGTACGTCGCTGCAACTCATTTTAGTTCAGTACTAGCTGACCCGATCTGACTTTGCCCGGTATTATTTAAACAATTTCTTTCTTTCCATATGGGTTTCCTTTTTTAGCTGGATTTGTGATGTACGTCGCTGCAACTCATTTTAGTTCAGTACTAGCTGACCCGATCTGACTTTGCCCGGTATTATCTAAACTATTTCTTTCTTTCCACATGTGTTTCCTTTTTTAGCTGGATTTGTTATGTACGTCGCCGCAACTCATTTTAGTTCAGTATAATGAAAAAAAAAAGATTCCTTTTCATTAACACAAATAACAAACCAGATAGTAATCATAAAGAACCTTACAAAGATTCTAAACCTTACGTCTAGAATCCTCGTTATATTGTTGATCAAAATTCATTACATGATTTGGATTCTAGAAAATGTCTAAAATATAAGTTTTGGAAAACTCTCTGAATTAGTGTCTCCAAAATTGTGTTACTCTTCATTGGAATTGGGTATACGTATTTGAAGTTTTAAAGAGGTTCTGCTTTCTTAAAAGGGGTCGGGACCACTTCCATCGTCTTACTCGATTAGAGATGATTTAAATTTCATCAAAATGAGATACGTTTGAAGTTTTAAATGGACGCTTCTATTTTCATATAGCTCTTAGGGGTGCACTTAAAGATTCGGGACAACATTAATTAATTAACTCCTCCATTCGTATGGGTCAGATGATTCTATTGTTGGCATTGGTTTCCCCGATATAGTTCCAGTTAGAATTCTTTCAAGAAAGACATCGGGTACTTACAGGAGGGACCACGTGAAGGTTGCCAACATCTTAAGTGAATGTGTTTCTATGGAACGAACTGGATTCGAACTTGACACACCCAGGTTGTCAATCCGTGTCGTTAACCACTTGGCCACCACCCCCTCCCAGTTACTTCCATTGTCTTCCCCATACAATTTAACATATGAATATTCTTGATGTAGATTCTGTTCACCTTTTTTTTCTATACACACACACACACACATTTATATATAAGGAATGTTATTCTTTAGAAAGCTTTCTTTTAACAAGGTTATTTTTATTTACCTTTTATAAACGTTTCAATTTGACAACGACTCATTCATTCATTTATATAATTCTTTAATCTCAACTATAAAGTAACACACACGTGGTACTGAATCATCCATACTATAATAAAGACCAATGTGTATTTATTTATGTATGAATAGAACATATGTACTCCCATCCCGCTACGCAAAAAAAGTTGGCGAGTAAAATACGTGCCTTTTTTCTAACTCTCGGACGAAATCATTTCAAGAGGTGAGAAGCGAAAAAACAAATAACAATTCAGACTCACCCCGCCGCCTGAAATGAATTCTGAAAACTATTCAACTCTATAATAAAAGGTCAACAATGTTTTTTTCTTTAGGTCATCAGAAATGATAATAAAATTACTGACGTTATTCTATGATTTTAAATATATATTTTAGTAATATATCTAGATAAATAGCTAGGGCGAACACTGGGGAATCATAATTTTGCTTTTGTCATTTTTAACCGAGGAGCTACACTAGTTATGGAATAAACAGAAGCAATGAAAAATGAGGAGGCTGTCATTTTTTACGGCATGGTTACACTAGTAAATTAAGCTCTAAAACAAAATGTCGGCGGTGTGTAATGTTGATGATGATGATGATGGTCTGCTATTTAAGTGTTTCTTAAAAGCAGTCATCACAATCACAAGAATTGACAGTTGTTTTCGCTCGGTTGATATCTCAAACTGAGCTCCATCTTTTAATGGTATATTTTATAGCAGAAACGAACTCTTAGCCACATTAAGCTACGTGTTTTTGTAGCATTAGATGTTGTTTTCGAATATAATCCAGAAGAAAAAACGTAGCCTCTCTGTCTGTGTGTGTGTGTCTCTCTCTCCCTCTCTCTTTCTCTGTCTCTCTGTCTCTTTCTCTCTCTCTGTCTCTGTCTCTTTTTCTCTCTCTTTCTCTCTCCTTTCTCTCTCTCCTTCTTTCTCTTTCTCTCTCTCCTTCTTTCTCTTTCTCCTCACTCTCTCTCGCCCTGTCGCGCTCTCGCTCTCGCTCTCTCTCTCTCGCTCTGTCTCTCTCTCGCTCTGTCTCTCTCTCGCTCCGTCTCTCTCTCGCTCTGTCTCTCTCTCTCTCGCTCTGTCTCTCTCTCTCTCGCTCTGTCTCTCTCTCTCTCGCTCTGTCTCTCTCTCTCTCTCGCTCTGTCTGTCTCTCTCTCTTTGTCTCTCTCTCTCTTTGTCTCTCTTTCTCTGCCTCTCTCTCTTTCTCTGTCTCTCTCTCTCTCTCTCTGTCTCACTGTCTCTCTCTCTCTCTCTGTCTCTGTCTCTGTCTCTGTCTCTGTCTCTGTCTCTGTCTCTCTCTCTGTCTCTGTCTCTGTCTCTCTCTCTCTCTCTCTGTCTCTGTCTCTGTCTCTCTCTCTGTCTCTGTCTCTCTCTGTCTCTGTCTCTCTCTCTGTCTCTGTCTCTCTCTCTCTTTCTCTCTCTCTCTGTCTCTCTCTCTTTCTCTCTCTCTCTGTCTCTCTCTCTTTCTCTTTCTTTCTCTCTCTCTCTCTCGTTCTCTGTCTCATTGTCTCTCTCTCTCTCTCTCTCTCTTTCCTTCTAACCGTTAAAAAATAGTTACTTCTAATCCTAGTAATTGAAACTGAAATAAAGTTTTTTTCCACAAGGTAAAATTTAGCGTCCAAATAACAGTCAAAAAACAATCCGTCATCAATTTAAGGATGTTTCTCGATAATGGAATTATTAGCCAGCCTGTAGAGTCCAGATACACACCTAACTGTATACAACTGCACTCCCTAAATGTTAAAATTTACAAAATAAATATGTCCATGTTACTCACCGTGTTGCCTAGAATATATATTCCAAAATTGATGATGATCCGTTTATTAGTTTAAGAAATTATCCTGTACATAAGTGTGTGTATATATTTATATATTTCTAACTTTATATAATGTGTGTGGGAGAGAGAGAGGGGGGAAAGAAAGATTGGGCGTTTGCGAATACGTCTTAAATGAAGAGTGTTTGGATGACGATTGTACACGCTTGGCTCCGGCGACGTTTTAATTGAAACGACCTGTTTGTTATGGAACTATGCCGATAGTCCAAGAGTTCAATACTATTGGAGTGACCACCCCAACACAAATTTTCCATTATTATTGTTGGTGGTGGTTAGGAAGGAAATTTAAGCTAAATTTTTTCTACACTTGATTATTGGGGAAATGGTCGTTTGATCAGTACCATCGGAGAGCCAGGAATATTATAACTGTCCTGTTTTTAAATCTCCGAAACAGCTGATGATGACCGTTTTAATATTTCACGCTTAAGTTAATGTCCCCTGTTTTTGTTTTACTGTTAGATACTTAAATCCCCTTTTTTATGAATTTTCCAACGAATGCCAGTCTGCAATATCTTGGTTTAGTTAGTTTCTCTGGGAATTTAAATTGCATTCTCCTTTCTTTTTCTTTCTTTTTTTTTTTTAAATAACTAAAAGCTTCTTTAGACTAATATATATATATATATATATCTTCTATGATAGGATTGGTCGGTCACGTTTAATTTTGAAATATTATTATTTACATCCTCTGCAGGAGGTTAGGTACAAGGCTATTTTTTTTATCTTACTCCCACAAGGTAAGATGTGACCCACGGTCGGGTCGGGAAAGTGGGGTTTGAAAAGCCAGCGCCCGAGAAGGTGAGCACTCTGGCCATTAAAAATAGCCTGGGCAGCCCCATCAGCATTCCCCGGTAGGGGCGCTTCAGGCAGTAAGCAATAAACTTACTCCTCCCCAAAGAGGGGAGGCAACGCCTGGGAGGGTGAACCTCCTAGAACTACACAGGGCCACCCCATAGACCGGCGGAAATCAACCCCCGAAGGCCAAGACAATACCGGTCTATGGGGTGCAGTATCCATCGGAACAGATACTACACTTTGATCTCGACCAAAAGGCCGAGAGAAAAGTTTGAAAAAGTATTTTCATCGATAAAAGCACAAATTCATTGGGCATTTTATATGCGCCAGTCCGTTTGCCATGCTTTACTTTAAAACAGTAGTTCGTTGGTCTGTCATGTTTTGGTTTCAAACAGCATTTTTATTGGTCTGTCAGGCTTAAGTTGTCAATAGGATTTTCAGGGATGCATTTAAAGAATATCCGTTCGTTTTTGTTTTTTTCTGCTTTTTGTTTTCTGTTCGTCATAATAAAAAAATAAAAAACGTCCCGTCGACGTAAACCAGGAAATACAGGACAATTATTAAATTCTTTTTTCTTTCTTTTTCTCTGAGAAAATTGAATGCAATCTCCCATCACCCAACTCTTCTCATTCGCTAACAAAAGAGACGGAAAAAAGGTATAGGATTTTATTTCAAGCTAGAATGAAAAAAAGTAAGAAAAAGTGAAGAGAAAAACTCGGCCTCGTGGTAAACGCGGTCTGTTTTCTGTCGCCGGTGTCAACTTACGTCCAATTTAACACGGCTCGGAGGGGAAACCAGTTTTCGTTGGCTTCAATTAAACATTTCTATAAACAAGTGAGGAGACGAGCACAGGCCGGATTCAATGCGGTTCTCCTATGAAACTCGATGGGGTTTCGTGCTTGAACGTTCCTTCATACAAATAAAAAATATATATATATTCTTACATCATACTTCTCTTTTACATACCTGCATGACATCACGAACGCAGATGGACTAACTGATTTACCCGGTGTAACCTGGGTAGCATATATATATATATATATATATATATATATATATATATAAATAAATTTTTTGTGGTACAAAATTTAATAACGGCGAGGAATACGAACGTTTGGGACATTTTGGGGAGGGTAGAATGAGATTAAACAAATATAAAAACGAGAGAAAACGATTAAAAAGAAATTAATTAATGTACTGAACCGGTTTTCGTCCACATTCATCAGAGTAAAACGTGGAAGTAATTAAATACGACTAAAACCTTTAAAAAATTGTAATGAAAACTAGTGACAAGTTTAGGAGAAAAAAAATATATGGGGAGGAGAGTCACAAGTGGATCACATTAAGTCCTAAAAGCCACTCGTTTTGTTTACAAAGGGAGGGTTTGATTGACTTGATATATATGGCTTCCAGGACTTTGAGGTGGAATAGAGAATGCGATCCACTTATGACAGAAAACCAGTCTATATATATATATATATATATATATATATATATATATATACACACACATTCAAAATTAGATCAAATAGAAAACTCACTTTGAGTTAACCACAGAGACCAATCAACTTGCAAACAACGGTAACTCAATATTCAGTGAGATAACTGAGTATGTATGTATGTATGTATGTATGTGTGTGTGTATATATATATATATATATATATATATATATATGAGGGAGAGAAATGTGATACCTAGAAGGTAATACAATGCAGAGGTGTGACGGATAGACACAAGTTGGAGCAAATAAGACATATAATGGTGGAACAAGTTAAATAGTTTCACCCTTAATAAAATGTATACATATACACACACATATATATTCACAAACTCCGCATGATATATTTCGGGAACTCTTCCCTTTTTCAGAACCGTGCTCAACTCTAGTTCAAGCGTGCATATATATATATATATATATATATATATATATATATATGTGTGTGTGTGTTTTGACGATTTAAATTATTTACAAATTATATTCCGAATAAAAAGTATAAACAAGCTCTTAAAGTGGTTTACAGTTGTGGGTTTGGTTTTCTGAGTACGAAAATTCTATTCCGATAAAATTCGATGTTTAAAAAGATGTATGCTTTAGTGTATGATTGTGTTGATTGTATCTACACTTGCAATCATTTTCTGTACCTCCTATGTATGCATTTGTTGATATTATTCACCGGTGCTTTGTATCACGTTAGCTGTTAAACAGTTATTCATTAGTGGGGAATTACTTTTTATTCTACAATTACATAAGGTAGTAGTAGTAGTAGTAGTAGTAGTATTATTATTAGTAGTAGTACTATTACTGTTACTATTGTTCATTATTTTTATTGTTTATTTATTATTGATTGCATGGATAACATGCAACAATAACTAAGTTTAATGCAATTTCTAAAGCAAATATCTTCATAAAACGAATAGAGCACTGTTCAGTGGTTGGTATTGTTTATATAATCATTAAGATTTCACTTGTATCGATGGCCTAAAGTTTATAATCTTCGGCTGTTAACAAACTGTCTTGCCACATTTAAGAGCTGTGATACAGCGAAACGGCATGTGGATGACTATATATAATGGGTGTGACTGGCGTTGCCTTGGTGCCAAACATTTACTTAAATAACGCAGACCCCGCATTCTTTATTATCGACATAAGACACCGAAACTCTGATAAGCTTGCTTGTTTACACATTGACTGTTTTAGAATGTGTGTGGGGGGGATGAGACAAGAAGGTGGGGGGAGAAATAGGAGTAGCAAAAGTATACGAGAGGGGGGGTAAGAGGCTAACGTAAATAAATGACTATGTAATGCAGACACTAATGTAAAATCACCCTCCGTTGACCCAAAGGGGTCACTGGTCATCTAGGGGTCACAGGTCATCTAGTACCACACTATAACACAAATTAAATGGTTATTTTAAAAGGAATGTATCTCCTTATTTTGTTTCGCATTTCTCAAAAACGTGATTTCAGTTTTGGGCTCGACCTTATTACCCAACGCGATATGCGGACCTTAATGACCCCAAATGACACTGGGTGTCAATTTTAATGACAGCATTAATTTTCTTGTAAAGTGTTAACCTCTTCGTCCTTATGGGGATCTTCTAAGTGTTAACATATTGATTTCTATATCAGACAAACTAACTTTCTCTTATATATATATATATATATATATATATAATTAGTCTCGATTTAAAAAGTACGAAACGTATACGTACATAGATAATAAACATTAACAAATATTTATTATTTGTCGCTCCTCGAAAAAGTAGAGCACTGTAATGGTAGTATTAACACAGATGACGTCAAGTGTTAAAATTATCATCGTTTATTCGCTATTTAAAATTGGCCGAGTGGTTAAAGACGTCGGATTTGAGTTGAAAAATACTTGTAGTGCGGAGTTTCGAATCGCATGACCGGTAGTGAATGGTCATATCTCTATGCTGATGAGTCCCAATTTAAAAAGGACGAAACGTATACGTACATAGATAATAAACAATAACAAATATTTATTTATTTATATATATATATATATATATATATATATATATATATATATATATATATATATATATATATATACATTACTAAAAGAATATCAGCCCTAAGACGGGTTAAATTAATTCCCCGAACAGTTTTATGCAACTTTATGAAGAGAAAAATCTTATTGTCTAGAATCCTTTTTCCAATTTTGATCAAAATCCAGTTTTGCACAAGTTATATGCAACTTTTTTGCACCAGTTATATGCAACTTTACGGAGACAAAAACCTTATGTCTAGAATCCTTTTTCCAATTTTTATCAAAATCCAGATTTGCACCAGTTATATGCAACTTTTTGCACCAGTTATATGCAACTTTACGGAGACAAAAACCTTATGTCTAGAATCCTTTTTCCAATGTTGATCAAAATCCAGTTTTGCACCAGTTATATGCAACTTTTTTGCACCAGTTATATGCAACTTTACGGAGACAAAAATCTTATTGTCTACAATCCTTTTTCCAATTTTGATCAAAATCCATTAGATGATTTTGATTCTAGAAAATGTCCAAAATTGAAAACTTAAGCTCAAGGGGTCTTGAAAAGAAATTGAAATTCAGGGAATCTTGCTTAAATGATGTCTAATTGCTATGAACCAAATTTAATGTAAATCTAAAATATATAATTTTTTCAAATGGGAGGTTGTGCCAATATTATTCCCCCTAAAACTCTTTAAAATACTCCCAATAAACTGAAAATTGGGTAATATTAATTGGTGTCTAATACGTACTATTCAAATTTCACAAATCTGAGACATCTGAATATTCACGAAGGGCTTCAACGTCCCTTTTACTCCCTTTTGCATTAAAATTCAAACTAAATATAGCCTACATTTGTACCCATTACGCCTAGCAGCTGTGTTTCAGAATTCATAATCATGGTTTCATATGTTTAGGAGTGAATAGTGTACATACAAATAAATTACTGAGTCGGAAGTAACCACAGTCAAATAGTAAAATTCATTAAATATTGATGTATTTTATTGTTTTAAAAAAAAATTTTACTGCACGGTTACTTCTGACTCACTAATATATATATATATAGAGAGAGAGAGAGAGATTTTTCACTTAGAAGATATATTGAGTGAAGACTGGGATTAGGCCAATAACAACAAGCTCGATGATACTCGGTTAAAGGGTACAGAGCATTTATGTGTGATTTTTTTAAAGCTTACCAAACCATTTCGTTCAAGAGATCATTCATCACCACAAAAGACTATTTCTTTCAAAGCTTATTTATTTATCATATATATTCAAATTAAAGAGTTTTTTTTCCTACACGTGTTTCACTACCAAGCAGGTCCTTGCTTGGCAGATCATCAGGGGAATAAAGTACCTGGAGTAAGAGTTTCAACAACTGACAATACACAATGTGGTGTTGCCTTAATTGAGGTCACTTAAGAAGAGAAGAAGAAAAATAAAAAGATAAAAAGGAAAAAATAGAAAATAGAAAATGTCTTAGAAAAGTAGCTCGTAAGATTTTCGCAGTATTGTTGCTACTAATCAAAACAGCAAAGAATTAGTCCCAAAAGCATTTTTTAAAAACAGGAACAATGTGCGAGAATACACCTTCCGCCTTGTGCCGCCCGACGAGAAGGTGTATTCTCGCACATTGAACTGCAGAATAAATGCCACTATAGAACGCTTCGCGGAATGGTATAAGAGAAACGATCTTTTTATGCAAATACTGAATGGAATGAATGGGCTCAATCCTCTTGAGTAAGTAATAAAACGCTTTCTTTCCTTTGTTACTACTTTATCGGCGGGGTTCTTCTACAAAAAGTTCTTTCTTTTTTTATATACTTGTGATAGTTTTAGTGTTTTTTTTCTCTTTCTTTTTAATATTTGTGATAGTTTTAGGGTGTTTTTTTCTTTTAATATTTGTGATAGTTTTAGAGTGTATTTTTTCTCTTTTTTTAAATATTTGTGATAGTTTTAGAGTGTCTATTTTTTTGTTTTTTTTTAATATTTGTGATAGTTTTAGGGTGTTTATTTTTTGTTTTTTTAATATTTGTGATAGTTTTGGTGTTTATTTTTTGTTTTTTTAATATTTGTGATAGTTTTAGGGTGTTTTTTTCTTTTTCTTTTTAATATTTGTGATAGTTTTAGGGTGTTTTTTTCTTTTTTTTAAATATTTGTGATAGTTTTAGGGTGTTTTTTTTAAATATTTGTGATAGTTTTAGGGTGTTTTTTTCTTTTTTCTTTTTTTTAAATATTTGTGATAGTTTTAGGGTGTTTTTTTTCTTTTTCCTTTTTCTTCTTCGTAATTTTGTTTACTTTTCTTTTGTCTTTTTATTTAAAACATCCCCCCACCTTTTTTCTCATTCATCTCACTTTTTCTCTTTCTTTGTTTTCGTTCTTTTCTTTTTATGTCATTTCTTTTCGTCATTCTCTTTATTTCTGATTGTTTTTCATCGATCTGTTTAGATTTGTTTAGTTTTTCAGAGATTAAGTTAGACACTTCCGTCCTATTTTGTAAACACGCGCATTTATTTAACACGTCCGAACTATTTACAAATAAACACGCCCGTTTGACACCTTCGGACTATTTGTAAGCAAATGCGCACGGATACGTCCATGTTCCGTGTAAACGCACAGAAACCAATATTTACGAATATTTCACAGGCTTCTATCTTATATTAAATATCATTTTTTTTTTCAATCAAATAGGTCACACATGTGTAGGTAAAGCAAAATAAATTGTTTTGGGCTAATTTCTCAACTGTATTTCCTTTTAAAATAATTTATGTCGGTAATAGTAACGTTTACCGTGTTAAGATCTATGAAACCCTCATTTCTCGCCTTACAAAATTCAGAATAAACGCCACTGTAGAACACTAGCGGAATGGTGGACAGCTATCTTTGTGAGCTTATGTGGAGGCAGAAACATAAGAGTAACGATGTTTTTATGCAAATACTCAATGACACGAATAGATTACATCCTATTTAGTTAGTAACAAAAAAGTTCTTCCCTTCTTACTACAACCCGAATTTTTTCTCGTTGGGGTGTATTTTTTGTCTATCTCTTTTACAAAAGTAGTTTGTATATAAATAATCACTGGTTATTCATGGTTCCGTTTATATTCCAGAAATAGCTTTGTCATTTAGCAACTCTGAAGTTCTGCTGGACGAAAGTCAGCCATATTTAATTTTCAATTCCAATTGTCGTCTGTCATTTGATTGAATAAATATGGCCTCGTTTTGACAGCTGTCTTAGGCGGTAAAAAAAATACTAAAGTGATTGAATTGCGTCAAATCTGAAATGAAGATCGAATTATATTTTTCATGTGTATTCTTTTGAATCAATCAAAAAAACTTCTTTTTAGTTTGCCTTTTTGATTGTTTGGTTTTAATTAATTCTTGTTCCTGCTCATTTCCGACCTCCACATGAACATCAGATTACGTATAACGTAAAGTGATAGTTTCCCCTATTGGCTTGACAAGTATAGCTTTAGAAATAAAAAAAATCTACAAATAAAAACGCGCATTATATGCGATTTAGTCCAGTTATTGGTACGTGTTTTCACCGAGAAAATAGTTTTGTTTGATTTCACCGATTTTGATATTTTATCCTTGTAGCCGTTTTCTCTTTGCTTACTAATTTCAGCGAGGGAGTATGAGTAGCTAACCCCAACCACACATATACACAATTACAACCACCCACACAGTAATGTCCTAATCCTTTGATCCATAACACCATAAAATTAATAGTATGAATCTAATTAGGTCACTTTTTACTTTTAGATCGTGCGTTAGATAACTTTGTATTAATTACTACGCCGACTAGCGATTGAGCGGCTAATAAAACCCAATTAACAACATTTCGTTTTATGGTTAAGGTAGTTGTTTATAAAAACGTAAACGCTCGTTCGTCGTTTGACGGTTTGACTCGTATCCTACGTATTTAAGAGGCTATAGACAAGGACTGAGGTCAATAACCCCCCCCCCCCCGCTCCCAGCATATACGTCTTTGGTATTCTTATGTATTTTGTGGTACATGAATCAAATGTTAACAAGCATTAAACTTATTCGCGCTAGAAAGACCCATCTGTAATATATGAAATGAAAAAATGTACACTTGGGTGATGGGGGTCAAATTTTAATTTGATATATTCTATGCCTATCATTCGGACTACTATTTTCAACTTGTTTTTTTTTATATTCACAACGTTTCGGCCAATATAATTTCCTACCTTCAAGTGCATCATTCCTAACATGGGAACCTTCTAGACGAACTAGACCTTTTATTGAATTTTCGGAATAGATTGTTCTCTTTCTGGTATTTATCAAATATAAATAAATTTCATTGTTTTAAAAAATATTTTTACTGCACGGTTACTTCTGACTCACACTATATATATATATATATAATAAATATATATAAAAAACGAGTATATATATATATTAGTTTCTTGTTGTTTTACTGTCGTTAGAAACATAGCTGTTTTCTTAGTATTTTTCTACTTACTACACGGTAAAAATATTGCATTAAGCCGAAAATTGAAGAAGAAATAACAGGAAAGGTTGGGGATAAAGAAATAAGTGAAATGGAACAGGTAACATTTATTTATTATAAATATCACATTACCGAATGTTATCCTCTGACGAGAAGTTTTATCTTTGAAAAACCATGGTTTAAGGATTAGTGTAACTCCTTGCATCTGAACTTTCGATGTAATAAAATCTGTATCAATTTTATGTAATTTTTTATCTTCATCTTTCCTTCTTTATATATATATATATATATATTAACGTACATAAAAGAAATCCATGGACACGTGTTTATGGCTAAACTTTCCTCTCTCTCTTTCCTCTCTCTCTTTCTCTTTCTCTCTCTCTCTCTTTCTCTTTCTTATTTTCTCTCACTCTATCTTTCTTTCTCTCTCTCTCTCTTTCTCTCTCTTTCTTTCTCTTGGACAGGGTACACAAAAGAGTCTATAACCTAATGTTTCTGACTGTCTTCCAAGCTCTAGCCCCTGTCCCATCGTCGCAATATTGCATCCCTGTGTTCGTTTTACAAGTACTTCCACGGAATGTGCTCCGACGAACTTACTGCACCTGTGTCCCCTCAAATTCCCAACAATTAAAGCCGATGCCATGACCGAAAATCGAAACCGAAACTTTGAGATCTTCAGTCTGAGATTCTACCAACTGACCTGTTTGGACTTTCTTATGAATACATCTTAAAACATTATCTCAACAAAATAATCATAGATTTGGTGTGACGTCATGGATTTATGATTTACGTCATGTTTCAAAACATGAATTCAAACATAAGTAATAATAAAAACAATGAATGGGTAAACATTATCAAGAGCGTGTGAAATTATTTTAAAAGTCCCAAACAATTTATTTTGCTTTAACTACGTATTGTATGAAGTTCTTTCACAATTGTATAATTCTCCTCGCCTAGCAAACATATGCGACCAGATGGAGCTAGTTAAACTAAAAATCAATAGCAAATATTAGTTAATTAATAAAATGTTCTTTTTCAAAAGCAATATGTAAATTAGTTAACCTTGCGACTGATATCACATATACATTAAACAGTATATAAAAAAGGTGGCGCGTCTATTGTTTAAAGTTGAATTAACTTGAAGTAGAGTGTTTTGACTTTACCGTTCGTGTTAGAATTTGGCCCAACTTTCTAGTTTATTAATTCAGATATCTTTGATATTCTAGTTTTGGATTTCTTTGAGAAGACCCCTGCAACTAATGGAAAAATGAGTGTTGCATACAGGTATTACAACCAGTCATGCGCAGTGCGCAAACACGTCCTTGACCTACTTTTTTAGGTATTGTTCAGATGCGTTAGGGTCTAGAGCTCTCAGTTGAGATCGATGAAACCCTAATTTCCCGCCGGACAAAATTCAGAATAAATGCCACTGTGGATTGCAATGCGGAATGGTTAACAGCTACGTCGGTGTGAGTTTGCGGAGACAGGAATGTAAGGGAAACGATTTGTAACATAGGCAATGATAAAAATGGACACCTGGATGTAAAATTTCGGCGCTACTGCAGAGACGGGTGGCCACTGTTCGATCGATGGCGGCGGAAACTGCCGACTCCTCTTCGGGAGAAATCGTCCGAAAACGTGAGCGACGGAAAGAAATTTGATTTTGGGGAAGAAAACTGTTGAATTGACAAGTGAAGATAAGTTAAAATTATGAACATTTATTTATTGAAATAAATTAAACATTAAGTACAACAAATAAATAAATAAAACAGTTATCTTCCCCTATCTTGCACGGGTTTACTTTTGTACCAAGGGGTTTATCTATTAATTAATACAGACATGCTGGACGCTACTTACCTTCGAACAACACCCTCGATCAATACTGGTATGCGAGTTTGGTGTATGTTGTCTTGTGAGTTTTATGTATGCTGTGTTGCAAGCTTGGTGTACGTGTGCTTGATATTATGCTGTGTGGCGAGGTTAGTATACGCGAGCTACGTGTATGCTGTGTTATGATCTTCGTGTATGTTGCGTTATGAGCTTCGTGTATGTTGCGTTATGAGCTTCCTGTATGTTGCGTTATGAGCTTCCTGTATGTTGCGTTATGAGCTTCGTGTATGCTGCGTTATGAGCTTCCTGTATGTTGCGTTATGAGCTTCCTGTATGTTGCGTTATGAGCTTCGTGTATGCTGCGTTATGAGCTTCGTGTATGCTGCGTTATGAGCTTCGTGTATGCTGTGTTATGAGCTTCGTGTATGTTGCGTTATGAGCTTCGTGTATGTTGCGTTATGAGCTTCGTGTGTGTTGCGTTATGAGCTTCCTGTATGTTGCGTTATGAGCTTCCTGTATGTTGCGTTATGAGCTTCCTGTATGTTGCGTTATGAGCTTTCTGTATGTTGCGTTATGAGCTTCGTGTATGCTGCGTTATGAGCTTCGTGTATGCTGCGTTATGAGCTTCGTGTATGTTGCGTTATGAGCTTCGTGTATGCTGCGTTATGAGCTTCGTGTATGCTGCGTTATGAGCTTCGTGTATGTTACGTTATGAGCTTCGTGTATGTTACGTTATGAGCTTCGTGTATGTTGCGTTATGAGCTTCGTGTATGCTGCGTTATGAGCTTCGTGTATGTTGCGTTATGAGCTTCGTGTATGTTGCGTTATGAGCTTCGTGTATGTTACGTTATGAGCTTCGTGTATGTTACGTTATGAGCTTCGTGTATGTTACGTTATGAGCTTCGTGTATGTTGCGTTATGAGCTTCGTGTATGTTACGTTATGAGCTTCGTGTATGTTACGTTATGAGCTTCGTGTATGTTACGTTATGAGCTTCGTGTATGTTGCGTTATGAGCTTCGTGTATGTTACGTTATGAGCTTCGTGTATGCTGCGTTATGAGCTTCGTGTATGCTGCGTTATGAGCTTCGTGTATGTTGCGTTATGAGCTTCGTGTATGCTGCGTTATGAGCTTCGTGTATGCTGCGTTATGAGCTTCGTGTATGCTGCGTTATGAGCTTCGTGTATGTTGCGTTATGAGCTTCGTGTATGTTGCGTTATGAGCTTCGTGTATGTTGCGTTATGAGCTTCGTGTATGTTGCGTTATGAGCTTCGTGTATGCTGCGTTATGAGCTTCGTGTATGTTGCGTTATGAGCTTCGTGTATGCTGCGTTATGAGCTTCGTGTATGTTGCGTTATGAGCTTCGTGTATGCTGCGTTATGAGCTTCGTGTATGCTGCGTTATGAGCTTCGTGTATGTTGCGTTATGAGCTTCGTGTATGTTGCGTTATGAGCTTCGTGTATGCTGTGTTATGAGCTTCGTGTATGTTACGTTATGAGCTTCGTGTATGTTACGTTATGAGCTTCGTGTATGTTACGTTATGAGCTTCGTGTATGTTACGTTATGAGCTTCGTGTATGTTGCGTTATGAGCTT
>OY744542.1:47723384-47788384 GCA_963556195.1 Sepiola atlantica
CGGGGACGTAGTCGGAGAGTCCGGCAGATGATCTATCTGTCCTAACTTTTCTGTGGGCTTGATAGTGGCCATATCCTCTCCAGGCCACATACAGCACCTGGACCTTCCTTTTGGCTAAGATCACAGTGTAGTATCCGTTCCGATATATACTACACCACATAGACCGGTATCGTCTTGTCCTTCGGGGCTTGATTCCGCCGGTCTGTGGGGTTGTCCTGTGCATTTATAGGAGGTCCACGCTCCTAGGCTTTGCTTTCACACCCGTTTATTGCTAATCGCCCGAGGCGCCCCTACCGGGGAATGTCGACGGGGCTGCCCAGGCATTTTTTTTAGGGTCATAAGTGCCCTTCCTCTTGGGTGCTGACTTATCTAATCCTACTTTCTGACCTTGTGTCATATTTTACTCTGTCGGCGGTAGGTAAATAACTACAGCGCTTGGTGTTCCCGAATGGTCACCCATTTAGTATTGGCCACACTCAACGTTGCTTAACTTCGGTGATCTAACGGGAACCGGTGTGTCAACGTGATTAAGCCGTGTGTTTATTACATTCAAGTTGAAGCTAAACTGCCCTAAAAAAAAACTTTTAACATTATGCAAATAAAAAAAAATCGAAATGTAAATAAGGGGTTCACCGTTTAGAACAGAATTGCACAGCGGAACCGAAGACAAAAGATGTCGGCCGTCCAAATCAATCAACGATGATGGGAAACTTTATGTTGGAAATGATCGAATAAAAAAACAATAAAAAAAGTCTATTGATTTCTGACCGCATCAAACCATATGGGATCGACCATCAAGACAAACGTTCGATTTATAGATTCCAATTTGATTGAATAAAGAAACAAACGAATGAATTGTCTTCCATTATTCGTTTTAAACAATATTTAAAAAAAATGATCCATTTTTGCATCGAATCATCGGGAGGAACGAAACTGGATTGTATTACAATCGGTTTGGTTTGTCTGTTTTACGGCATGTCAACCCTTCTTTGGAGTTATTTTATGTTGAAACACAATACCTAGTATTATAAACTATTAATTGTATACAATTTAGGGGAATTTCATGTATACATTAAATATATAGATTTTATTTGAAAGGTTATTTTTTGTGGGGGGCGGGGGGCGAAAGTATAACTGGGGGTTTATAAACAATTCTACTCCCAAATTGAATCAGTTATAATCCTATTTAACCTTAACCCTAACCTATAATCAGAGTGGACTCACTTGATCGCTTCGGAATCCATTTTAAAGCGTTCCTCGCTTGAAATCGAAATCCCAGATTTGCACTTTTTTGAAGGGATGTTGGCACACTCCATACTATTAATTACATGTCATTTATTTATTTAATTTGTTTTCTAATTTTACGGCGTATTTTGGGGGAAGGGTGAAATTCCGCCCCCCCCTCCGAGTTTTCTCGGGGGTTGAAACAGCAATTCGTTTGCTTTTTTGTTTAATCTTGTTTACTCAGTATTTATTTACTCCTCTCCAGGAGTTAGGCACAAGGCCAGTTTTTATCTTACTCCCACAAGTAAGATGTGACCCAAGGTCGGGTCGAGAAAGTGGGGTTTAAAAATTGCCTGGGCAGCCCCGTCGGCATTCTCCGGTAGGGGCGCCTCAGGAAGTAAGCAATAAACTTACTCCTCCCCAAAGAGGGGAGGCAAAGCATGGGAGGGTGGACCTCCTAGAACTGCACAGGACAGACCCATAGACCGGCGTAGATCAAGACCCGAAGGCCAAGACAATACCAGTCTATGGGGTGCAGTATCCATCGGAACAGATACTACACTTTGATCTTAGCCAAAAGGCCAAGCAGTAGCTGACTTCCTTTCACCGGGATGACGCAAACGGAAAACGATCATAAAATGTAAATACCACAATTTGCCGGCTTAAACCTTTAAATATATTTTTTGTACAAAAAATTACATTATCATTTTTGTAAGAAATTTTTCTTAATTTAACAACAGTTCTACAGCATTTGTTTTATTTTTTTATTTGTTTTTTTTTTTTAAACCGAACTTCCCAGATGTGTACCGGTGTTATTAATTAGTTCATTTCTGCCGAAGAAGTAATAACGAAAAAAACGGAAAGCAAAATTCGACACTTGACAAAAAGTAAACGAAATACGAGACGGAGGTGTCGAAGAGCGTCGTGAAGCCCTGGATGGACGAGATCGCCGCCGGACGCCCCTGAGTCTTCCGGCAGGACTCCACCGATACAGACAAGGCCAAAACGACCCAGGCGTGGTTACACAACAATGCTCCTCCCAACTTGTCGCCTCCTCACACTACTGCAACCCCTTTGACTGTTTCTTCTGGGGTGTGATCGAGGCCAAGACCAACAAGCACGCCCACAACACGGTCGACTTTTTTGAAGGCTGCTATTGTGTAGACGTTCGCCACTATAGACACTTACCCCATCGTTGCTTCCGGTCGTCTTAGCTGTCTTTTGCATCCTTGGATGTCTCCAGGCCAATAGAACAATAGAAGTGACGCTGGAGATTGCCAACCCTTGCTTCACTATAATATTCTCATTGCGCAAGCAACATTTCGAATGGTATCTATTGTCTCTCGACACAGAACTAAACCATTTTTAAAATATTTTCTTTACGCTAGAAATTCCTTAGATTATTGGTTTAACAATGCGAAAATAATCCAACCTTCGAGCGATGAGCCACATATTTAATATGATTGCTTGAACGAATATAGATATTGAACTAATATACAATAGCCAATCATCCAGAGCAGGGGAGTAGAAACGAAACTGTATTTTCTGGCAATCTCGTAACTCTCGCTTTTCTTATTTTGTCCTTTAGTCCTCACATTCCATAAACGATGTTTCTGACAAAGGGGGAAGAATTGATATAGTATTTTTTTTTTTTTTAGTTCCTTACATCAAGTGGCCTTATGCCTTGTCTGGGGCGCTTTTCATAGAAAAAAAGAAAGATCAACTTAGAAAATAAATATTATAAGTAGTTTCTCTAAAGGTTTTTTTCTCATAAAATTTCACGACACAAAATACATGCTAAAATATTCTTCAGTTTTGGGATTGAGTGATGTTTTAAAAGAAAACGTTCATTGTAATTTGTAATTAAGTCACCAAATGACTCATTTCTTACTAAGTTTATATCTATCATTCTCCTCCCCCATGTTCTTAAATTATACAATATTTATCTCTCTCTCTCACTCACTCACTCACTCACTCAAAAAAAACAAAAACAATTAGAATAGTCCATTCCACTAAAAAAGGAAATATTAACAAATGTAACGATACTGGTGAAGGGAATGATATAGCGATCAGAAATAAATTAGTATAATATATATATATATATATATATATATATATATATATATATATATATATTATATACAGGGTGAGCCAAAAGTTTACATTATGGGTACTCTTAACAGTCTGAAAAAAAAGAAAACAGATTAAATTAAAATTACAACACAATTATACAATTTTAATTATACAATACATTAATAACACAAATAATATAGTTATAACAAAGTTATAATAAATAATTGCATTAATATAACTGATACATAAACCTATTCCAAATGCTGTCCACCTACTTTTGGCTCACTCTGATATATATATATATATATATATATATATATATATATATTTATTTATTTATTCTGGTACAGAAAAATTAGTACAACATTCGTACCGTCGGTTTCAAGCTCGTAAAGTCTTACCCATCCGGCTCTCTTCAGCTTCTGTTGACAACAGAAGCTGAAGAGAGCCGGATGGGTAAGACTTTACGAGCTTGAAACCGACGGTACGAATGTTGTACTAATTTTTCTGTACCAGAATAAATAAATATTATGCTATTAATTTTTAACTTTAATTCTTAATTAATCGAGCACTCTGCTGGGATTTTTCCTACCATTTTACAAAGAAGTTATATATATATATATATATATATATATATATATATAGGAAAAAGGAAAACCAAAAAATGGATGTTTTTTATGTGTACATCAACGTTTCGTCTTTATTTATAAGAATTCATCAGGATGATAATGTAGAGAAAAAATGTCATGCAAGTACAGATACATGTAGGGTAGACATATTGGGAGGAAAAATAAAATGAAATAATGGCCACTACTGGGTGGACGTCCGTACTTGTTGGAGAATAAAAATGCCGGACGTCCATCCAGTAGTGGCCATTATTTCATTTTATTTTTACTCCCAATATGTCTACCCTACATGTATCTGTACTTGCATGACATTTTTCTCTATATTATCATCCTGATGAAGTCTTATAAATAAAGACGAAACGTTGATGTACACATAAAAAACATCCATTTTTTGGTTTTCCTTTTTCATTTTCCCATCACGTCGGATTACCTTCATCCTTCTCTTCCCATATATATATATATATATATATATATATTATTTATTCACCAACCACTAGGAGTTTTCACACAAGGCATAATTAGTAATTGCTCACTTATAATAACTGATGGTGTTCCCTGGAGTCTGAGTGACAACAAGTCTCCCCAGATTTCCAGTACTCTCCACCTCTTTCGATAACCATTACAAATTATTTTGCCTTGTCTCAACAGCCGCTTTTCGTCGATTTCTCGCTGGCAACGATCATTGGTGTTATCTGGGATTTAGGTGGCAATAAGCCGCCTTCAAGGTCTCAGTACTCTCCGCACTCTTCCAGTGGAGGTCTGCTTAGTGATCTCCCTCCTCGTTTTTCCAACCCTAACCCGATCGTTCACGACCAGTTTCAGTGGTATCACCTTAGGCTGATGCCATCACATTGTGTCTAGAGGAAGGAATAAGTTTATGAGATTTTTGTGTGCAGTTTTAGCTCCCATGGGTCACGTAGTGTTATTTCTTTGTTTTTGTTTTATTTATATTGCAACTTCTATGTGGTTGGCTAGCGTTTGTAGTTTATGTGGGCTGGTTTCCGCATTCGAGGGTTTTGATTTATTATTTATTTATTATTTTACTCACTAGGAGTTCTCACGCGAGTTTTTATCAGTGATTGCTTACAAAGCAACAAGGGGTGCCGTTTTCCGACAACACGTCTCTCCAAGGTTCCCCCCCCCCGTTTTTTCCTACTTTTCCTTCTTTCTTCTTCCTCTTTTTATTATTATCATAACTTCTGTTACGAAGAAGTGCTAATAAACTCAAAATCAAATGTATTTGATTCACTACTCAGAGTTGAAAGAATGCTCTACCACTGAGTTCAAACGGTGCGTCGAATTATTCTTTCTGTTCTTTTCACCAACAACAGTCCAACACGGATGTGAACCACCAAACGTCTAGTCAAAAATACAAATTTTTTTCTTTTCCTCTTTTTTTCTTTTCCTCTTTTTTTTTCTTTTCCTCTTTTTTCCTTTTCCTCTTTTTTTTCCTTTTCCTCTTTTTTATCTTTTCCTCTTTTTTTTTTCTTTTCCTCTTTTTTTTTCTTTTCCTCTTTTTTTTTTTCTTTTCCTCTTTTTTTTTTCTTTTCCTCTTTTTTTTCTTTCTTTTCGTCTCTCACACACACACACACACAAGTCGACCTTTCTCCATCCAGTCACCGGAGCAAATTGTACAACGTTTTTTATCACAACGATAATCATCCCATGCAAACCAAACCTCATTTGCATACGTGAACTTTCGTCGCGTTACAAAAGTTACATGTTTCCATTTTGTAACTGGAACACTGGGTTCAATCTCATGATGGACAATACACGGTGCAACCCTAACCCTAACACTCTGGGTTCAATCCCTGATGGAAAATACATAGTGCAACCCTAACCCGTTTTCCCTGTGGACCTGCAAGATGGTTGCTACAACTTCTATTTCTACTACCGTATTGTCTGTTTTTTTGTTTTAAATCTAATAACCGTTGGTATAAATTAATTCGAGGGGAGATTTTAACTTAGTAATATTAATTATCGTGATAAAAGTATTAATCCAATTTCATGTTTTTTTCTTTATCCATTAAGATTAGTGACAAATGAGTGATTTCTTGACAAAGACCGGATGTTACCGAAACTAAACAACCGGAAGTGATGAGAGCCAATTATCATTGGGTGATAATAATGGCCGCCACATTTATTACGGAACGATGAAGCCTCATAAACAATTATGAATGGTAATTAGTCACTTCTTTCCTAATTATCATGTCGACAATAACATGGGGAAACGGACAGGTGATGTGTTTTTAAAGCGATGATAAATTAATTAGGCTTGTTGTTAGATACTCCTTCGTGTGTTGAATAGCGGCACTTTCTGTGTCGAGTGTGAAATAACCACTGTAACTCCGTATTGGGAAAATAGACTAACATATATTTTTATATTGCGTCTTTATCTTCGTTGGTCTTGGCCCGATTGGGGGCGTTTGTTTTTGATGTCCGATCAGTCTTTGCTGGAGAAGAAATATTGATCCAATTTTTTATTTTTTTTCGCGAATTCGCCCATGTGTAACCATTTGACCTTTTAAACTCTTTCTGCACCCGTCATGGATCAACGCTAACATGCCTGGTGGAATAAAAGGACATGGAACGTTCAGTGCCATTGAGTGTGGTCAGTGGCTGCTAACGGCCATTGTTCGACTCGGATCAAGTCAAACCAGGCAAAAATCTCCTTACCACACCTCTCCCAAGAACCTCATCTTCTTCATCACTCTTCCCCAAGAATTCCTTCTACTCGTTGTATCAGTATAGGAGGAGTATCATTTGGGCACGTGATAGTTTGAATCACTTGAAGTTGTGATCAGCAGTCGAGTATGTAAGTAATTATATACATTCATTTTACTACTCCGTAAGAAAGAACACACACACACACACACACACACACACACACACACACATATATATATATATTAGATTTTTCGAATGTGAGAAGAGTAGGTCTATTCCACAGTCGGCCATCGCCGCGATTTGCTTAATCTGTGTAAAATTCAGACATTCTTGTATGTGGCGAGGTAGCTCAGTGGCAGAGTACTCGCTTGGCATGCAAGTGACTCGGGTTTCGAACCCTGAGTTCAGATGTGTTCTACTGATGAGCCCAGAGGAGGGCGAAACTCGAGTCTAGGACTTCCGGTTTGTTTCTTTCATAGGTTGTGGGCTGCGGCGTTGTCTGATTGTGGAAATAATTATATATATATATATATATATATATATATATATATATATATATATATATATACACATATAATGATTATTTTTATTTATACAGACATGTACAAAATCTGCGACACTGGCATGTCGATGTTATCGATCAACAGCTGTTAGAAACTGAGATCTGATCACGTAGAATGAAAATCCGATCATAACCTCAGATGGAAAGAATGAAATGGGAAAGAAAGAAAAAAAGGAATTCAAAATTTTAAATTTGGAAAGTCATGTGGTCTAATTTGAAACCGTTGAAAATCAAATATAATATAAAATAAATTCGTTAAGAGAAGAGGGAAGAGAGGGGAAGAAAAAAGAAAAAGGGGGTCAAAAACCTAGTGGCCCATGTCTGGATACGTGATAGTAATTGCATCAGCGTGTCAATATCATGCTGGATGTACCGATGGGAAGGAGGGAGACACAGTCTCCAGTTTGGCTTAAATCTAGGTGGATAGTGGCGGATAAGTTATTTAGATCTAATCTTGTTGATATTTTGATTTTTTTTTTAAATCTTTTTATTTTAGTTTTATACTGCTTTTTAATTCTAAAGTTTATTTTTGATTTCATATTTTATTGTTATCAATTTAAGCCGAGGACAGCTAACATATATACTATTTGTTATGCTAAATATGTGAAAATTAAATTTTGACATGTGGAAATGGGCATGTAATACAACATAAAAGAACATAAAATATACACAGCTGTTACTCACCAGTGGTAGAAGTCTATCATGCACGGTAGGTTACGAATCTCTGTAAAGGCCGGGGTTTCTTCATATTAGGAGCCACGTAGAATTACATCCAGCCGTGGTGAACTCAAATCTATGTCTTTCTTTGTCTGTCTCTCTCTCTCTCTTTCTCTTCTCTCTCTCTCTCTTTCTCTTTTCTCTCTCTCACTTTCTCTTTTCTCTCTCTTTCTCTTTTCTCTCTCTCTCTCTTTTCTCTCTCTCTCTTTTCTCTCCCGTTCTCTTTCTCTCTCGTTCTCTTTCTCTCTCGTTCTCTCTTTCTTTCTTTCTTTTTCGGGGTCTAACCAAGAGGAATAACCCACCGGTGTCTTTAGAAACCGGTGCAATTCTCAATTTGTTCCCTCACAAGTATATACCCTTAAAATTAGTAGCGGGAATTATAATGTTTCTATAAATCGATATGTCTTAATAGGTCTCATACACATATATATATATTCTTGATAGGCTACTGATAGTGACGTAGTGTTGCAAGTTTTGGCGATTGAACTTTGTCGGGTTTAGGGGTTAGGGTTTGGGGTTCGGTTTTCGAAGTCCGCTTTAATGGCAATATTCTTTTCGAACTAAGAATGACTTTTAATTTGTTGAAAGAAAGTTTTGCTCCAATGACGATTCACTTCATCTCGATCAGCCGGCGGCGCATATATTACTTTTATCCATTGTCTTTTTGCAAGACAACTTTTGACCTGTCTGCTTAGAGCTTTTCGTGTTTTAATTTATCGATTTCAGATAATCGATAGACCAACTGAATGATTGATTGATTGATTCTCTGGTCATCCGTTTAGTCAAATGGGTTAGAATTACATTCCATCGCATTATGACTGTCAAATGTGATTAGTATCAATATGAATTTTATTTTATTTTATTTTATATTGATTGGTCTTCAAATATCAAATGGGTCCTCTTTATTAGGCAAACACTTGATAACCTTATGAATTACAATTGTATCTCAGGGTTCCCTCCAGGTGGTACACTCCTGATCAAAAACTTAACCCTAACCTCCAGGTGGTATGTGTTCTCTTGTTAGCCCGTGTCGTCGTCGTCGTCAGATTCTTGCTTGTCTGCTGGTAAACCTGCTCGGGCACCTATTTTTATTTAAAAAAAAAAAAGAAAGGTTTATTACAAAGAACAGTCACATAAAAATTAGAGAGACGGGTTATTCTCGTACGCGTGGGAGAGGGAAAGAAAGAAAGACACAGACAGACGGATAGTTCGTCCCGTTACACAGTTACATTACGCGTGCGCCTGTCCCCATTGGAAATGACACCCCGGACATGTCTTTCTATTTGAAGTCTCGCCAGCCAAAAGACAGAAAATCTCTGTCCAGAAGTCACGTGGTTTCATTAACTTCCGTTCTGGGGGTCACCTCTGACGCTTAAGGTGTCACTGAAACTTTCCATTCAAACAAGGACTGATTTTGTATCTTCTAGGGTTGCTATCGAAACTCCGCGGCAGCCTTGTAGTGGGGAAAGGCAATATCAAAAGAAAGAATGCCACAGTCTATCCATAGAAAATAATTAATGTGTATTGACAACTTTGCTAAGGCAACGAACAATGAAGAGTTCGCAAAGAATCCAAAAACGTTCTGGTGAGAGAAAAGTATTTGTAAGGAGAAATTGAGTATACATGTTTGTTTCGGCTAGCGCCGCGTGCGTTTACGTGTGTGCAGATTATAATGTGGGTATATTAGAGTGTCTGTTTTGTTAGTGAGAGCTTATGTACGAACTGTGTATGTGCGTTCGGTGAGCGGCGTCTATGTGCTTCGCTGGGCGTACAGAAGTTTATGAATGTGCCTTTTGGTCACAAAGAGCCCAGCTGGATTAAGACTACGCATGTGGGTTGTCTGTGCAAGAAAATAGGGAAAAAAGGTAGAAAAACACTGCGTTTGGATGTGTATAGTACGCGCAAAATTTCGAGACTGAATATTTATTGTGCGGTGATTGGTTAAAGGAAACTGCGGATTTTAGCTTTTTCGAATCACGAGTTAACACTTAAAAACAACATTCGCTGCCGCTGCTACGTCACAGGTTTTATTGGACCATTCTTAGCTGGGCTTTTGTTTATGCATTTATCTTTTTTATTACTAAGATTCACCACTTATGAATGCCAAAAGCCACTCGAGGATAAGTATTAATGAGATGGATGAATAGTTGAATGATGAAGAATATTATGAGAGGATTTAAAACGATAAAGGAAATCAAGGTTGGAGTAGTTATATAGACGGTGTATGACACGTAGTTATTGAGATTGGATTTGAAGCCGCAGGGAAGCAGTCCCGTGGTAATGCTACCAAGATAAAGCTCCTTTCCTTTAACAATTATAAGAAACCTTACCAACCAGCGATTGTCGTGGATGATAGCACCCTTACCGAGAGTCCAACATTCAAACTCCTCTACCTAACGTTCACAGGTAACATGAACTGGCATAAATACATAGAAATACTGTTAAAAATAAGGTCGGCTCCCTCTACCGGGCTATTAAACTTCTCACACCGGTCTGTATCCTATATCTCTATATAAACCCACTATTCACCCATGCATGAAGTATTGTTGCCACATCTGGGCTGGTGTACCAACCACTTGCCTCTCCCCCTGGAGCAAAGTTCAAAAACAGTTTCTAACCTATTTGGTTCCACACTTTTTACCAAAATCTAGCCCCTGTCCCATGGCCGCAATGTTGCGTCCCCGTGCTTGTTTTACAAGTACTCCTACGGAATGTGCTCCGACGAACTTGCTGTACTTGTGGCCCCTTAACGTAAATACCCCCGATAATCAGCAAAATCCCACCCCTTCACTGTAGAGGAAGACTTACTCTGATAGTTTCTTTCTTCGGACCACTTTCCTTTGTAATTCCCGCCCTGCTCCTCCGACTGTACGAACATGAAGAAATTTAAATGTAATGCAAACAAGCATCTCGCTGCACAACTCCCCACTTAGGACGTCCCTATAAACCTGGACGCTATTTCACAGCAGCCCCTGACGTTTCAGTCGCAGTGTGTCTTGTTTGGGGTGAATTAAAGTGTAAAAACTTAGATGGAAAGTTCTTGGAAACAAACTCTGCTCATGGAAAGTTCGTTTGATGTTAGGCACATGGAAGAAAGGAAGGAATGTTCTTTGTAGCTGTGGGTTCATACCCTCCCCAACGGTATTTGTGTGTAATTGAGCACAATTGATCCGTTCGAGTTTGAATTCGGTTCTAAAGTATAATATATATACTAGCCGAAATACCTTTCTACGTCGAGTGAGCGACTATCATGATATTAAAGTGCATGTGTGCATCCAACACTCTTCAGTAAGGACAAAAAGGTCATCCAATGTTCTCCTCGCTGACGAGTATGATCTTGTATAACTCTGTGAGCCATTGTCTAAGCTGGAATCTGGGTTATTTTTTGAGTGAACTAGTACACTCTTAAAGAAAGAGATACTGGCTAGTTTTCACTTTAATATATACTTTATTAATCTTAACTGTGGATATCAATTTTTGCTTGGCTAAAAGTTGTTTCTGGCCATCTTCACAAGATGACACGCGCCATCTAAGCGCCCGTATCTAGCACGACATTACATTACTATAGATTGGTATTTATCTATCTCCCACAGAGTAAAATGTGACACGAGGTCGGAAAGTGGGATTAGATAAGTCAGCACCCTAGAGGAAGAGCACTTATGACATTTAACAATTCCCCGGTAGGGGCGCCTCAGGCGATTAGCAATAAACTAACCCCTTCTCAAAGGGTGAGAAGGCAAAGCCTGGGATGGTGGACCTCCGAGAACTGCACAGGACAAACCCACAGACCGGCGGAAATCATGCCCCGAAGGCCAAGACGATACCGGTGTATAGGGTGTAGTATCCATCGGAACAGATACTACACTTTGATCCCGGCCAAAAGGCCGAGAAAGTTACTATAGGTTTTTATTTATCTTCCTCCCAAAAAGTAAGATGTGACACAAGGTCGGGAAAGTGGGATTTGAAAAGTCAGCGCCCGAGAAGGTGAGCACTCTGGCCTACAAAAAATGCCTGGGCAGCCCCGTCGGCATTCCCCGGTAGGGGCGACTCAGGCAGTAAGCAATAAACTTACTCCTCCCCAAAGAGGGGAGGCAAAGCCTGGGAGGGTGGACCTCCTAGAACTGCACAGGACAGGCGTGCAGTATCCATCGGAACAGATACTACACTTTGATCTTAGCCAAAAAGATTTAAACCACAACTTATATGTAGCTGTTTACGTAATATACGTGAACTAACTAATCAGAAATTACCACGTATGTAGCGTCATAGGTGACGTCATATAAGTCAAAAGGGGGGGGCTGTTTTCTACGTCGGAATTTGGCTAGTTTTGTTTTTTTACCTCAACGTAGTATTTTCTTCTGTGTAAATGTCTACCACTCTTTCCCTACATGGCAACTGAAACATGCTTGCCAAATTAATTGAATTGATTCCGGCTATTCTAACAATAGGCACGCAGGGTCTAAGAAGTGCTATCTAGTAGGACCTTGCTGTGTTTCTCACTAACGTTTAAATTCCAACTTAAAATCCTTTTTTACATCACATAATTACACTAATGAATCATAAATCCGTATACAAACATAGTTAATTCTGTTACTAAACACCGTCAATCATACCTAATACCGTTTTATTTTCATTCTACAAATATATATATATATATATATATATATATATATATTAGTCTCAGAAGTATCTCAACCATTAAAACTATATAAGAAAAAAAAACTTACGTCCCAAGTCGTTCAGTGGAAAAATCACTAATGTAAGTCAATTTAACTTTTACAGTTATTATATTAGTTTGCTTCTAACATTATTTAATGGATCATCAGTTGTTTACCATGAAAAACTGTTTCGGGAATTTAAAAACAAGACAGTATTTAATTCCATGGCTTTCTCAGCAGAGTTGATCAGACCCCACTTCCCTTAAAAGACAAAAACATAAACGTTCCGTATACTAAATCTAAGTTTTGTTCCGTATAAATGTTTTGCTAACTTATATTAGTTATTTGAAAAAAAAAAAAGTCCTCCTTACCTGCGTTGTTCATCTGTCTAATAAAATGTATCCGTTACTTACAAAAATGTTGCTGCATTTTAAAATGTGTTTAGACGAATCCATTACACTACTTTTTAGGTGATTAATGTATTTTTAGTTTTAGTTTCATATTAAAAATATAAAAAATATCAACGTATCAAAATATAACAAAATAAGAAAAATTTAAAATTATATATATATCCATATATATACTTTTAGCCCTTTTTTCTCCTCCTTCTCCGCCTCCTCGTTTGTTGTTTAATTCCTTGTCATCAATTTTAAATAAATACTAATCTTCCTTACCCACTCACAGCGTTCATAAGCTTAACTGTCGATTTTTTTCTCTTTCTTCTTCTTATATATATATATATATATATATATAAAGGATATATAATTTTTAATGTATCAATTTTCAGTATTTACTTAAACAGTGCTCGATACGTAAGTAGAGTTAGGTAGTAAGCTATGAAAATATATTTATGGCAATTAAGCTACACAGAGGCTCCATTTTAGCCTGAAGATTCGGCCGGAGATGATAGCTTAATTGCCATAAATATATTTTCATAGCTTACTATATATATATATATATATATATATATATATATATATATATTCACATATTAAAGCCGAGTTAATCCACATTAAGACTTTTTCTATATACTTCAATCACAAAATACATGATAAAATATAGTATTCATTGTTTTGGGATTTAGTTATATTTGAAAATACTGCTATTTTAATTGTTCTAAACAGCCGTAATTTGCAATTTACTCATTAGTCTCAAATCTATCACTCACTCTTTCTCGCTATATTTTATTTGACCCTCACCGTCGTTTTTATTGTATAAGGTCTCGCTCTCTCGCTCTCTCTCTCTCCCTCCCTCTCTCTCTCTCTCTCCCTCCCTCTCTCTCTCTCTCTCTTTAATATATATATATATATATATATATTAATGTTGTTAGAAACTGAGATCTCATCAGGCAGAATAAAAATCTAATCTTTTCACTTAGGTAATATGTTGAAGGACCATTTCCAAAAATAACCTAAGGGAAGGATCAAATTTTCATTCTTCCTGGTAAGATCTCAGTTTCTAAGAGCTTTTTATCGATAACATCGACATGCTAGTGTCGCAGATTCTGTACATGTCTTTATAAGTAAAAATAATCTTATATAAAAGCTCAATTTGATATTGAACACCCCCCATAAGCCCGGTTGAAATTCTTTAGATTTTTATTTTGTGGATGTTTACTTTACTTGGATTAGTAATATATATATATATATATATATATATATATATATATATTAGAAAAATAGACTTTCCCTCTACAGCTACGAGTTAAATAGTATGTAGTGATATTCTTGTTATGTTTTTAATAGGCTATTCCGATCTTTTATTCTTTCCTTTCTTTATTATTAGAGAGAAAAATTTATACTCACAGTTATATATATATATATATATATATATATATATATATTAGTCATGCTGATGACGGCAGATAGGTTGAAACATGTGGCCATGGATTCCTTTTATATGTACACAAAATTTAATTATATATATATATATATATATATATAAAGTAAAAAAAATAATTACATGTCCTATTAAAAAAGGCAGCTTAATGCAATGTTCTTTACCGCTTAGGAAGTGGAAAATACTAAGAAAAAAAGGTATGTTCCTATCACCAGTAAAAAAAAAAAAAAAAAAAAACAATAACAAAAAACTACGTAACATTATGGCGTAAAAAAATCATACATATTTCGGCAGGTGTTTGTGGTCTAGTGACAAAACGCCAAACTGCAAACAGTAATATCATAGGTTCGATCTTTGCCCAAGTTAGCCCTGCTGATAGCCAGAAACACGTGTCCATGGATTCCTTTTATATGTACGTAACAATGAATTAATAAATATATATTTATAACTCCGAAAGCATATCAACCCAAGTAATATGTAGCATTCCCTATTGCCAAGCGAATTTAAGGTAGTTATCAGATGAATAAATGCGATATAAAACGATTGTCTTTCTAGGCAGCATTTTTCCCTGGAGCTAACTTTTTATAGAACGGAAAAACATGTCGTTCGTTGATCTTCCAGATCTGAACCCACATTTTTACCTCAGGGTATACATGATTAGGAAACAAGAGTTAATTCTGCCCAAGGGGAAACTCTGGCACCAATACTGAAGAGAAAGATTTAATGCAAATGTTAGCTCTCGCAGCAGTAAACCTTATTCTTGTATAAAGTTACGATGTTTGCATCTCGCGTCACCTGCGATACATACTCTACTTTCCAGCAGTATATAAATATTTGAAAGCCTTGTGTTGTATGGGGCTTCTTTTTTTTACAAAAAGCTGTAATGTAAATGTAGTAAATTAAATGAGTAAATACATATTCAGCAATTGTGGAAGCCATTTTGAATTTACAGAAATTCACCGGTAAATTTTTAACGTTCTATTATTGAAAGTCTTATCAGGTCGGATAGAATATGTAAGCGATGAAATCGATTGAAATTAATTCATGTTTATCTAAAGAACGCATACATAAATTTCTGTATTTCACTGACTAATCAGAATAACGTATTGATTTGTCAGATTTATCACTATTTAGGTCTAAATTGGAAAACCTGACCGACTTAATCATATATATTAGAAGACTAGACTTTGTCTAGGAATCTGATCTGATCATGTTAACCCACAGACACATACAATCGCCATCTATTATATAAAGGGCAGTTCTGTGTGTCCACCTTAAAGTCAGAAACTACATAAGACACACCCATAAAGCTGATATATACTTTTTCAGTGTTGCCTCAGACGTGATATGGACTCATTTTTTTTTGTAATATTCATTCCGTTGGTGGTCAAACGAAAAACGTGTGTGTGTGTATATATATATATATATATATATATATATATTAGCATATATAGATGTTAGAGGGGGGGACATAAAAAGAAAGAGATGGGGGATAAAGAGAGTGAAGAAAGATGTTACACACTTTTTTGTTGTCCATGCCTCACCCCCGGGCAACTCCGAGTAGCCATGCTAGTTTGTTTTGTTTTTTTGTTTTTTTATTGGTGACATGTCCAATCCGAGCTTTTTCAACTGAAATGTCAAGTAAACCATGGTCGTCTTGTATGGACGGCCAAAGTCGAGAGATGTAATTGTCATTCTGGGAGTCTTTCTTGCCACAGACATTTTCTTTCTTCTTTTCTTGATTCTAAAAATAAAGCCAACAATATGACTTCCGTTTCAAAGACGCCATTGAGAACCTCGATATTCTATATCTTCAACTGGCCAAATGCCGGCGACAACGACGACGACAAATCGATTTGACGTCTTTTGGGCGTTTTGTTGTTGTTGCAACGAGCGTCATAAGGATTGGACGGAGGACATTTTTTTTTATTTTTTATTTTTTTTTTGTTTTGTTTTCTTTTTTTATTTCTTTTTTATTTATTTCTTTTCTTTTTATTTATTTTCTTTTTCTTTTCTCTTTCTTTTTTCTTTATTTCTTTTCTATTTATTTCTTTTCTATTTATTTCTTTTCTATTTATTTTCTTTTTATTTATTTTCTTTTTATTCATTTTCTTTTTATTCATTTTCTTTTTATTCATTTTCTTTTTATTCATTTTCTTTTTATTCATTTTCTTTTTATTTCTTTTTATTTCTTTTTATTTATTTTATTTTTATTTTTTTTTTATTTTCTCTTTATTTTTCTATTTATTTTATTTTCTCTTTCTTTTTCTTTTGTTTTTTTTTTCTTTCTCTTCCCTCTCCCACTTGGCTTTATATATAAAAAAAAACGATTTAGACACTACTGCGCAGGCGCAGGCTTATTCAATATTCGCTGTTATACTCGTTCCAGGACGGGTTCATCATAATAAAATGCACTTGAAAACTACATTATCTACGAGAGACAACCAATCTAAAAAATAATTCTAAGAAATCATAAATCTATTAATATGCTAATTAAACTGTTTAAATAAATATTACATTACTGAAGTTATAGGCTTAAACATGTGTTTAAGTTTGGAGTTCAGCTTTTATTATGGTTTTACAATGATCTAAATCTGTTGAACCCCCTGTTCCAGCAGTAATAACGTCACGCAGCAAAGAAACGATCCCTTTAAGACATTCGATGTTTATTGGTTGAAATACTTAATTCTGATTTGTCAATTCTATCAAAATACTCAATCTCTATTGGTTGCCTATATCGGACATCAACCAACCGGAAAGAGTCGCCTCTGTCAGCCTGTTCGCATCGACTATATAAACGCAAACACAGTATAAAGGGTTCAGCTAGAGATTCCGTATAGATTCCCGATGTAGAACCACGTGCTGCCCCACCGACGATCGTCGACCCCAACGTTGTGTTTCCGTGGTCTTCTTGTTTGTCTTCATCGTCCAGCCGTGTCGTCTATCCACTGACGAATCGTCGAGGGCACATCACTGGTCCACAAGTTAAATAAAAGAAACACAACTCTCGATAAAGAACACGAACACATATACGTTGTGTATAACTTAGTTTGAACTATGAGTGTGTGTGACTGTTGAGGTCCCATTGTCGTTTCTCAAGTCGTCAGCTCATCTCATCGTTTTCCCGGTCCGATGCGCTCTCTCGGGAAGATAGATGCTAACTGCTCGGCTTCTCTCCGAAAACTAAACTCGTCAACTTTTTGTCATAAACCTTACTGTCGTCAACTGTCGTAAAACTAACCCACCTTACTGTAGTCAGGTGTCGTAAAACACTGTCACTCTAAAAAGTGTCCAGTATTCTTTTCTTGGTGACCTGTCCTGAACAATGGAAATTGACCACTCCCAAATTGTCTTTTGTCTCTGTCGATGAGTCATTTCCTATCCCGTATTTTCTTTTGTCTTTGTCGATTAGTCACTTCCTATTCCTGACCGGGCCCTGACCTTTGCGGCAGCCATAGTGTCACACCGAGTTCGACATGATAGTCGAATGTCACATCCGTTGAAACGTTGAGAAAGCTAATAATCTAAATAAATTATCAACCCTCATCTCCAAAACTTCTGAAACATCAAAATAATTATTAAAATGCAATTAATTAATGTTACTTTATTTTTATCCATCAAAATATATTGAAATACTAAATAAATATCAATAATGAACTTATATCTGTGTGTATAACCATTTCCTTGATATAAAATATTATTTAATTTTGTAAATAATCAATATAATAGCTGATAATCACAAAATGTTGAGTTCATCAAGGTAGGCGCGAGAGCGCTCTATCCCTTAATAGACTACACGAATGGCCTATGCTGGAAATCTCATTTCTTTGATCAATCATAACTCAAAAACCAATAAACCAAATTAGTTAAAACTTTGCACAACATTTTTATTTGATAGGTTCTATAAGTGTGTAGAATTTCAGCATCATTAGTCAAGGCAATCCAGAGATCCAGAAAGTTCAATCATGAAGTCATGTTATCTGTGTGTACGTATGTATGTGCCACTCTGTATCTCATCAACTATTTGATGGATTCAGCTGATTTTTGGCAGAGATAGAAATTCTAGGGTCTAGTTGATGGCATTTCAATTTCAGTTTACCATATACCTTAGTTTTCCAGAAAATTCCAAAAAACCTTAAAAATGACTATTGTATTGAGGCATAGCTTTTACAAAAGTAGTAACATTCCATGATAAATGCCAGTATACTGAAATCATATGCCCTTAATAGGGTTAAGATGAAAATTCATATACACTAAATATACAAAAGCAAGGAAATTCCCAAATTTTTACACTTTTATTGTCATTAAGGGTATGCGAGCACAACAGGGCTATGTATTTTACTGGGAGGAATTTTTCTTCAGCGCATCTCACACACTTCATCCGCTCATGCATAGATTTATACTGAAGTGATGTGATAATGAAATGGTTTGGTTGATATGTAGTCATACCCTTAATTAATGACAATAAAAGTGTAAACATTTGGGAATTTTCTTTGCTTTTGTACATTTAGTGTATATGAATTTTCATCTTAACCCTATTAAGGGCATATGATTTCAGTATACTGGCATTTTGCATGGAATATTTGATAAAGTTGTATTTGTTATATATATATATATATATATATATATATATATATATATATATATATATATATATATTACATGATAAATGCCAGTATACTGAAATCATATGCCCTTAATAAGGTTAAAATGAAAATTCATATACACTAAATGTACAAAAGTAAGGACATTCCCAAATTTTTACACTTTTATTATTATTAATTAAGGGTATGACTACATATCAACCAAACCATTTCATTATCACATCACTACAGTATAAATCTCTATGCATGAGTGGATGAAGTGTGTGAGGTGCGCTGAAGAAAAATTCCTACCAGTAAAATACATAGCCCTGTTGTGCTCGCATACCCTTAATGACAATATAAGTATAAAAATTTGGGAATTTCCTTGCTTTTGTACATTTAGTGTATATGGATTTTCATCTTAACCCTATTAAGGGCATATGATTTCAGTATACTGGCATTTTTCATGGAATGTTATTTAGGATTCAATATCTGTTCTTACGTAATATAAATAAACAAGACGTACCTGTGACCCAACGGGTGACAACCACTACCAGTATTTGTTTCACTTCGATATCATTCGAAAATTCCTTAACTGTAACGTATCTTTTATCACACTATTCGGCCGCACTATCACCACCCACAAACACTGACACAATGCTGGCTGGAACAAAAGCGGAAATCACTTTTTTCCGGAAATGACGTCAACAACATGTAGAATTTTTAAACGTAATCTGAAACAAGACAATTCGAAGTGTTATTGCTATACAACCATCATATTTGGGTTTAGTACAATTCCATGTATTCTAAGTTGAATATTGAAATACCATGCAGGGCGTTATCCATTCGACGCTTGCACTGAAATAGAACAATTTAACTTTTATGCGGATAAGCTGATAAGAACTAGCAACTCTTTGGATGAATTGACAGACTTGTACACGCAAACAGTAAAGATTGCAAAGGAGGATTCATACTCCAATCTTTCAATATCTGATAATATACTTTTACAGGAGTTAATAAGTAGATAGTACTCTTGTGAGTGAGTCACAGCTGTCCTTTGGGGAAAGTGTTGAGTTATCATTATAATCCTTAAGATGATACCATAAATATCGATTTTTATGATGGCAACCATGAGGCGGAGACTAAAAGGCATATATTTTACCCTGTCTCATTATGTATACCGTCAATTTTACCCTCTCAAACTATGAATACAGTCAATTTTACCCTCTCTCATTATGTATACCGCCAATTTTACCCTCTCTCATTATGTATACCGTCAATTTTACCCTCTCTCATTATGTATACCGTCAATTTTACCATCTCGCATTATGTATACCGTCAATTTTACCCTCTCTCATTATGTATACCGTCAATTTTACCCTCTCTAACTATGTATACCGTCAATTTTACCCTCTCTCATCATGTATACCAGTGTCTATACCGGCACATATTATTGTTAGTTGTGGGGGTTACGGTTAGGGTTATGTTTTGAATGGGATGAGGTGTGCCAAGCGAACTTCAGTCCTAATGGACGATCATTTCCCACGAATTGTCGGAACTCAGTTCTTTTACTTTCCCAAGACAAACTCTCGATGAAGAAAGGGAGGCCGATTTGTTTTTATTCGGTGATGCCTTTAACGCAGTCCAAGGTTTCATCTTTTTTTTTCTGTTTTGGGGTTCATCTCTGTTTTTTCAACGGCAAAGGTGGCACCTCTTAAGTCGAAAAGTTTACCAATTGTGGAGCTATTGTCAGTCTTCTTAGCCGTCAAGTTCCTTCCAACATTGAGTTGGTAAACTTTGACTGTCTGTCTGTCTGTCTGTCTGTCTGTCCTGGAGAATTTTTGTAAACGTAAGAGAGAGGGAGGGGGTGCTCGAGTAATTACTATTTAATTAATTTTTTCAAGTCAGCGTTCATAATATCTGTATACCTTTAGAAATAGGAAACTATTGATTAATTAATTAATTTACATTAGATAACATTAAATAACATTAGATAACATATAAACAATGTAGAACGAAATTTCAAGACGAGGCTACGATTAGAACGGAAAACGTGTCAAGAATCTTACTTAAACTAATACTCTTTTTCAACTTCCTTATATACTGTTACAAAAAGTCGCTCAGACACTAGACGGGTTTTGCCATTTACATAATTCATTCCTTTTAAACTACAATTAAATTCATATTTACAAATATACACTTATAACTGCTATTATCAAATTTACATATGTATTTACAATATTTTCCGATAAGTTGATATTAATAAAAATTATTCATACAATTAATTATAGACATTTCCTTCAGAAACTAGCGTGTTTTTTAAACCATACTTTGAATGACAACTACTGTTAAAATTGCAAAGTCATCCTTTAGCAGCTGCACATATGTTCATGGTGATGATAGCCTTATTAGAGAGGGCAGAGGGCTTATTTGTATTTGCCCTGATCGTGGTGAACCAGACGATGGCATGGTATGTTGTGACAGTTGTGAAGACTGGTATCATTTCTTCTACGTTGGCTTGTGTCAGCCTCCTCCAGCTGAGGAAGGTTGGTGCTGTCAGAATTACCTCAACCAGGATCTTCTATTTAATTCTGAAAAGTTTGAGAATGATTCATTAAATGAAGATGCTGATTGTATTTTGAATTACCCAGAATCTTTTCGACCAGATAATGGTAGTCCGATGATATGCTGTGATGGGTGCAATAACCTGGTATCATTCCAATTGTGTAGGCATACAGCAGTCCCCCCCCCCCCCAGAAGGTTTGGTTTGGTTGTTTTGTTTTACAGCATATCAACCCTTTTCGGATTATTTAATGCCGAATCCGGTAATTTTAGTAGAAGTTTTTATGCATCAAGTTCCTTATATCGTCAAATATTTATTCATGGTGTTTGGTTCGGTTGGTTTTGTTTTACGGCATATCAACCGTTTTCAGGTTATTTAATGCCGACTCTCTTTCTCTCTCTTTCTCTTTTTCTCTTTCTCTCTCTTTCTCTTTTTCTCTTTCTTTCTCTTTTTCTTTCTCTTTCTCTTTCTTTCTCCTTTTCTTTCTCTGTCTTTCTCTTTTCTCTTTCTTTTTCTTTATTTCCTTCTTTCTCTTTCTTTCCTTCTCTTTCTCTTTCTTTCCCTCTTTTTCATTTTTCCCCCTCTTTCTTTCTCTTCCCCTCTTTCTCTCTCTTTCTTTCCCTCTCTCTCTTTCTTTCCCTCTCTCTCTTTCCCTCTTTCTCTCCCTCTCTCTCTGTCTCCCCCTCTCTCTCTGTCTCCCCCTCTCTCTCTGTCTCCCCCTCTCTCTCTGTCTCCCCCTCTCTCTCTTTTTCTCTCCCTCTCTCTCTTTATCCCCCTCTCTCTCTTTATCCCCCTCTCTCTCTTTATCCCCCTCTCTCTCTTTATCCCCCTCTCTCTCTTTCCCTCTCTCTCTCTCTTTCTCCCCCTCTCTCTCTTTCCCTCTCTCTCTTTCCCTCTTTCTCTCCCTCTCTCTCTGTCTCCCCCTCTCTCTCTTTCTCCCCCTCTCTCTCTTTCCCTCTCTCTCTCTTTCTCTCTCTCTCTCTTTCTCCCCCTCTCTCTCTTTCCCTCTCTCTCTCTCTTTCTCTCTCTCTCTCTTTCTCCCCCTCTCTCTTTCTCCCCCTCTCTCTCTTTCTCCCCCTCTCTCTCTTTCCTCCCCCTCTCTCTCTTTCTCCCCCTCTCTCTCTTTCTCCCCCTCTCTCTCTTTCTCCCCCTCTCTCTCTTTCTCCCCCTCTCTCTCTTTCTCCCCCTCTCTCTCTTTCCCCCCCCTCTCTCTTTCTCCCCCTCTCTCTCTTTTTCTCTCCCCCTCTCTCTCTTTTTCTCTCCCCCTCTCTCTCTTTTTCTCTCCCCCTCTCTCTCTTTTTCTCTCCCTCCATCTCTCTCTCTTTCTCTCCCTCCATCTCTCTCTCTTTCTCTCCCTCCATCTCTCTCTCTTTCTCTCCCTCCACCTCTCTCTCTCTTTCTCTCCCTCCATCTCTCTCTCTTTCTCTCCCTCCATCTCTCTCTCTCTTTCTCTCCCTCCATCTCTCTCTCTCTTTCTCTCCCTCCATCTCTCTCTCTTTCTCTCCCTCCATCTCTCTTTCTCTTTCTCTCCCTCCATCTTTCTCTCCCTCCATCTCTCTTTCTCTCTCTCTCTCTTTCTCTCTCTCTCTCTCTCTCTCTCTCTTTCTCTCTCTCTCTCTCTCTCTTTCTCTCTCTCTCTCTCTCTCTTTCTCTCTCTCTTTTTCTCTCCGTCTCTCTCTCTTTCTCCCCGTCTCTCTCTCTTTCTCCCCGTCTCTCTCTCTTTCTCCCCGTCTCTCTCTCTTTCTCCCCGTCTCTCTCTCTCTTTCTCCCCGTCTCTCTCTCTCTTTCTCCCCGTCTCTCTCTCTCTTTCTCCCCGTCTCTCTCTCTCTTTCTCCCCGTCTCTCTCTCTCTTTCTCCCCGTCTCTCTCTTTATCTCCCTCTCTCTCTCTCTCTCTCTGTTTCTCTCCCTCGCTCTCTCTCTCTCTATGTTTCTCTCCCTCGCTCTCTCTCTCTCTCTCCCTCTCTCTGTTTCTCTCTCTGTTTCTCTCTCTCTCCCTCTCTCTGTTTCTCTCTCTCCCTCTCTCTGTTTCTCTCTCTCCCTCTCTCTGTTTCTCTCTCTCCCTCTCTCTGTTTCTCTCTCTCCCTCTCTCTGTTTCTCTCTCTCCCTCTCTCTGTTTCTCTCTCTCCCTCTCTGTTTCTCTCCCTCTCTCTTTCTCTCCCTCGCTCTCTTTCTCTCCCTCGCTCTCTTTCTCTCCCTCGCTCTCTCTCTCTTTTTTTTCTCTCTCTCTCTTTTTTTTTCTCTCTCTTCTTCTCTCTCTGCTGTCGCCATTGTATGGTCAGTAGTAAATTCAGTATTTCCTTTTAGGTCGTCCTACTCTCCCTACATAACTAGGTTCTTTATTTCTACTCTTTAGTAGCGTCCCCAGCAACAATACACTACAGTTTTTCTCTATCTATCTATCTCTCGTTGTTTCTCTAACTCACATATACACAAACACAGGCGCATGTCACAAGAGGTAACACTCCCAATCAATTACCTCCCTTTAAGGAACGAGATAAGTGTGATCCTGTCCGAACGCTTGTCGCCGCTGCTGTCTCGACCAATTGGTTGAAGTAATGTGCGGAAACGCAGCCGACTCGAGGATCCTTTTAATGGCGTCAGTAAAGACACGAGGTGGAAAGAAAGGTTTTCGTTTATAAAACTTTATTTAGATCGCGACCACCGCAGAATGTTGTTGTATTGATATATCAAGAGTATAGAATCATATTAAGAAAACAAGATTACTGACATTAAAGATATGTTCGATAGTTTTTATTAATTATTTCATGTGATTTTAATGTGTGCAAAGTTGAATGGTTTCGATGGGAATCTGAGTAAGAGAGTTCAATGTACTTATTAACAGGGCAAGGAATAAATTTAAAGGAAATACACTAAACACACATTAGGGATGTCCGCATTATAAATTATTTCGACCTAGATTTCCATTCTGTCTCATCAGACGCGTACACGGCCACATTTCGGAACTGAGTTCCGAAATGCGAAATGTGGCTGTGTACGCGTCTGAGGAGACCCATCTAGGTCGAAATAATTTATAATGCGGACAGCCCTAATGTGTGATTAGTTTATTTCACCCGCCGACTCGGTATTTACAAAGTTAAATTCCTCCTTAATTATTAGCTAATTCGCTGTGGCCGACGGGAGAACGCTCTTGACTACGAATCAGTGGCGATTTGTGATCGGAGTTGTTCGAGTCCGCTGACCGTAGAGAATTAACTTCCTGCACTGAAGATTGCGTTAGCATGAAACATCGATGTCTCTAGGTAATAAATAATTAATATTTATTTATAAATATTATATATATATGTGTGTGTGTGTGTGTTAGTAGTACTTGTATGGTTGTTGTTTCTTAGATGTTAATCCAATGAAGCACAAGTGCTTATAAGGTAGAGAATAATTTTGTTTTATCTATACAAAGATTATTAGCTACATATATGCATACATATTTCAACTGCAATTTTACTAAGAATCCAACTTCTTCTGGTCATTGTCAACTAAACTAAGACGAATAGATAAATTACATTGTTGGATATCGTTTTTGGTTCGCATACCTGTTAAGTAAAAAACATATACTGCTGTACTAAACAGGTTAAATATCTGTTTGCAATGTATGTTGTCACTGTTTGTGCGTGTGTTTAATCTATGTATATTCAAAAAATAAACCTGGTATGGGTATATGTGTGTATTATGGAGATGAACAGTATACGTATAGGTATGTTTTTTTTTACATGCTCCGATTGATTTAGTAATGCACCCGTTTATTTTTTCTTGTTGTTATTTCTTAATTTATTATTTGAGTACTTAGATTTCATGAAAAATTCCATTATACTGAAATCATATGCCCTTTTAATTTCAGTTTACCATATACCTTAGTTTTCCAGAAAATTCCAAAAACCTTTAAAATGACTATTGTATTGGGGCATAGCCTTTACAAAAGTAGTGACATTCCATGATAAATGCCAGTATACTGAAACCATATGCCCTTAACAGGGTTAAGATGAAAATTCATATACACTAAATGTACAAAAGCAAGGAAATTCCCAAATTTTTACACTTTTATTGTCATTTAAGGTATGACTACATATCGACCAAACCATTTCATTATCACATCACTACAGTATAAATCTCTATGCATGAGTGGATGAAGTGTGAGGTGCGCTGAAGAAAATTCCTACCAGTAAAATACATAGCCCTGTTGTGCTCGCATACCCTTAATGATAATAAAAGTGTAAAAATTTGGGAATTTCCTTGCTTTTGTACATTTAGTGCATATGAATTTTCATCTTAACCCTATTAAGGGCATATGATTTCAGTATACTGGCATTTATCATGGAATGTCACTACTTTTGTAAAGGCTATGCCTCAATACAATAGTCATTTTTAAGGTTTATTTGAATTTTCTGGAAAACTAAGGTGTATGGTAAACTGAAATTAAAATGCCATCAACTAGACCCTAGAACCTCTATCTCTGCCAAAAATCAGCTGAATTCATCAAATAGTTGATGAGATACAGGGTGGCACATACGTACGTACGTACACACAGATAACATGATTTCATTATTGAACTTTCTGGATCTCTGAGTTGCCTTGACTAATGATGCTGAAAAATTCTACACACTTATAGAACCTATCAAATAAAAATGTTGTGCAAAGTTTTAACTAATTTGGTTTATTGGTTTTTGAGTTATGATTGATCAAAGAAATGAGATTTCCAGCATAGGCCATTCGTGAAGTATATTAAGGGATAGAGCGCTCTCGCGCCTCCCTTGATTATTCCATAGTTTCACCTCTATTCTCAGGACCGGCTCCCGACATCGGCCGAAGCAAGTTAAACCGAATATATTTATTTGGTTAACCACAAACGGAACCGATCTGCTCGGAAGATTTTCTGTGTATAGTTGTGTGTACATGTGTGGGTAATATGCATTTGTACATATGTGTAGGTATGTGTACGCGTATGCATGTATGTGTATATATATATATATATATATATATATATATATATATATATATATTATTTTTTTTCTCATCTTCCTGTTTTTGCTGGAGATGGGGCATCCTACGGGATGCCAGACATTCACCGGCTATTTCAGACACTCCAGCCTAGAAATCTTTTTAAGATTCTAACCGTCCCTTTAAGTGTAGTTGTTTGTATTCCTCTTGCACTCGGTTCACCGGGTATACTCGCCAGATGGCTTTTGAAATTATTTTTCATTAGTCCTGGTGCTCTTATAATTACTGGTATGATAGAGATTTTCATAAGATTCCAGTTTCTTTTCATGTCGTACATTAGATCTTGGTATTTCGTAATCTTTTCTCTTTCTGCTCTGTTCAATCCTGCATCATTAGAGACACTGACTCTAACTATGGTTGCGACTTTCTCCCTTTTGTCCCATATAATGATGTCAAGTTTAACAGCTCCGTTTTCTAGATATGTAGCTGTAGGGATTGCATAGTCATACTGGATAGTGTATAAATTATTTCCAACTGTTCTTTCTGGAATATGCCAATAACCTATATCTCTATAAAGCCACCATTCGCCAATGCATCGAGTATTGTTGCCACATCTGGGCTGGTGCACCAACCACTAACCTCTTCCTATTTGAAAGGGTGCAAGCGAGAACATCTAACCTAGTAGGTCCCACACTGTCTACCAAGCTCCAGCCACTGTCCCATCGCCGCAATGTTGCATCCCTGTGCTTGTTTTACAAGTACTTCTACGGAATGTGCTCCGACGAACTTACTGCACTTACCGACAACTCCGACTTGCAGCAAAATCCCACCCTTTCATTGTAGTGTTCTGAAGATGCCAAAAAAACTTTCTATTCAAATATTTATTTATTTTTACTTCGGACCATTTGCTTTTGGAATTCCTCACCTGCTCCCTGTTTCCCCGACTGTGCCAACATGCAGGAATTTAAATGTAATGTGAACAAACATCTTGCTGCACAACTCCCCACTTAGGATGCCCACTGTGAATCTGACCCCTAATCGCAGTAACCACTTTACGTCTCAATGGCAATATGTTTGGGTTAAATAAAGTTTAAAATAAAAATGTAAACCAACTTCGAGTAAGTTCAGATTCTTGTGGTTAAATGTTTTTCCAGACATTTCTGTGCAACTGTTTATTTGAACCGTTATTTCACTTTTTTCTATTCGTATTTATTGTAAACTTATTCGTCTATCGAAAGAAGGAAAAAAAAATCCGGGGATCATGATTATGCTTTCCCGCTTTGTTGATATCAAAATCTCTGGCCACAAATATTGTGTTACGCGATTAAGAAGACAGAACGTGACTCTTAGACAGGAGAGCTCTCCGTCTTTTTCTACTTGTTTACGTCGTGTGGAATGTAGTTGTTGGTCTTTGTTATCCTTTAAAGCCATACATAAAAAAGAAGAATGCAGACCAAAGTTACAATAACTCGATTACAAATATAATCTGTTTGCTTTATATATATATGTGTGTGTGTGTGTGTTCTTCAATTGCTACGGTTTGTCCGAGGTCCACTTCGTCGACTGTTTCCCCGACCGATATGTAGAAATTTAAATATAATTTTTATTTCATGGAAATCGCTCCAGTCAAGACATGAAGCCACTTGATGTAAGGAGCTAAAAGGAGAATACTACTTCAAGGTCAAGATGCTTTTGGCCTTTTGGCTAAGATCAAAGTGTAGTATCTGTTCCGATGGATACTGCACCTCATAGACTGGTATTGTCTTGGCCTTCGGGACTTGATTTACGCCGGTCTATGGGATTGTCCTGTGCAGTTCTAGGAGGTCCACCCTCCCAGGCTTTGCCTCCCCTCTTTGGGGAGGAGTAAGTTTATTGCTTACTGCCTGAGGCGCCCCTACCGGGGAATGCCGACGGGGCTGCCCAGGCAATTTTTAAATGGCCAGAGTGCTCACCTCTCGGGCGCTGGCTTTTCAACCCCCACTTTCCGACCCGACCTTGGGTCACATCTTACTTGTGGGAGTAGGATAAAACTGGCCTTGTGCCTAACTCCTGGAGAGGAGTAAATAATACTTCAAGGTCAAGATGCTTTTGGCCTTTTGGCTAAGATCAAAGTGTAGTATCTGTTCCGATGGATACTGCACCTCATAGACTGGTATTGTCTTGGCCTTCGGGACTTGATTTACGCCGGTCTATGGGATTGTCCTGTGCAGTTCTAGGAGGTCCACCCTCCCAGGCTTTGCCTCCCCTCTTTGGGGAGGAGTAAGTTAATTGCTTACTGCTTGAGGTGCCCCTACCGGGGAATGCCGACGGGGCTGCCCAGGCAATTTTTGATGGTCAGAGTGCTCACCTCTCGGGCGCTGGCTTTTCAACCCCCACTTTCCGACCCGACCTTGGGTCACATCTTACTTGTGGGAGTAGGATAAAACTGGCCTTGTGCCTAACTCCTGGAGAGGAGTAAATAATACTTCAAGGTCAAAAACTAGCCAACGAGAAGTGTTAGATGGATAGATTCTAACCCAGGAAAAGGCAATCGTTCCCCCTTTGTCAGAAGCATCGCTCACAGAATGTGAAGATTAACGGACAAAATAAGGGAAGCGAGAATTACGAGTCTGCCGAAAGTAAACCCAAGTTAGTCACTTTCTACTCTCCTTAATGTGAATAAACATCGTGCTGTCCGAGTTCCCTCTTATGTTGCCCCCTATAAATCTGTCCTCTTGCGTCTCAGTAGCAATATACCTTGTTTGGGTGAATAAAATGTTGTTATTTTTAATAAAATAAAAGGGGCATGTTTTGTCCGTAGTCCACTTCATTAACAGAACCAGCTGTTTGTCTCTCTGAAGTCGCAGTGTTGATGTGGCAGCCGAAGTTTTTTGTCTTCCTCTCTCGCCTGGTAGTTGTAATAATGTATGACATAAAAGAAAAAAAACTCTCATCGCTCGATGATCAATGTTCTCTGGTGTTTTAGTATTTTGTTGCACCGTACTGTTGCACGTAAGCTTCCCATCGCTCGCTTCCCAGGATAACATATATATATATATATATATATATATAGTAATCCAGGTAGGGTAAAAATCCACAGGGTAGAAATCCAAAGGGAATCAAACCGGGTTTATAAAAGAGTGCTCAATTAAAAAATATAGAGCTGTATTGTGAATGCTTTTATTCAAACATGTACAAGGTCTGCTACACTGGCATGTCGATGTTATCGATCTACAGCTCTCAAGAGCTGAGGTCTCATCAGGCAGAAAATTATTTTTTGATCCAACCTGGTTGCTGAATTCCAGGGAGAATGAAGTCAAGCAAAAAAGAAGAGGAGAAAGAAATAAAAGTCATGTGATATATATATATATATATATATATATATATATATATATATATATATATATATATATATATGAGAGAGATTAATGTTTATGATAGTTTGTTTGTTTGTTTATGTAGCATAAACTATTCATCTTGTGAAGCGATCACATCTGATGAATGAATTTTCATTCTTTAGAAATGTAATGTCCTTGAGTGTCGCCTCGTAAATCATAAGAGTGAGAGACAAAGTACAAAGGTGGATCATAAAAGAAATGGAACAGGTATAAGTTTTATGCTTAATTTAAGACACTTGATTTTTTCCCATTCACATGCTAATGACCCGCTAAAGTGGTTTGACGGGATAACGTACGCATTAGGACTGGGTAGAAAAGAAGGTTTCCTCGGGGTCAACTTCTTAATCATTCGCTGCTACGGAATATCTTTAATGCGACTTCGTTAATACTTTAATACGTTGTGTGAGACGTGTATGACTATTGTACGCGAAATCGGGCCACGTCATAGCTGACTCTTGATGCGATCCTCTATCAATAGAAGAGTGAGATCCGTCTTAAGATGGAGTACCGCTGCCACATCAGGGGAGGTGCCACTCTTTTGTCTTGACAGAGTGCAAAATCGACTTCGTAATCTAGTGGGGGACAATCTCTTCTCTACAGTCCCTTTCTTGGCCTTTTGGCAGGGATCAAAGTGTAGTATCTGTTCCGATGGATACTGCCCCCCCCCCCCATAGACTGGTATTTTCTTGGTCTTCGGGGCTTGATTTACGCCGGTGTATGGGTTTGTCCTGTGCAGTTCTAGGAGGTCCACCCTCACAGGCTTTGCCTTCTCACCCTTTGAGAAGGGGTTAGTTTATTGCTAATCGCCTGAGGCGCCCTTACCGGGAAATGCCGACGGGGCTGCCAAGGCATTTTTTGTAGGCCAAAGTGCTCAACTTCTCGGGCGCTGGCTTTTCAAATCCCACTTTCCCGACCTTGTGTCACATCTTACCGCTGTGGGAGGTAGATAAATAACTTCTCTCCAGTCCCTTTCTCACAGACATTGCTTGTCTTTCTCTATCATTAGGTCCATGGAAGGTGCTCGACTGAGCTCCAATCTTCGGTTCCTCATTGTAAAATATTCACAGTAAGAACTCATCTTGTTACCACCACTACACATAACTTTACTCTCTTTTTATATGTACCTAAAACCAAACGGAATTTCCATGAACATAGTTTCTTTCAAAGAACTTCCCATCTGTGGAGCACTTTACCACGAGACTGCATGCTTCAACATGGTCGTCTTCAAGTCCAATGTAAACAAATACTTGTCGAGCCGTCCTCTTAAGTAATCAATTTTTTTCCATTCAACCAATCGTTTTCAATCCTCTCATCGTATTGTTCATCATCCAACTGACAATATTTAACGGATTATCCGCGAGTGTTTTTTTTGTATGTGTTGACATTAGTATAAGACTTGTGTATGAAACGTTAATCCAAAGGTGGATTTCAAGGATAGTAATTAGTTTTATACTTGTTTTGGTTTGGGGGGGGGGTCGATGAAACGAGTGAAATCAGAGGTTGTAACAAGCCTCGCGTGCGTGGTCCCCCTCTGTATGTGACTCGATGTGGCGAGTGTAAAATGCAATAAATTTGGGCAATTTGGGGCATTTTTGACCCCTCCCCTTTGACCCCCTGGGGGCGCGAACCAGAATTTTTCTGGGGTCAAGGATGCTCATTTTATATCGAGAACAATTGTCTCCACATTTTGGCCAAGTTTCAGAAAAATTGAATGGATGGATGAAAAGTTATGGGGTAAAAAAAATGTCATTTTTTGCCATTTCGGGGACTTTTGACCCCCTGGGGGGCTAACCAGATTATTTTCAAAAATCGGAGAATGTCACTTTCTAACCTGACCAAAGTTACAACTTCATGCAAAATTTCATAGAAATTCAATAGATGGTTGCGGAGAAAAATCAGGACGGACGGACGAACATGCCTCAAAACATAAGTCCCCCGATTTTATAAATCGAGAGACCAATAAACATAAGCTATTTATATAAAGTTAGGTATGTGTATATGTTGATATATTTGTGTGTCCAGGATTCACTCCTAAACTAATTAACCAATCATTATGGATTTTAGAACACACCTGTTATGCATAAGGGCCGTAATGTGGGTTATATTTACTTTAATTTAGTTTAATACGAAAGGGAGTGGAAACACTTCGTGAAAATTCAGATACCTCCGATTTTTGTGAAATCTTAGCAATAGTTATTAGATGTCGGTTTATAAATATTCCCCAAATTTCAGTTTATTTGTGGTATTTTTAAAAGTTTGTAGAGAGCATAATATAAGCATAATCTCCGTTTTTTTTAAATTTCAAATATTTCAGATTTGCATTGAATTTGATCCATAGTTATGAGACACTAATTAAGCAAGATTCTCTGTATTTCGATTTCGTTTTGGAACTCTTTGAGAGGTAAATGGAGAACTTTAATGGAACTCAGATATCTATGTATCTAATATAGAGATTAAGTTTTAGCCTCAGGGGCCCCCTTGATTTCTGAGAACTTCGACTGAAGTAAAAATGAAACAATAAAAAATGAAAAACAATCATAGTTTGTAAAAAAAAAAATACTGTCAATTGTTTTAAGCCTTAAATTCTAGACATTTTCTAGAAATTAAATCATGTAATAGATTTTGATCAAAATTGAAATAAGGATTCTAGATGTAAGGTTTAGTGTAATTATATCCTGATTTTGATCTATATAAGGAGACAAGGTTTAGTATAATTATATTTTGATTTTAATCTCTATAAGAAGACAAGGTTTAGTATAATTATATCTTGATTTTAATTTCTATAAGGAGACATAAAAGTGGTGCGAAACTGTTCTTTTCGAGGAATTAATTTTACCCATCCTGGGACGAGTAGTCTTCTAGTTTTCTATATAAGATAAATTGTATCATTTTTATCTGATTCTTTTTTTTGTGAGAGGTCCAGAAATAAAATCGGGATATTCAGATGCGTCACTCTGTATATACTTCTGTGGAAGCGCGTATTGTTTAGAAATCTTCGTGCAAAATAGTCCCCCCTCTATTACTGAGACCGTTTTTCAACAGGAAGTTATCATCGCCATATTGTTTTGAAAATTGCTCTGTGAATCAAATAAACCCAAACGATTTACAGCGTTCTCATAGAAATCGGAGACGATCAATAATTTCTGACTCGTTTAAGAACTACAGATTTTATTTCAATCACAAAAGGTTAATCAATTAATAGATAACAATCACAAATGGATTTGTTTAGAGAAAAGAAGTCTTCATGCGTGTATTCATTACGTTATGTGCGGATATTGTTTTACTGTTTTTAACATCGACGTAAATTGAAACAATTGACAGTATTTTTAACAAACTGATTGTTTTTCATTTTATTTGTTTCATTTTTACTTCAGTCGAAGTTATCAGAAATCAAGAGGGCCCCTGGGGCGAATACTTGATCTCTATATTAGATACACAGATTTCTGAGTTCCATTAAAGTTCTCCATTTACCTCTCAAACGTTGAGTTAGTAAAGAAGTGACGAACATTAATTTTCCTTTTCCGCAATTGACCAGTTAACTATGTTATAGTATATTTTTCTTGTGTCTTCTTACCGGATTCCAGGTAAAGAATTCATCTAGTCTGGTGGAGTATCAAGCTAAGTACTGTTACTAGAGTCCACATCACTTTGAGAAGATGCACCATCCCTCGTATGAGCCAGTTTGTGGTTAGTCATACTGTTGGAATCTTATTTGGGCTTCGCATACTATGTTATTTTGAATATTTAGTCAGGTTTACCAGTGTGATGAGATTTTGGTAAAAAGTGTTTAGAAATCGCATAATTATTTTGCATATTTAGTCAGGGTTTACCAGTGTGAGAGAAGATTTTGGTAAAAAATGTTTAGAAATCGCATAATTATTTTGAATATTTAGTCAGGGTTTACCAGTGTGAGAGAAGATTTTAGTAAAGTGTTTAGAAATCGCATAATTATTTTGAATATTTAGTCAGGGTTTACCAGCGTAAGAATAGATTTTAGTAAAGTGTTTAGAAATCGCATAATTATTTTCGAATATTTATTCAGGGTTTACCAGTGTGAGAGAAGATTTTAGTAAAGTGTTTAGAAATCGCATAATTATTTTCGAATATTTAGTCAGGGTTTACCAGTGTGAGAGGAGATTTTAGTAAAGTGTTTAGAAATCGCATAATTATTTTGAAGGTTTCAATCAAGTCACCCTTCATTATTTTCTCTCAAGCAAAGAAGTAAAACTTAAAAATTCCAACCTATACTTATATCAATATCCTTTATTCTTTTTTATTAGTTTAGCCATTGCTCTCTTCCTAAGCTTCGAGCTGGGATCATGGTGTAGTAGCTGTTCTGTCCTATGTCAGTGATGGAGAGATCCTTTTAGACTTCAGCTTACTTTTTGTTCCAATCCAGAGTGGCCATTTTTGAGAGGCTGAATTTTCCCCCACATTAAAAACTGACGCTGTGTAATCCTAATTTTAATATTATATCGAAATCGCCATATCTTTTCAGGATTTAATACAATATTTTCTAAGTCTTATTAAAGTTTAAAATATTTGGTACTTATATCGATCTTGACCCAGTTTTCGCGAGTTTCTTGTCGGAAGCGTTCGGCTATCCTACGCAAACGCCCGAGAGATGACGAGCCGATTTGTACAAATCCGGTCATTTTTCTGAAAGGGAAATTTTTGTTTTGGATTTTCAGAACATGATTGAGTTTTGATAAGAAAAATACAAAAAACAATAAAACATCAATGTTTGGTGCATTTTGAGTCAGGAAGTCAATAACTTCAGACAGCCTGGTCTGGTAGCGCCAGTAGGTTCCATTTGACCCATAGATGGGGCCCTTACAGGTACTACCACTCTGGGCCAGAGTGAATCTGGAAATAATGGCAATTACGGGGTAAGTCCACATTCCCCACAGCTCCCAAATGAAGGCCTTACCACTAGATGTCTTTTAAGGTCATACTCAGGACCTAGAAATATCGGATCTTAACTATTTTTAGAAATGAAGTGCATTAATAGAAATAATAAATTCCCAACAAATAAAGCGGATGCCATCACCGGAAATCGAACCAGAAACCTTAAGATCTTCAGTCTGAGGTTCTACCAACTAACCTATTTGGATTATCTTATTAATAGAGCTTAAAACATTACGGTGACAAAATAATTATAGCTTTTACGTGACGTCATAGATTTATGATTTACGTCATGTTTCAAAACATGAATTCAAACATAAGCGATAATAACAAATAAATGAATGGGTAAACATTATCAATAGTGTTGGAACTTATCTTAATAGTCCAGAATAATGTGTATTGCTTTGACTACGTATTGCATGTAGATCTTTCACGATTATATAATTCTTCCAGCCTAGCAAAAATATGCGACCGGGGAAGGGAGGGGGGGTTTATATTTTTTTTAGTTGAAAAAAAATGTATTTTAATTTTGTGGAACTATTTCTTTCTGAAGAGAATAATCTCTTAAAGAATTATTCTTAAATTTCAAAAAAAAAATTTTCCACCACGATGCAAAAATATGACGTACCGCGCGTTTTTAAATGATTTCTTTTTCGAACAGACATACATTTCAATGATAATCTCTTCTGACGAATGAACGCAAGAAGAACATGGAATAACTTTATATTAGACTAGAAGACCCGTGATCTGTTTCACAAGTATTCTCTCCCCCCCCCCTTCCAAGACACACACACATATATATATATATATATATTTAAATAAATTTTTCGTGGTACAAAATTTAATAACGGCGAGGAATACGGGCGTTTGGGACATTTTGGGAGGGTAGAATGAGATTAAACAAATATAAAAACGAGAGAAAACTATTAAAAAGAAATTAATTAATGTACTGAACCGGTTTTCGTCCGCACTCATCAGAGTAAAACGTGGAAGTGATTAAATACGACTAAAACCTAAAAAAAGTGTAATGAAAACTAGTGACAAGTTTAGGTGAAAAAAAATATATGGGGAGGAGAGTCATAAGTTGATCACATTAAGTCCTAAAAGTCATTCCTTTTGTTTACAAAGGGAGGGTTTGATTGACTTGATATATATGGCATCCAGGACTTTGAGGTGGAATAGAGAATGCGATCTACTTATGACAGAAAACCAGTCACTAGTGTACGTCGACGCACATTCGGCGCTATTTATGAGATGGTCAGCAATAGCAGACCCGGATGTATTAACTAAATTATTTAAATTATTTAGTCGGCCCTGGCGTATGGCAGGGGGGATGTGTTGTTTGATTCTGGATTCAAACCTTTGCACTGTTCTTCCCACGTATACGGCATCGCACCGACATTTGAATAGATAAATATTACTGATATGTTAGGGTGGGAGAACATCCTTATGAATAGATTTGAGCAACGGTCGAGCAGAAAAAACAATTCTAGGATTAGATGCCTGGTAACACCGACGCACAGCTACAGAAATTTGATTAGCAAATTTTATGCTAATATTACCCAACCATGGTAATCTGAGGTACGCCGGGCATTTTGGAGGACCAAAAAGTTTAGGCTTGTTAAAATGAGCGATCTTAGTAACGATATTAGAATTAACAATATCGAGAGGGTACCCATTTTCAACGAGCACCTCTTTGATAAATTCGATCTCCGAATCAATCAGGGATTCAGAGCAAATCTTTAAAGCACGATGAACCAAACATTTAATAAGATTTATTTTTCTTTGTATGGGACAAAAAGAGTCCCAGTGACAATATAAACCAGTAAATGTAGGTTTGCGGAAAACAGATGTTAAAAACAATGAATCAGATTTATGCACTAATACATCCAGAAAAGGAAGGGTGGAGTTGTGTTCCTTCTCACAAGTGAACTTTAAGGCTGGGTGTAATTGATTGAGTGCATTAAGGAATAATATGGAATCTGACTCATTGTTAAACACGCAAAATGTATCATCTACGTATCGAAAATAAGTAAGTGGTTTATTGATACGGGCCAAAAGATTATGCTCGTGAAAACCTACAAAGATATTGGCCAACGCAGGACCAAGGGGTGACCCCATAGAAATGCCGTCGATTTGCTGATACATGACATTATCAAAACTGAATTCGACAGACATGGTAGCAAACCGCATCAGTTCTACGAAGACCTCCTCACAGATAATAGGACCAACTGAGAAACCGTGATATAAAACATCAGCACAAATATCGATGGTTTCTTGTAAGGGAACCCATGTAAATAAACTGCTGATGTCGAAAGAACACATAAACTTATTCTCAGCAGAAAAAGGGCAATTACGTATATATTCAGCAAAAGTGAATGAATCTTTAATACAGTTGGCCGAATATACTTCAAGCACAGGTTGAAGCAATTCAGCCAACCATTTAGCTAACTGATGCTGAACCGACCCGACCCGACCATAGAGAGAATATATATATATAATGTCTTGGAATTTTTTCTACCATTAAAACTATATGGAAAAAAACAAACACTTTTAGTCCCAAGTCCTTCGTTGGAAAATTACTTTGCTTGTAAGTCAATTTATTTTTACAGTCATTATATTAGTTTGCTTCTAAGATTTTACACTAGTCTTAACATTATTTAAGGGATCATCAGTTGTTTTCCATGATAAACTGTTTCGGGAATTATATATATATATATATATATATATATATATATATATATATATATATATATATATATATATATATATATGGTTCACCCAGAACAATTTATTTTCTTCAAAGTTTACATTCGAATTTTGTATGTTTGAAAATACATACAATTGTTAGATATTGGGTAAGTAAACCCAATAAAGCTTAGTAGAGCAATTAGCCCCTGGTGATTTCCCCTGGGAATGAAGCATAAACGTTTCTATGTAGTTTACTTGCCATAAGCATATTTTCTTATATATATGTTTTGGAAGTTTTTCAGCCATTTAAACTATATGGAAACAAAACAAAAGAAAACACTTTAGTCCCAAGTTCTTCAGTTGAAAATTACTTTTCTTGTAAGTCAATTTATTTTTTACAGTCACTATATTAGGTTACTTCCAAGAATTTACGCTAGGTCTAAACATTATAAAAAGGAATCATCACTTGTTTACTATTAAAAAAAACTGTTTCGCGAATTTAAAAACAAAACAGTATTATATCTCATGGCTTCCCAGCAGAGTTGATAAACACCACTTCCCTTAAAAAAATCAAGAACAAAAACGTTCCGAATATTAAATTTAGTTTTTTTTTGTTCCAGATTAATTTTATGCTAACTTGTTTTGTTATTAAAAATGTCCTCATTACCTGTGTTGTTCGTCTGTATCTAAGAACATGTATCCGTTATTTACAAAAAATTGCTGTATGTTATGGCGTTCGGACGAATCCATTACACTACTTATTTGGTTATTTATAGTTTTATGTATTCATATTATTTATATTTAGTTTAATTTAAAATTATATATGTTAATGAAACTAAAAGTATACTTTTAGTAGATAGAACCTATAGTGAAATGGTTTACGCTCAATATACGAGATAGAGCAATTATAAAGATAAATGAAAGAATAGGGATATATATATATATATATATATATATATATATATATATATATATATATATATATATATATAACAAAGAATACACTTCCCAGCACGGGTAATTTCAATTCCCCGAGCAGAACATTTTTAACAACTTTTATGGGCCCTTACAAAGATTAAGATCAAGATATAATGATACTAAACCTTATGTCTTGAATCCTTATTTCAATTTTGATTAAAATCGATTACATGATTTTGATTCTAGAAAATGTCTCAAAATTTTTTTTTTAATTCAGGAAATCTTGCTAAATTTGTGTCCAATGACTATGGATCAAATGTAATGCAAATCTGATATATTTAGATTTTTAAATGGGGATTATGCGCATATCATTCCTAAAAGCGTTTTAAAATACTCCAAAGAAACTGAAATTTTTTCAATATCTATTCATTGATGTCTAAAACCTATTCTTGAATTTTCACGGGGGTGGGGAGGCTTCTACCCCCTTTTTGCCTCCTTTACATGAAACTAAATTAAACTAAATGTAGACCAAATTTTTAAGATCGGTTAATTTTGCAACTGGTTCAATATAATAGAATGAAACCTGACCTAATTTCAGTGTTGTTTTTGAAGCAACTACCGTTAAGAATCAAGACTATTTGTTTTATTTGGTCCCTGGTAACCGCGAAAAAAATTATTATTACTGTATTTTTTTACCATAACGAGGTCGATGTCATATCGGATCCGATGACGTGTAGTGTTTACGTGTATCTTGTGTAGTTTTTTTTTTACTTTTAGCCGGAAATACAAAGACAGAATTACGACTCCTTTCTAGAATACCCGTCCCAGGACGGATAAAATTAATACCTCAAATAGAACAGTTTTGCACCATCTCATATGTTTCCTTATGAAGATTAAAATCAAGATAGGATGATACTAAACTTTATGTCTAGAATCCTTATTCTAATTTTAATAGAAAACAAACATTAGAGGATTCTGATTTTAGAAAAATTCTCAAATCTAATGCTTAAGCTTTCTTAAGAAAAAAATTTTAATTCATGCGATCTTTCTTCACTGGTGTCTAATGACTATGTATAAAATTCAATGCAAATCTGAAATATTTGAGTTTTCAATTGGGAGTCAATGCCCATATAATGGCCGCTAAGAATTATTTAAACTCATAAGAAACTGAAATATGGGAAATATTTAGTAATCGATGTCTAATACCTATTGTAAACATTTCAAAAGAATCGAAGGTGTCTGAATTTTACCTCGTTTGCATAAAACCAAATTAAACTGAATATAGTTCTCATTTGGATCCCTTACGCCTAACAGCCGTGTTTTCAGAATCCATAATCACCTTTAATTAGTTTGGGAGTGTACTAATATATAAACATATACGCATACCTAACTTTATATAGAGACATATTCTCGTGGATATATGCGTCGAATTAACTCCATTAGTGTTACACGCAAAAAGAATTGCTATTTATACATATACATAGAGCTTGAAACAGAAACAGAACACAATGATGACATTAAAAAAATTTTTTTTTTTTTTGATGGTAACGGAACTTTTGAGGAAAAATAAATTTTTCGATATTTCTTAGTTTTCTCTTATTCTAATTTTCTTTCACTCTTCGGCATGGTTATATTAGCCGGGTGTGGAGAACTTTTGTTTCTTTACTATTTGGCCAAGATCAAAGTGTAGTATCTGTTCCGATGGATACTGCACCCCATAGACTGGTATCGTCTTGGCCTTCGGGTCTTGATTCCGCCGGTCTATGGGTTTGTCCTGTGCAGTTCTCTTTGGGGAGGAGTAAGTTTATTGCTTACTGCCTGATGCGCCCCTACCTGGGAATGCCGACGGGGCTGCCCAGGCAATTTTTAATGGCCAGAGTGCTCACCTTCTCGGGCGCTGGCTTTTCAAGTCCCACTTTTCCGACCCGACCTTGAGTCACATCTTAACTTGTGGGAGTAAGATAAAACTGGCCTTGTGCCTAACCTCCTGCAGAGGTAAATAAATACTCTCTATTATTAGATGCGTCTTCGCATTTCTATGAGCCGCCTCGTCCGTCGGTTTGACTGTCACATTTCATTTCGAAATGCCATTCTCGCCAGTCTGTCACGTTTCATTTCGAAATGCCATTCTCGCCAGTCTGTCACGTTTCATTTCGAAATGCCATTCTCGCCAGTCTGTACTGTTTCATTTCGAAATGGCATTCTCGCCAGTCTGTCACGTTTCATTTCGAAATGCCATTCTCGCCAGTCTGTCACGTTTCATTTCGAAATGCCATTCTCGCCAGTCTGTCACGTTTCATTTCGAAATGCCATTCTCGCCAGTCTGTCACGTTTCATTTCGAAATGCCATTCTCGCCAGTCTGTCACGTTTCATTTCGAAATGCCATTCTCGCCAGTCTGTCACATTTCATTTCGAAATGCCATTCTCGCCCACATTGTATGCATGCATTTAAAGCATCTCATTTTTTGTGCGCATTTAATCGGATTAGTGTTTCATTTTCGATTTGGGGAGATTTTTTAATCAACGTTTTAATGTGCCGTATTTTCCTTGTTCATTGTTGTGTGTAAGCCAGCGTGATTAAGCGTCTGCACATCTATTAAAGTAATTGTTATAAGTCGGTAAGAAACTTCATCTGTTTTATTCATAAAATAAACTCTTCGGGGTGATTGGTTTCTAATAGCGTTCGTATTAAAAGGCAATTGTCTTTAATAAATTAATATTTTGACTTTCGGTAATAAAACTAATACGAGATTCGAATTAAAGAACGTTTTTGAACGGAAACGGATTAGTGACGTGCCGGGTGCCCCAGTCGACATGACCTTGCGCTGTTTTCAAGGGCCTCGTGTTTAAGAAGACAAGTCTTCTTTCGTTGTATCCTGACAATGTAGCAATATTGGACGTGGATGGGTAAACTAAACAAAAACTATTGAGAAACGGCACGGTCCATTGAGCCGACTACTTATGACGTATCAATGAGACGACGGGCAATCGAGTGTCGAGAGGGTTTCATATCTAACGTCACATACGACTTATTAATGACATGTCGTGTTATATATCTTCCCAGTGATGTAAAAGAATGAAACATAAAAAGGCAAGAGCCATTGAACTAAGCTGATGTTGTTAGCTTTTCATTATTATTATTATAATCATTATCATTGTTATCATTATTATAAGCATTATCATTATTATCATTATTATGTGTTACCTTAGAACTAAAGGAAAGTGGAAGTCAGGGGAAACTTCTGTAATATCTCCATTACGACTATGCCGGCGGCCATAACTACAACGCAATAAAAAAGAAGAAAAAAAACGAGATTTCACGACCCATTGAGTCAATAACTTACAACGGGTCAACAAGAGGCAATCGAATGGTGTCGAAAGGATTCTCCCACCTAACGTTACAAATGGCTTATTACTGTTACGTAACGTTACACCAGTATGATTCAAGACTAACATTGCATAGCTCATAGATTCCACAAAAGAGAATGTCCATTCTATCCTTCGTGGTGAACCAACAAAAAAGTTTAAAGGTAATTTTTCCAAACATAGAAATCAATCTACGCGTCTGTCATCCACTTCTTGGAGTGAAGAACGATCCTTTTTTTTCAAATTTGAAGAGAATCGAGAAATAATAGCGAATCAAGAAATGATAGCGAATCAAGAAATGATAGAGAATCAAGACATGATAGAGAATCAAGAGATGATAGCGAATCAAGAGATGATAGCGAATCAAGAGATGATAGCGAATCAAGAGATGATAGCGAATCAAGAGATGATAGCGAATCAAGAGATGATAGCGAATCAAGAGATGATAGCGAATCAAGAGATGATAGAGAATCAAGAGATGATAGCGAATCAAGAGATGATAGCGAATCAAGAGATGATAGCGAATCAAGAGATGATAGCGAATCAAGAGATGATAGCGAATCAAGAGATGATAGCGAATCAAGACATGATAGAGAATCAAGACATGATAGAGAATCAAGACATGATAGAGAATCAAGACATGATAGAGAATCAAGAAATGATAGCTGATCAAGACATGATAGAGAATCAAGACATGATAGAGAATCAAGACATGATAGAGAATCAAGAAATGATAGAGAATCAAGACATGATAGAGAATCAAGACATGATAGAGAATCAAGACATGATAGAGAATCAAGAGATGATAGAGAATCAAGAGATGATAGAGAATCAAGAAATGATAGAGAATCAAGAAATGATAGAGAATCAAGACATGATAGAGAATCAAGACATGATAGAGAATCAAGACATGATAGCGAATCAAGACATGATAGCGAATCAAGACATGATAGCGAATCAAGACATGATAGAGAATCAAGACATGATAGAGAATCAAGACATGATAGAGAATCAAGACATGATAGAGAATCAAGACATGATAGAGAATCAAGACATGATAGAGAATCAAGACATGATAGAGAATCAAGACATGATAGAGAATCAAGACATGATAGAGAATCAAGAAATGATAGATGATCAAGACCTGATAGAGAATCAAGACCTGATAGAGAATCAAGACCTGATAGAGAATCAAGACCTGATAGAGAATCAAGACCTGATAGAGAATCAAGACCTGATAGAGAATCAAGAGAGGATAGCGAATCAAGAGAGGATAGAGAATCAAGAGAGGATAGAGAATCAAGACATGATAGAGAATAAAGACATGATAGAGAATCAAGACATGATAGAGGATCAAGAAATGATAGAGGATCAAGAAATGATAGAGGATCAAGAAATGATAGAGAATCAAGAAATGATAGAGAATCAAGACATGATAGAGAATCAAGACATGATAGAGAATCAAGAAATGATAGAGAATCAAGACATGATAGCGAATCAAGACATGATAGAGGATCAAGACATGATAGAGAATCAAGAGATGATAGCGAATCAAGAGATGATAGCGAATCAAGAGATGATAGCGAATCAAGAGATGATAGCGAATCAAGAGATGATAGCGAATCAAGAGATGATAGCGAATCAAGAGATGATAGCGAATCAAGAGATGATAGCGAATCAAGAAATGATAGAGAATCAAGAGATGATAGCGAATCAAGAGATGATAGCGAATCAAGAGATGATAGCGAATCAAGAGATGATAGCGAATCAAGACATGATAGAGAATCAAGACATGATAGAGAATCAAGAAATGATAGATGATCAAGACCTGATAGAGAATCAAGACCTGATAGAGAATCAAGACCTGATAGAGAATCAAGACCTGATAGAGAATCAAGACCTGATAGAGAATCAAGACCTGATAGAGAATCAAGACCTGATAGAGAATCAAGAGAGGATAGCGAATCAAGAGAGGATAGAGAATCAAGAGAGGATAGAGAATCAAGACATGATAGAGAATCAAGACATGATAGAGAATCAAGACATGATAGAGGATCAAGAAATGATAGAGGATCAAGAAATGATAGAGAATCAAGAAATGATAGAGAATCAAGAAATGATAGAGAATCAAGACATGATAGAGAATCAAGACATGATAGAGAATCAAGACATGATATAGAATCAAGACATGATTTAGACAGGCCAAATGATTAAACATAAATCTCATTATATGACGTCATTCAGTTTTAACTAAATATGTCTTTCTTGATTTGTTTTTCATCCGCCCACTCACTCACTCCATCTCTTTCATACCCTCTTCTTTCCGCCTCTCTTTTTCCATCTTTTTTTCTCTTTTCATATCTCTCTCCACCTCTCTTTCCCCACCCCTCTCACTCTCTTAATCTTTTATGTACGTAAAAATTAATTAATAATATATATATATAAATAAAAATAATGACACGTCCGATTAAAGGCGACTTAATGCAATATTCTTTACCGCTTAGAACGTGGAAAAATACTAAAAAGAATCAGCGCTGTTTCTATCACCAGTAAAAAAAAAATTTTTTTAAACTACGTAACTTATCAATCTTTCGTGATGGAGATAGTTATTCGCTGTTCTCTTATCTGCTTGTGATAATAGCAGCAGCCGTCTTCCTCTCTTCCTTGATGTAATAATGTAACAAGATAAAAGAAAAAAAACGCCAACAACATTGTCGCCCAATGCCTTATGTTCTTTGTTGCTTTATTCCTTCGTTGCATTGCATTAGATTCCCATCGCCCGCTCCCCGGTGGGGCGGGCGAAGAACTTCGAAAAAACCTGCATAAAAACTAAGCTCACAAGCCAAAAAAGCAGATCTTTCTATCTTTTTCGCCACGTTTTCACTTTTGACTTCCTGTCCGTGACGTCACATATTGTATGTACTCCGAATCTCTAACTTGACTTTTAAATGGAATTTTCCATTCTCTTAATTCTAACTTTATGTACAAAATTTCCGATTCTAACCATACTTTTATATACCTGCATCTAAAATATGGCTGCGTGGTTGGTATAGTTACCGACATGATTGTTTTTAAAACGGCTAAATTTAAAACAAATTCTTTTCTTTTAATAACGGGAGAAAAAAAAAAGTGTTAAATTATAATAATGTCATAGTTAGTTGCAATTAAAATTTATCATTGTAGAATAAATAGGTTTTACTCTATTGGATTCTATAATTCACGACCTCGCGGATTAATTCGGCCACCTGGTCAAAAATATTTTTAACAAAAATATTTGTTTCAACATGGCTGCTCGCCTTTTCCATTCGTATGTATATTTCGCGCGCGATTTGTGATTGGCTGCTGCAAACGAATCCCCGATTACATCGGTCACGTGACGCGGGCGAGTTATGCGTCCACTGTAATCAGACCTGTTTCATCCCTACTTCGCTGCGACTATAACTATTATAGAGCTTACACGACTAATGGAATGGGCTTAGCGAGGCTTGAATTTAACGGAGTTAAGCCCCTTTCTGCTTAGGAGGAACTTGACATGATCTAAATTTGCTCCAATTTTGAGGATCTATTTAATGTTGCAATTGTATTGAACATTGGGGTCGGCTAAAAATAGTTCAACAACAATTCATAACGGTAGCGAACAGCTTAATGTTTGCAAGTCCAAGAATCAAATTATCTTCAGGGTCGCAAATTACAACTTTCTGCAGATGTACTCTTACCCTCGAAAGCAAAAATCGCACTGACTTTTAATTTAAAAAAAAAAACAAAAAAAAACGCAGCTTTTTTATACAGTAATGTCATTGGAACCGGTCGAGGATACGTCATCGACAATCAGTCCGACAGTGGCTTTGTTGCTGTCTTGCTGAAATATGGTTCTCTTCGGTCTTAGGCGGTCCACCCTCCCAGGCTTTACATACTCTCTTTGAGAATGGGTTAGTTTACTGTGCCCCTATCAGCAAATGCAAATTGGGTTGCTAAGGCATTTGTGTAGGTCATTGTGCATTTTATCTAGTATGCTGGCTTTTCAAAATCCCACCTGACCGTGTGTCTAACCTTCGAGTGAGGATGTAAATAATAACCAGCATTTTGCTTCCAAGACGAGACTTCCCATTGGCCATGATAACCAGGGAGGGTGGGGGGTGGGGTAAACATATCAAAGGATAACAAAGTTGGCAAATATCTTGAACTGATTTTCTCTACTGATTATCAATTATCGGCGAAACTTCTTATCCCTTTCTATAATGAGGTAAGCGCCATCTTATTTTTTTATTTTTTTTTTTTTTCAAACCATATTTGTGTAACGCAAAGATGGTAAATATCACATTACAACTAAACGGTTAACAAACGCGAGTGATTTTTTTCATGCTCTCACGTGGGTCACTTTCTGCCTGAGAAACCCTTTGGACAAGGTGTTCGCCTCTACCTAACACCAACACCCGTAAATCCACTTTTGCCCAGCTCTTTCTATCTTTTTCTACCTACCCTATCTCCCAACCCTATCAACTACCCGACTCTCCCTTAACCGTTCTCGGCATCAAACAAAACTGCATCCGTATTTGAGAGGTGTTTTTTTTGGGGGGGGGGGGAGGGCACTCCTTACTTACCACTGCTCCCAAGTCCACTCTGACCCTGAGGCTAGTATTACCAGATCAGGCTGTCTGAAGATATCGGCTTCCTGTCCCAAAATGCACCAAACATTGATGTTTTATTGTTTTTTTTTCTCTTTGCAAAACTCAATCATGTTCTACAAAATCCTAAACATAAAACAATTTCCCTCTCTCCTCCCCCTTTCACTCACCCTTCCCCCCTTTCACTCAATCAAATACCATGAATAAATACTTGAACATATAAAGAACTTGAAGCATAAAAAGTTTCACCAAAATGACCGGATTGAATGTCTCGAGGAGGGTTGATATGCCGTAAAACAAAACAACCAAACCTGACCCCGCAAAGTGGTAGTACCTGTCAAGGTCCCATCCATGTAGTAAATAAAACGTCTCCTTTACAAAAAATATGTGCGGTTCTGGCATGAAATAACCCAACGAAGGCAACCATTTATAGACAAAGTTTCCAAAAGATTTTTTTTAATTCGGCTAGAATGCATCTGTAATCATATAAACAAGATGCAGCCATATTGAAAAATGGCCTCTCGCGGTCAGTTAAACAGCGATAGTAATGTTTTTTATTAAATTATATTAAACGTATTAAAAACATTAAATATAATGGTTTTATACAAAGTTTTTTGTAATGATGTCGAATTGGAGTTTTTAGGATAACCCTAAAATTAATATTAACCACTTTTTATATATGAATCGGGTTTTTTTAAACTTATGTATCATTTTCAAATTACAACGCTTAGATACTAAAATAAAATTAACTAAATATTGGGTTGGTCCAAAAATTCGTTCGTTTTTTAGGAAGGAGAACCCCAAGCATCAAGTTTAAATCATAACGGAGTTTATGCAATTCATTTTTCACGCTCGATTTGGAAATCTTGAGAATGTCTGCGATTTGTCTGGTTGTCAAACGGCAATCTTGTTCAACTACGGCTTTCACTTGGTAATTGTCGATCATCTTTGGCCGACCAGAACGAGGAGCATCTCTCACTAAAACATTTTATTTTCGGAATCGAGCAAACCATTTTTGGCACACCCGTTCTGTAACAGCATTTCCCCTTATACACATGGCATACCTTTGTGCAGGTTTCTGTAGCAGTTTCTTTTTTCTTTTTCTATAGTAAAAAAAACATCAGATGTCGGTAGTGCTCTGCTTGATCTTCAATTTTAAAGTCTGAAATACAAGCAAAAATGTAGAAGTCGTCTGCTCGGAGGCTTATTACACACTGACGTCAAAATACTCGCTACACCAAATACAGGATTTGAAGAATAGAAATATAAAACGATCTTTAGTCGGCCGGAAAGATGACATTAACAACAAAAAAAACGAATGAACTTTTTGGCCAACCCAATAATTTCTTTTTTTTTCTTTTTATTATTTAACTTTTTCTTACAATTTCACGGTTATTTTTATTTTGTCTTCCGCTGTTTTAGCTTATAGCCGTGAATCTCTAGCCCCTTTCTTTCCGGGGTCATTAAAAAATAGCTTGAAACGCAATGATGGCATAGAAAATAACGACAAAGAAAACACTCTGTAATAACTACAGTAAATACGATTCGAATTGTTGTCAAGTAGACTTTGTTTATTGTGTCTACCATTTTGAATGCTTAGCAAAGTTACAATTAAGTGTGAATCGGCAAGGGAAGATAACTCTACCAGACTAAATCAAAATGGCCGTGCTAATTATTCGTTTCCGAAGATGAGAAAATTTGAAACTCTTAAACACAAACCCCGCTCGTTTGTTTCCAGTAAAACTTGGAATATTACTTTTCTACACAATAACAAGGCTTCATAACATAAAATTAAAATCGTATTTGTGGTAGTTACCGAGGATCGAGATTCTTTCTTATTTAAATCAACCAAATGTTAGTCTGTTTTTTGTTTTTTTCTAAAAGAAATCGCACATGTTCTTAAACTGAACTTTGAACCGCGACCTTTGACAGAACAGCCTGACGACAAGAGACATTCCAGCTTTCTTCTTCTAAAATTACCTGCTTACCTGCGTAGACCTCCTGGAAGACCCTTTTCTCGCCAACTAGTTATTTTGGGGGGTATTTTTTAGGGCGATTGCGGGGGACTGTCTCCATTCCCCATCCAGCCCCCTTTATCCACTGTTTGCTCTTCGCTTACGAATTGCGATTGCGCACATACCGCACCAGGCAAAAGTTGACAGCGGCCACAGGTTTCTGTCAGGGGCAGCCATGATGCTTTAGTGGCAACAATGAACGCCTCCGCACCATCCAACTCCTCGTTTAGAGGTTTGGAACGAGGGGTCGGCGTCGGATGGCGGGAGGGGGGGATTTTGAAGAGCTGGGGGTTCAGTTAAGGTCTTATTTGTGACAAACGGAACACACAAGTTGAATCTACAAGCAACGGCTTTCGGCGTAGAAGCTGATGTTACATTTTTGCCTTCTCAGTTTGGCTAAAGTGAAGGGCCGGGGGCTGGCGGTAGGGTGGATAGAATTACGAAATGTGGCGGAACATTGCGGAATGTAAAAAAGAAATGATATCCAAGCACTAACGGTGGCTTCAGTACGAACATATAGTGTGCGTGTACGTGTTCTATTTTGTCTTTGTACGTGATTGGCCTAATAATTACCGTCGCGGACTCTGGAATAGGCGATGCGGGGTTCATATCCCAGCAGATCTAGCGTTGTAATTTGCGCACCATGAAGACCTCTAGAGACATGAGATAGTCTGGGAATCTATAAGGAAGCAAGATGTTGTAGTGGTCTGCTTGATCTTCGATTTCAAGGCCTCAAATACAAGAAAAAAATGTAAAGTCGTCTGCTCGGAGGCTTATTACACACTGACGTCAAAATACTCGCTACACCAAATACAGGATTTGAAGAATAGGAATATAAAACGATCTTTAGTAGGCCGGCAAGATGACATTGAAAAAAAAAACGAATGAACTTTTTGACCAACCCAATATTTTCGCACGAGACTGCCTCCCCGCATATTACACCATGGTCGTCTTCAAAGCCAATGTCAAGATTCCTATCTAGAATCGTCCCCACGGGTATTAAACATGGTCATGACAATCATTTCATCTCATTAAGCCTTATCCTTGAGTGGCATCTAGCCTTGATAAGTGGTAACCATTTAGTTAAAAAAAAATCTTGGACAGCACCTCTCCCGAACCGGCATTACTGAGTCCAGTAGCAAGGAGAAGTCCAGGATTACTGGAAACAATGCCTGAATAAGCAGAGAAAACTGGTGTAATTCCTTCTTGCACAACCAAGGCTTGTCTGACCTACTTATTAACCCATAGCTGGAGGGGGGATATATGGATTCATACTATTCATTTATCAAGAGTAATAAGTAAAGTGATGCAGTAGACCAGATAAAACAGTTCGCGCCTGTAGCCACTTCATCACGCCACTTCTATCTAATACTGTTGGAAAGAGTATGAACTCGAATTTCCCCTCCAGCTATGCGTAAAATATCACCTTGCATTCAACTAATCGTATTCACTGAATCGTTTACAATAGATACTGTCTTTCGGCATAAAACCCCGCCTAATAAACCGGTATTGTCCGGGCCTTCGGGTCTGGATTTACGCCGGTCTATTGGTGGTTGTCGGTCCTGTGCAGTTCTAGGAGGTGCACCCTCCCAGGCTTTGTCTCCCCTCTTTGGGGAGGAGTAAGTTTATTGCTTACTGTCTGAGGCGCCCCTACCGGGGAATGCCGACAGGGCTACCCAGGCAATTTGTAAACAACCAGAGTACTCAAATTCTCGAGCGCTGGTTCTTTCCCACTTTCCCGACCTTGTGTCACATCTTACCTTGTGGGAGGAAGATAAACAGAACCATGAAACGGTTGATGTGACGTAAAAATTCATTAAATAAGGGGTTCAGTTCAAAATTGCGTCTAGGTTCCTGAGTTCAAGAAGATGCACCTGAAGAAGGTCGGAGGTTATATCGGCCGAAAAGTTGTGAAAATAACAACCAAGATAAGAATTGTAGTTTGAATAATCCAAATTAGCAATCCTCATCTAAAAAAAAAAATTCGAAACATAAAAACAAACAAGATAAGGATAACAGACATTGTTTTCTATATGCAGATTAGATTCCCCTGAAGCTTTAACCGTGCACATACACGGGCGAACTGGTTAATTTTATTAGAATACATCCTAAGACAGAGGTGGAAAAAATGTTGTTAGAAAGCTACATTAAGTGAGTTTTTTTGTTTAATGGAAATCGCTCCAGACAAGGCATGAAGCCACTTGATGTACGGAGCTAACAAGAACGAAAGATGATAATCGCAAAGACAGGAGATGTCTATTGACCTTAGTCTTGAAAATACCAAGATCATATGTTGGAGGAAAACAGTCAGCAGGAAGAGAGTTCCACAAGTTTGCAGTTCTTGGAAATAAGCTACTGGAATATGAAGCTGTATTACAATGAGGTATCAAAAGAGCGAATTTGTGGAGACCACTAGACCAACGAGTCAAACGAGCTGCAACAAAAGAAGCAGGGAATAGAATAGACAATTCTGAAGAACATATACCATAATAGTCTCAGTCGTTTCTATAAGTACTATCAACATCACGTTTTTAAGAAAGAGTGTGCAGAGAACAAAGGATGGGGCAAATCAAATTACAGATAAGTGTCTGCACCTTATCAATAACCTTCAAATGGGACAGACATTCATCAGCCCAAATATGACAACAGTACTCCATACATGATAATTTAATAAAGGCGCAATCAGTAATAAAATTCACAATCTTTTCCTCAATCCAACCATATACTATACAAATAAACTTCAGTATTTGCCTGAATCTCCAACAGTCTTTGTTTCATCGTCATTCAATGATATGAGGGGGGGGGCACTTTGGTAATCGTTTCATCAGTAAGAGTGACCCTGTGAAGTATGATCTCTTCTCATCCCCACAGCCTCTCTCTACTGTATCGTTAGGTTCATGCTCAGCTGAGCCCCAATCCATGGTACACCCTATAAAACATTCACAACAGAAACTCGTCTAACTACAACCACAGCAAAGAACGTTCCTTTCTATCTCTCCTTACCAAAAACCAGACGAAACTTCCATAAACAAAGTTTTATTCCTGGAACATCCCATCTGTGGAACAAAGCATCACGAATCTGCTTCGCAACTGACTACACCATGGTCGTCTTCGAGTCTAATGTGAACAAATACTTGTTTAGCCGCCTCCTTGGATGATCGATTCCTCTTACGTAATCTTCTGACCACCCAACCCATTGGGAGTAGAAGCGATTATAGTCCAACTGTCGATCTGTTGAACCCTTATCCTCGAGTTGCCCCCGTGCCTTAATAAGTGGCGAGATATCAGTAAAAAGAAAAATGCTAGTTTAAGTGTGATATCATAAATCTCAAATTTACTGAATGTTTAATTGTAGTCTCTAATTAATACATCTGAAACAGCTGCGTATTCGTTCTAAGTATTCTCATGAAACGCCCCCCCTTTTCTCCAAACTGTTCAACAATGGTATTTACTAAGTAGGGGAAAAGTACATTTGATTTTTTTTTAAGATTTGATTTTTTTTTTTTAAGATTTGATTTTTTTTTAAGATTTGATTTTTTTTTTTTTTATTTTTTTTTTTTTTATTTTTTTTTTTTAAAGATTTTTTTTTTTAAAGATTTTTTTTTTAAAGATTTTTTTTTAAGATAGCTTTGGAATTTGGATTTATTTAAAAGGCCACACATAATAGCTTAGAAGACCGCATCTCCGCCCATCTCCTAAGATCTTCATAGAACGTCCCAAGTCATTGAAGTGATCATTGATCACATAAACGCACGAATGCGTTTGTTTGTTCTCTTATCAGACGATCTCCTGTCATTAGAGTAACGTTTAACCACATAAAACAAACACACCTACGTCTTTACGGTTGTGTGTGTGTGTGTGTCTCTCTCTCTCTCTCTCTTTCTCTCTCTCACTCTCTCTTTTCGAAATATGAATTATTTTCCCGTGGCTCTTCCAAGAAATAATGTTCTTTATCTTTGTTCAGTTGTGTCCTTAAACCAATTATGCTCTACTTTGCCGTATAAAGACCTTAATTCTAGCCAGACGTTAATGTCTATCTACCACCATTTACAGTGTAGCAACCATCATGCAGATCCACAGGGAAAACGAGTGAGCGATTGAGACCAGAGTGTTCCAGTTACAAAATGGAAACATGTAACCTTTGTCACGCGACGAGAGTTCACGTATGCAAATGAGGCTTGGTTTGCATGGGATGATTATCGTTGTATAAAAAAGCTTAGACACTTTGCTCCGGAGACTGGTAGAGAGAGTGAAACGTTGACTTACTGAATGAATGAGTAAGTGACTAGACGTTTGGTCGTTAACATGCGTGTTAGACTGTTGTTAATGAAAAGAATAATCCGGCGTCTCGTTTGAACTCAGTGGTAGAGAATTCTTTGAACTCGATGGTAGATAATTCTTTGAACTCGATGGTAGATAATTCTTTGAACTCGATGGTAGAGAATTCTTTGAACTCGATGGTAGATAATTCTTTGAACTCGATGGTAGAGAATTCTTTGAACTCGGTGGTAGAGAATTCTTTGAACTCGGTGATAGAGAATTCTTTGAACTCGGTGGTAGAGAATTCTTTGAACTCGGTGGTAGAGAATTCTTTGAACTCGGTGGTAGAGAATTCTTTAAACTCGGTGGTAGAGAATTCTTTAAACTCGGTGGTAGAGAATTCTTTAAACTCGGTGGTAGAGAATTCTTTGAACTCGGTGGTGGAGAATTCTTTGAACTCGGTGGTGGAGAATTCTTTGAACTCGGTGATAGAGAATTCTTTGAACTCGGTGGTAGAGAATTCTTTGAACTCGGTGGTAGAGAATTCTTTGAACTCTGTGGTAGAGAATTCTTTGAACTCTGTGGTAGAGAATTCTTTGAACTCTGTGGTAGAGAATTCTTTGAACTCTGTGGTAGAGAATTCTTTGAACTCGGTGGTAGAGAATTCTTTGAACTCGGTGGTAGAGAATTCTTTGAACTCTGGTTAGTGAACCAAATACATTTGATTTTTAGTTTATTACCACTTCTTTCTTACATAAAGGCTTCAAAATCACGTTCGAATCCCCTCACAGCCACGAAGAACTCTATGACAGCGCCATTTTTTTATATAGAAATGTGATACTTAGAAGGCAATACAATGCAGAGGTGTAACGGATAGATACAAGTTGGAGCAAATAAGGCATATAATGATGGAACAGGTTAAATAGTTTCACCCTTAATACAATGTACACATATATATATATAATATTTGTTATTGTTTATTATCTATGTACGTATACGTTTCGTCCTTTTTAATAATCGGGACTCATCAGCATAGAGATATAACTATTCACTACCGGTCATGCGATTCGAAATCCCGGATTACGAGTATTTTGCAACTCGAATCCGACGCCTTAACCACACGGCCAATTTTAAATAGCGAATAAACGGTGATAATTTTAACACTTTGTTAGCGGCTTGAACGTCTAGGGCGTTCTACTTTCTTAATGGAAGAAACGATGCATTTAAAGCTAGTGACATTTATTTTTTTTCACAAACACACATATATCTGTTTATCTACACAATGTTACAATGTTATGTAATACCTGTATCAAAATGGTCTGGTGGAAACCTCGTATGATATAATATTTCGGGAACTCTTTTTTTTTTCTTCAGAACCGTGCTCAACTCAAGTTCAAACGTGCATATGATATATATGTCATGATGATTGACGTAGCCGTGGGAAGCCTTTAATTTCAAAATCTTTAAAATTCCAATTCTAAAATAATTTCTGGCGAGAATTAATGTGTAGATGGTCAAAGTCATGTATAATTGTACATTTGTTCTGCTAGTCCAAGAGTTCCCAACCTTCTTTTACTTGTGGCCCCCCTGAGAGCTATTTTAGCATCTGTCAACCTAATATATGATTTTTTTTTTGTTTTTAATCAAATATTACTTATAAATTCTTATTAACATGTGCACAACGTCTCCATGGAAATAAAAATATTTTTTTACAATAGATTAAAATGTTATAAATGAATATGAAAAAAAAAAAAATTTTCAGCCCAAAACGATAATTTTTTTTCTTCAAAATAAATGTATTTATTTACCTTAAAGATATGAGCAAGATTTCGATCCCAATATCTTTTTCAAGCGATTTTCCGACACTTCCTTAGTTTAGCTGTGAATCAGAAATCAATTTTGGAGAGCTACATTCACTCCTAACACAATCAACCGGAAGTAATTCAGACTTCAAATCAATGTTGACTCTTTGTTTGATAAAAAATATCAGAAACTCTTCGTTTTTAGGAAGTTTTAAATTATACTAAAAAAAATCACTGCAGACGCATAAATGATAACTTTTCGTTTTATAAAATTTTACATAAACGGAAAAATAATGTTACATTTAACAATGTAACATTATTTTTCCGTTTATAAAGTTTTAAATTGTACAAAAAAAATCAATGTTGACTGTTTGATAAAAAATCAGACAAACTCTTCGTTTTTATGAAGTTTTAAATTATACTAAAAAAAATCAGACAAATTCTTCGTTTTTATGAAGTTTTAAATTATACTAAAAAAAATCACTGCAGACGCATAAATGATAACTTTGCGTTTTATAAAAGTTTACATTATAAATTAAAAACACTGTTCGCTTTATTGATTGTTTTGGATAAAAACTTCTTATTCTTCATTACTTCCGGTTAATTGTATGCCCCTGTTTTCAAAATTGAAAACAAATAAATTCTGATTCACGGCTAAACTAAATCAGTGCCAATTTTTCTTTTTATAAATCAGGTTGTTTTTTTTGTTTTTTTGTTTTTTTTGTCCTTCGGAGATAAAATCTCTCTTGGGTGAGATGTTAATCCGACGATTTGAAAGTCTTTATTTGCGTCCCACGTGGCTGCGTGACGAGTTAAGGAATAGTATGTTGACACTTTTTTGGATATCGTTTCGTATCTGAATATTAAAAAAAAATTTCTTAATCCAATACAAAGCATAAATACCGATAAAAAATATTCGCCTACATGAGCTCAGAATTAAGTAGGATTGAGTACCACATACGCTGTGATCGTACATCTGACAGCCTGGCGCTACAATACACACTAAAGAAAACAGCGTTTATTTTCATTACATATTCTTTTTATATAATTATAATATATTTACAATATAATTGTTACACATATTATCATTTATATTAACAGGTCCTGGGTATGACCTTCAAAGACATCCAGTGGTGAGGCCTCCATTTGGGAGCTGTGGGGAATATGGAGTTACCCCTTAGTTGCCATTGCTCCCAGGTCCACTCTGGCCCGGAGTGGTAGTACCTGTAAGGGCCCCATCTATGGGTCAAATAGAACCTACTGGCGCTACCAGATCAGGCTGTCTGAAGTTATTGACTTCCTGACTAGAAATGCACCAAACATTGATGTTTTATTGTTTTATTATTTGCAAAACTCAATCATGTTCTGCAAAATCCAAAACAAAAAACAAAAATTTCCCTCCCTCCCCTACTATCCTCTCCATTCTTTCCCTTTCTCTCTTCTTCCCCTTTCTCTCTTCTTCCCCTTTCTCCCTTCCTTTCCCCATCTCCCTTCCTTTCCCCATCTCCCTTCCTTTCCCCCCCATCTCCCTTCCTTTCCCCCCATCTCCCTTCCTTTCCCCCCCTTTTACTTAACCAAACACCATGAATAAATATTTAAACATATAAAGAACTTGAAGCATAAAAACTTTCACCAAACTGATCGGATTCAGCATTAAATAACCCGAAAAGAGTTGATATGCTGTAAAACAAAACAACCAAACCAAACACCATGAATGAATACTTTAACATGTAAAGCATGAGAAGTTTCACCAAAATGACTGGATTCAGCATTAATTAATCCGAAAAGGGTTGATACGCCGTAAAACAAAACAACTGAACAAAACTTATATTAACAGAGTTCTATATAGACGCTTTACTACTTACAATGGACTCCAAAAGTACAAGTTTTATTTTCGTGTGTCTCCGTAAAGCTTCTGTGAACCCCCGGTTGGGAATCTCTGCTTTATTGCAAAGAGCCAACAAATCATTAAGTGAAGTGGTTATAATAAGCAGCTTTTTCAACTGCGTTTATTCCATATTGATTCCATCTTTAACACCTACATAAACTTGTAATGATCGTTTTCTAACTGATCCACTGATTAGAACTGAAGAATCCATCAGCTGTCTCTTCGTACTTTAATCTGAGAAAAAAAGAAAGCGGGCTTAGCTATAAAAAAATTTTAAAGATAAAAATAAAAACGAAATTACAAGAAAAAAGAAATTCTGAAATAAAATTCAAGTTATTCATTATCTGTGTATCTCACTTCCCCAACCCTCTTCCCTCCTCCCCCTTTTCTAACCTTCCTTCCCACTGACAATCTCTGCAGACAATTCTTACGATATGAAATTATTTTTATAAAAATAGAATTCTTTTCCTGAGCAAAAAGCTGGTAACGAAATGTGCTTTCGATTTGCTCAATTCAATTTTCATTTATATTAGTTTTTTGTTTTTTTTGTATTTTTTTATTTGTATTTTTTATTTGTATTTTTTTATTTGTATTTTTCATTTTGATTTTACTCTTTCGCGATTCGAATGCTTCAATTGGGTTTTTATATTTATTCTAAGGGTTATTTTTTGTCTTATTAATCTTATTCCTTATATATTTCTTATTCTTATTCTTATTATTATTATTATTATTATTATTATTATTATTATTATTATTATTATTATTAATCTTATTCTTATTCTTATTATTCTTATTATTCATATTCTCATTATTCATATTAATCATATTCATATTCTTATTATTCTTATTCTTATTCTTAATATTCATATTCTTATTATTCATATTCTTATTAATCTTATTCTTATTATTCTCATTATTCATATTCTCATTATTTATATTCTTATTATTCATATTCTTATTCTTATTCTTATTCTTATTATTTATATTCTTATTATTCATATTCTTATTCTTATTCTTATTATTTATATTCTTATTATTTATATTCTTATTATTCATATTCTTATTCTTATTCTTATTCTTATTATTTATATTCTTATTATTCATATTCTTATTCTTATTCTTATTATTTATATTCTTATTCATACTCTTATTCTTATTAATCTTATTCTTATTCTTATTCATATTAATCTTATTAATATTAATCTTATTCTTATTCTTATTCTGATTAATCTTATTCTTATTCTGGTGCTGATATCGATCCTGACCCAGTTTTCGTGAGGTTCGACTCGGAAGCGTTCGACTGTCCTACGCAAACGCCCGAGAGTTGACGAGCCGATTTGTACCAGACGACAATTTTGATACGGTGCTGCGTCCTATGATAATTATGTTTTGTTTTTTTGTTGTTAGGGTTAGGGTTAAAAATATTTATTTAATAACAGTAACTTCGGGTTAGGGTTAAAAATATTTATTTGATGACAGTAACTTCGGGTTAGGGTTAGAGTTAAAAATATTTATTTGATAACAGTAACTTCGCTATGTTTTGCTTGTTTTTGTTTTTTTTAGAAAATTTCTTGAAATATATAACTTAAAATCACAGGACGCAGCACCGTATCAAAATTGTCGTTAGGTACCATTCGGCTCGTTAACACTCGGGCGTTTGCGTAGGACAGCCGAACGCTTCCGAGTCGAACCTCACGAGAACTGATTCAGGATCGATATCAGTACCCTTATTTTTATTATTCTTATTCTTATTATTATTCTTATTCTAATTATTAACCTTATTCTTAATCTTATCCTTATTAATCTAATTTTTATTATTCATATTCTTATTATTCATATTTTTATCTTATTTTTATTAATCTTATTCTTATTCTCATTATTCTTATTCTTATTATTCTTATTCTTATTATTCTTATTCTTAATCTTATCCTTATTAATCTAATTTTTATTATTCTTATTCTTCATATTTTATCTTATTCTTATTCTCATTATTCTTATTCTTATTCTCATTCTTATTCTTATTCTCATTCTTATTCTTCTCAGTATTTCTCTTATCTGTATTATTAAACATATTCTTATTATTCCTTTTAATATTATTATTATTATTATTCACTAGGGTTTGATACACAAATCATTATCAATGATTTCTAACTGACAATACTCATTGGTGTTCCCTGGAGTCTGAGTGACAAGTCTCCGCATGTTTCTGGCCTCTTTCGATAACCGTTGCAAATGATTTTGCATTATCGCAACAGTCGTTTACTATTTACTTCTCGCTTGCAACGACCGTTGGTCTTCTCTGGAATTTGAGTGACAATAAACCTCCCCAAGGTTCCAGCACTTTCTGCGCCCTTTCCAATGGAGATTTACTTATTGCTCTCCCTCCTCTCTCTTTCCGTCCTCACTGACCCTTCACGAACATTTTGTGTAATATCAGCCGAAGCTGTTACCATCACATTGGAGGAGGAGGGGGAGGGGTCATTTTATGAAATGTCTTGCAGTTTCGGTTCCTTTGGATTCATGCTGTGGTGTTTCTGTTTTTGTTTTATTTCTATTGCAACTTTCTATGTGGCTGATTAGCGTTCATAATCTATTTGGGTTGGTTTATGCAGTCAAGGATTTTCCTCGAGATTTCAGCTGTTTTCATTATTGTCGCCCGTTCTATCGTCTCGGCGTTCCCTTTGATTCTAATGTCTGCCTGTTTATTATTATTATCTTTACTCACTAGGAGTTATCACACGAGTGATCGTCAGTGATTGCTCACCGGTGGTGTTCCCTGGAGTCTGTTGTTGTTGTTGCTATTATTATTCGCATCATTTTTATTCTACATATTCTCATTCGTATTATTCATCGTATGTTTATTATTCTGGTTATTCTAGTTGTGGTGGTTATTCTGGTTGTGGTGGTTATTCTGGTTGTTGTGGTTATTCTGGTTGTGGTGGTTATTCTGGTTGTGGTGGTTATTCTGGTTGTGGTGGTTATTCTGGTTGTGGTGGTCATTCTAGTTGTGGTGGTCATTCTGGTTGTGGTGGTCATTCTAGTTGTGGTGGTTATTCTGGTTGTGGTGGTAATTCTAGTTGTGGTTGTTGTAGTTATTCTTGTTCTTCTCATTTTTATGATCATTACTATTCGTAATCGTAGTAGTATTATTCTCATTCGTATTATTATTCATCTCGTTCATTTTTCTCGCATTATTATTTTACATATTCTCATTCGCCATTATATTTTTATTCTTGCAATTATTAGTAATAGTATTATTATTATTATTATTCTCATTATTATTTTTATTCTTCTCATTATTTTTGTATTATCCTTTTTTATTATTTTTACCATTATTCTTAAGTGTGTTCTTGTTCATCTTATTATTCTTATTTCTATTAATATTTATTCGTCGAATTCTATTTGACAACAATACAAGATGGCGGTTTGTCTGAAAGAAAACTCTGAAATATTAGATGGGAATCGAATATGGGTCACAGAGCATTTCCTAGCTGAAGGATTGATTGATTTGCTTTAAAAAAAAATGGATGGAACTTTTTTTAACCGCGTCTCCTGCTAACTTGCAGGAACTTAAACGAAGGAGCGTGATTGGCCAAATATATTCCCTCGCGTAGAATTGTCTATGCCGAATTCAAATTCGATACTGCTGAGAAAAGTATGTTTCTTCCTTCCAGCTAACAAAAAAAAAAAATAGCAGTAAAACAGCAATTTATGTTCCATTAATTGTTTACAATGAACCATTTACACGAGGTATTGTGCTTCGGTATTAAATAACCTAAAAAAGGGGTTGATGTGTCACAGATAATTTCCTAGTGTACAGGCGTTTATTATTTACAGTGAAATGAGTTTCGGCAGAGTTTCTTTTCTTTCAAACAACTTTTTTTAACTTAAAACCAAGTTTTAGTTAAAAAAAAAAAAATTATAGCTAGTTGAATAGTACACGCGAAACGCGGGAAAATGAAGCCGACCGCGAAAAAATGGCCGATGTAAATAAATCAATAAGGGTGACGACTCCAGGTTTAAAAATCTTTTTATTTTTTTTTTAAGTAAAATGTTTTTCTGTGCTTTTGATGACAAAACAAGACGGCCAGGCGAAGAAACATGGCCGATATATAAATAATAAAACAAAATGCTTTTTATTATCTACTGGTTATTGCAGCTTGCTAACCATGTCTCTTGAGAGATAATGTTACATTTTATACTGGTTAAACTTGGAGTTATTTCCCTTCTTGATTTATAAATGTCAAATGTAACTGGCAAAAATGTTACTGAGAAAAAGTGATAACCAATTCTGATGATAGCACGGAACATGTAAGTTTTTTTTTGGGGGGGGGGTCGCTAAAGATGCTGCGTGTAAACCAAATAGGGACCCGTTTGATTTACCTTTGTATCTACTGACGGTGTCCCCTTACGTTGTTCCTCCACAAAAAAAACAACAACAGTGTATTAAGTGCTATAATAAAACATAATTGCAATACAAAGACTTATTCCACTTCATGCTATCTGGGAATGTCATTAACATTTTTATAAGTACAATAGTGACGTATGTAAGTAGCGACGATGGCAGCGGTACGTCGTGGAAATTCGACGATGGCAGCGGTACGTCGTGGAAATTCGACGATGGCAGCGGTACGTCGTGGAAATTCGACGATGGCAGCGGTACGTCGTGGAAATTCGACGATGGCAGCGGTACATCGTGGAAATTCGACGATGGCAGCGGTACGTCGTGGAAATTCGACGATGGCAGCGGTACGTCGTGGAAATTCGACGATGGCAGCGGTACTTCGTGGAAATTCGACGATGGCAGCGATACGTCGTGGAAATTCGACGATGGCAGCGATACGTCGTGGAAATTCGACGATGGCAGCGGTACGTCGTGGAAATTCAACGATGGCAGCGATACGTCGTGGAAATTCGACGATGGCAGCGATACGTCGTGGAAATTCGACGATGGTAGCGGTACTTCGTGGAAATTCGACGATGGCAGCGGTACGTCGTGGAAATTCGACGATGGCAGCGATACGTCGTGGAAATTCGACGATGGCTTTCTTTATCAACCTGTATAAATAATAACTACGTGTGGATCAGCAATGTACGACGTTTTGACCGACTTGTTTTTGTTGTTGTTGTTGGCACTCGTTTCCTCTGATTCTTTTTTTTATTTTTTTTAGAATGGGGTACTTCCACGGAACACCTGGGTATGGTTTCCAATACTCATAATCGACTGGATTCGAACTTCGCACATCCAGGTCGTCAGTCAGTGTCGTTAATCATTTTGCCACCAAAATTTCCCATTGATCGGTACAATCTATTGTCAATCCTAAAATATCTCTTGAAATAATACATGTAGGTTTAATAATATACGGAAAGTCGGGAAAGGAATGGGGCAGAAGCAACGTTGCAAGCCTCCCTTGATTTATTTGCTGTTCTGCACCTTACGTTTTGCTTACCACAAGCAGAGAACGAGATGACTAGAGAACGACGGATCCTGGTGGCAACTCCTCCTAGATTTTCATCAGAGCCTTGTTAGCCGAGTAGCGGTCTTAATACCGCTTAATGCCAAACCTGTCCACCATGAGTTTACATAGCTCTGACACTACCACGCTGCCACCGCCCCTACCACGGTGAGGAAGGGTTGGACTTGCTGCCACTCCTCCTCTTCCTTTTCCTCCTGCTAGTACAACATCTTATAAAAAAAAAGGCTGATTTGACGGATGCAACATTTTGGCTTTGCACCTAGGATGAAACGATTATGTTGACCAACCTAGATACGGGAAATAGTTTGTGTCTACAGATCTGGAAAGTTAACCTCTAGAACAAGATCAGGAAAAAGGCAGCGCAAAAGAGAGATCACAACTGTTCCAATCTATAACAAAAATGTAATATCTTACCACAAAGGCAGGAAGACCTAATCCGTAGCATGCTAGTTGAATATGTTAGAAGTATTGCGTAGGGCGCTTCTGCGCTAACGCCGAGCCCTTGCCTCTGGATCATCTGTGGGGATTAAGAATCGTAATCTTCAGTCACTAGAGAGCTCCTCGGATGATTCCAGAAACCGTTCTTTCCGGTTGTCGTCATCGTTGACTTCCAACGGACTAATACTATTACTACTAAGCAAGACTGCGCATATAGAGCACTTAAAAACCAAATTCATTTTCAACAGTTCTCGAGATGAGCACTCGGGCTTTTTTTTTTTTTAATTTTTTTTTTTTAAGAAATAAAAATCCTACAGATCCACAGCGATATGGAACAAGTTTTCCTTTGAAAACGCACCAAATAACCTTGAGCTAGATTCCTCGTGGCAACTAATGAATGGGAACTAAAAATGGTTAAAAAAAAACGAAAAGAAAAGAAATTAGGGGAAAATAGAGAAAGGAGAATTAATGATGTGTGAGACAAAGAAGAATAAAACGAGGGTGGTCTTGAGATACGGCCATTCAGTCTGCGCGTTTAGCAATGAAAGCCTCTATTTATATAAAGTTAGGTGTGTGCATATGTTTATATATTTGTATGTACAGGATTCACTCCTAAACTATATAAAGTTAGGTGTGTGCATATGTTTATATATTTGTATGTACAGGATTCACTCTTTAACTAATTAACCGATCATTATGAGTTTTGGAAGACAGCTATTCGGCGTAAGAGTTAGTAATGTGGGCTATATTTAGTTTAATTTTGTTTCATTCAAAGGAGGTAAAAAATTGATGGAATCTTGTAAAAATTCAGATACTTCCAAATTTGTGTGAAATTTTAACAATAGTTATACATCTTCCCAAAATTTCAGTTTCTCTGGACTATTTTAAATGGGTTTTCAAAGGGCATAATATGAGCATAACCTCTCATTGGAAAAGTCAAATATTTCAGATCTGCATTGAATTTGATCCATAGTAATTAGACAATTAGAATCCATGAATTTCAATTTATTCTCAAGACCCCTTAAGCATGTGCATTTTCTGGAATGAAAATCATGTAATGCAATGTAATCAAAAATGGAATAAGGATTCTAGACCTAAGGTTTAGTATCATTTTTCTTCTTCGTAATGGGACATAAAAGTGGTGCAAAACTGTTCAGGGAATTAATTTCACCTGTACTGGGACGGGTATTGTACTGGTTTTATATAGACTTAAGCTTGACAGAACGACAGCTCTACAGACAAAATGCTCTTTACTCACTCAAGCGTAGCAGACCAGAGAAATTCGCATTTTTTAAATACCTTCAGAACTGCTTTGTCAATCGAACCCAATTTCAGTGTTATTGTCGCAATCAATACATTTATTTGCATAAATCTTCACTTTGTAGTATTAACATATATTAACTGGCATGTGACCCGTTAGGCCAGTATTTGCTATATGTATTATTAAAGATTTATTTTTTAATTTGACATTACTTGAATATTAAGTTTTTACAAGGATTGCAAAGTAAAATGTTTTAACAAAATCAAAATACGTTGCTCTCCCTCTCTCTTTCTCTCTCCCCTATCTCTCTCTTCCCCTATATCTCTCTCTTCCCCTATCTCTCTCTCTCTTCCCCTATCTCTCTCTCTCTCTTCCCCTATCTCTCTCTCTCTTCCCCTATCTCTCTCTCTCTTCCCCTATCTCTCTCTCTCTCTCTTCCCCTATCTCTCTCTTCCCCTATCTCTCTCTTCCCCTATCTCTCTCTTCCCCTCTCTCTCTCTTCCCCTCTCTCTCTCTCTCTTCCCCTATCATATCCTTTCCATATCCACCTCTGTTTTCTCTATGTATCTATCTTTTTGTCCCCTCTCTCTCTCTCATATATATATATATATGATGGACTCTCCCGTCGATATTTCGACGTATGAGTGCCCCACCAGGGGCTGCCCACGCATGAATTTTGAAATTGCACGGGTTGCACAATCCCTAACAACCGCTCTCCTGAGTCGGCATTGCTTGATTCCAATGGCAAGTATAGTACAAGACGACTGGAAACAATGCCGAGATAAGCAGAGAGCACATACAGCACCTGGTATTCCCAAATGGTCACCCATTTAGTACTGGCCAGACTCAACGCCGCTTAACTTCGGTGATCTAACGGGAACCGGTGTGTGTGTGTGTGTGTGTGTGTGTGTGTGTGTGTGTGTGTGTGTGTGTGTGTGTGTGTGTGTGTGTGTGTGTGTGTGTGTGTGTGTGTGTGTGTGTGTGTGTGTGTAAAAGTCCCCAGTCTTCCTCTCCGTCCCCATTTTCTTCTTTTTTCATCTATATTTCTCACCACGTGCACGGTGACAAGCAAGCGAGACAAAAAACAAACAGCATTAACTATAATAGTATATATATATATATATTTGTATATATATATATATTTGTATATATATATTTGTATATATATATATATATATATATTTGTATATATATATATATATTGCTATACAGCTATAGACTTATTAAAAGAAAAACCGACACGTGACTGACCTACAAAAAAAACTCTCTCAGACGTGTGGACGTATCTCAAAATAATGAGTTGAAGAGAGGGGTGATAACTAATGAGGTTAGAGAAAATGGGGGGAGGGGGAGGAAAAGAATTGTATAGTTAAGAGAAGGGCTAAAAAGAGAATGTGGGGTGAGACAGACGTTGAGGGTTTGCGCCAAAATAAAAAAGGGAGGTAAAACACCAAAAGGCTTGAATATAAATTGCCTTGCGGCTTCTTGTTAGTTAAATTCATTTTTCATCTCA
>OY744542.1:47793384-47798384 GCA_963556195.1 Sepiola atlantica
TCTCTCTCTCAATTCACTTTCTCTCTCTCTCAATTCACTTTCTCTCTCTCTCAATTCCCTTTCTCTCTCTCTCTCTCAATTCACTTTCTCTCTCTCTCAATTCACTTTCTCTCTCTCTCTCAATTCACTTTCTCTCTCTCTCTCAATTCACTTTCTCTCTCTCTCTCTCTCTCTCTCTCAATTCACTTTCTCTCTCTCTCTCTCTCTCTCAATTCACTTTCTCTCTCTCTCTCTCTCTCAATTCACTTTCTCTCTCTCTCTCTCAATTCACTTTCTCTCTCTCTCTCTCAATTCACTTTCTCTCTCTCTCTCTCAATTCACTTTCTCTCTCTCTCTCTCAATTCACTTTCTCTCTCTCTCTCTCTCAATTCACTTTCTCTCTCTCTCTCAATTCACTTTCTCTCTCTCTCTCTCTCTCAATTCACTTTCTCTCTCTCTCTCTCTCAATTCACTTTCTCTCTCTCTCTCTCTCTCTCAATTCACTTTATCTCTCTCCCTCAATTCATTTTATCTCTCTCTCTCTCTCTCTCTCTATTCATTTTATCCCTCTCTTTTCTTTTTCTATTGAAGCAGCTTAGTCATTGCAGTTTTCAATTAATATCAAAACTGCTTCAAAATCACTCCTAACCGAAAATTAAAATTGTATTTCAATTATCGGCTTTCTATTCATGCCCTCCAACTTCAAACAACAACGGCATTAAATCGAATCATTCTGTTTGCTGAACACCGGAATCAGATTCGCTCCGCCGACAACTTCGAAAATGACAAAATGGATTCAATTAAACAAGTTAAGAGAACATCTCGAAGAATTACAGATTTGGCGGGAGAATTCGACGACTTTGATTTCCCATTTCCGTCCGGATCCAAGATTTCATCGTTAAAACGAGATCTCAATAACTTTTTTTTTAGCTCTCATCCCATTATTTGAACTTTACTTTTTTTAACTGATGTCACATCTAGGTGAGCTCGACGTGCAGCTCAGGGCACTCCCCGTTGCCGAGACAGAATTGACTGCAAATGGTGGATGAGTTCTTCTCTTGCTTACAGACCCTTTCTCACAAAAGAGACGTTGTCACTCTCTCTCTCCCCCTCTCTCTCCCGCTCCCTCTCTCCCTCTCTATATCCTTCTATCTCCCTCTCTCTCTCTTTCCTTCTCTCCCTCCCTCTCTCTCTCTTTCCTTCTCTCCCTCCCTCTCTCTCTTTCCTTCTCTCCCTCCCTCTCTCTCTCCCTCTCTCTCTCTCCTTCTCTTTCTCCTTCGCTCTCTCCTTCTCTCTCTCCTTCGTTCTCTTTCTTTCTCTTTATTCATCTCTTTCCCTCTCTCTTTTCCTCTCTCTCTCTTTCTCTCTCTCTCTCTCTCTTCCTCTCTCTTTCTCTTTCTCTCTCTTCCTCTCTCTTTCTCTCTCTTCCTCTCTCTTTCTCTCTCTTCCTCTCTCTTTCTCTCTCTTCCTCTCTCTTTCTCTCTCTTCCTCTCTCTTTCTCTTCTCTTTCCATCTCTCTTTCTCTTCTCTTTCCATCTCTCTTTCTCTTCTCTTTCCATCTCTCTTTCTCTTCTCTTTCCATCTCTCTTTCTCTTTTTCTTTCCATCTCTCTTTCTCTTTTTCTTTCTCTCTTTCTCTCTCTCTTTCTCTCTCTCTCTTTTTCTCTCTTTCTCTCTCTCTCTCTTTCTCATTGTTATTTTCATGGAAGCTGCTCGACTGAGATATAATCTCTGGTTCTCTCCTCGTAAGAACTTGTCTTCATGCCACAGCGGAAAAAAACTTTTCCTGTTTTTCTCCGTGTGCCTAGCGTCAGGAGGAATTTCCATAGACAGGGGTATTTTGAAAAGGGCCTCCCGTCTGTGGAACACATTACCGCGGGCTTGCTTCTCTGCAGACTACAACATAGTCGTCTTCAAATCCAGTGTCAACAAGTACTTGTCGCGAACCCTCTCATAAATAAGCAAACTTAGTTCATTGCATTGATCAATTTCGGCTGACAATCGTTGCCTCCCATTATCCCCTTATCCTTGAGTGGCTCTTGGCCTTCATAAGTGGTGACCAAAAAGTTATAAATAACATCGTACAGATTTCTTTTCTTTTTTTTTTAGATATGTCGAACAATCTACGTCCAGTCGGTCTGTCGCGCTTAAATTTTAAATAAAATTTTCATCGCTAAAAGCGAAGATTGAATGAACAAATCTTTAAAACATTCCATGAAAAATGCCAATATACTGAAATCATATGCCCTTAATAGGGTTAAGATGAAAATTCATATACACTAAATGTACAAAAGCAAGGAAATTCCCAAATTTTTACACTTTTATTGTCATTAAGGGTATGACTACATATCAACCAAGCCATTTCATTATCACATCACTACAGTATAAATCTCTATGCATGAGTGGATGAAGTGTGTGAGGTGCGCTGAAGAAAAATTCCTACCAGTAAAATACATAGCCCTGTTGTGCTCGCATATCCTTTATGACAATAAAAGTGTAAAAATTTGGGAATTTCCTTGCTTTTGTACATTTAGTGTATATGAATTTTCATCTTAACCCTATTAAGGGCATATGATTTCAGTATACTGGCATTTATCATGGAATGTAACTACTTTTGTAAAGGCTATGCCTCAATACAATGGTCATTTTTAAGGTTTTTGGGAAATTTCTGGAAAACTAAGGTATATGATAGAATGAAATTAAAATGCCATCAACTAGACCCTAGAACCTCTATCTCTGCCAAAAATCAGCTGAATCCATCAAATAGTTGATGAGATACAGGGTGGCACATACGTACGTACAGATAACATGATTTCATGATTGAACTTTCTGGATCTCTGGGTTGCCTTGACTAATCATGCTGAAATTCTACACACTTATAGAACCTATCAACAAAATTTTGTACTAAGTTTTAACTAATTTGGTTTATTGGTTTTTGAGTTATGATTGATCAAAGCAATGAGATTTCTAGCATAGGTCGTTTTTGATTATAATAGATTAGCTGAACGTTGGTCGTGAATCTTTAAATTTCATTTCTTTTCTCTTTTTGTAACTAAACCTTTTTTTTAGCATAGGATTTTAAAAGTTAAATTTAATTATTACAGTATTGTTTTAGTAATTAAATTATCAATTAACCCAAAGTGTTATAAAACTATAACAGATTTTGTTAAGTTAATACTGTTTTATATCTTATGTGCAAAGTTTTAACTAATTTGGTTTATTGGTTTTTGAGTTATGATTGATCAAAGAAATGAGATTTCCAGCATAAGCCATTCGTGAGGTCTATTACGGGATAGAGCGCTCTCGCGCCTCCCTTGATTCACTTTTACTATTTTATGAAACTTGTTTATATAGACTAGCAGGGGGACCTGGCGTTGCTCAGGATTATATGAAGATCACCACTATGTACATGTTTACTATGCTCATAACACCATATTACTTTCTTTGTTTTTTTTCTGCCCCCCCCCCCTCCCTCCTGCCGTTTCGCCCCCTAATATTTTTGGAATAAGTTGAGATGTTGGAAAACTCTCTAAATTGGTATCTTATACATATAGTTTTACTGTTATTCAAATCGGATATAATTATTTTAAGTTTTAAAGAGGGGTTATGTCCGCATGGGTCACTTAGAGGTGGGGGGGGGGCACGTAAATATTTTGCACATAGAGGGTAACGCAGAGATTTGGGGCCACTTCCATTGTCTTCCACAGAGATAGTTATACATATGATATAACTTTCATCGAAAAAGGATATGTTTGAAGTTTTAAAAGGGGGTTCGGAACCCATAGCTCTCTATGGTTAGGAGAGCACTTAGCGATTCTGGACCATATATATTTAAATTTTATAAAAATAGGATATATTTGCTGTATGCAGGGGGTTATTAGCTCTCATAACCCCATTTAGGGGTATACTTAGAGATTCAGGAACACTTAATGGAAGTGTTCCTGAATCTCCCATTATCCCCTTATCCTTGAGTCTTCTCCGGTAAATTTTACATAAGAATACACTTTTAGATTTTATGTACATTCTCTAACCTTTCTTTCTATAGGGAACAGACAAACATACATTGAGTTATATCTATATAGATATACAAATATGTCACCACTTACCAAGGCCATAAGCCACTCGATAAGTGTGTAGACACAACAAAGTTAGCTCTCTTCAAAGAATTCAGGGGTGTGCTCCATGAGAAAGATAAGAGTGGAGGAAGATGTGTTCACATCGGAAATAACATGATCAAAGAATAGATAACAGACAGGGAAAAAGGAATACATAAACGTTATACATACACGTACACATGTAAAGGTATGTAAAATGAAACACAAAAGAATACTAATGTATTCATCAACGTTTCGTCTTTATTGACAGACTTTCTCAGGATGATTTGTTTGCAGAAAAAGTCATACAGGTACAAACATTTTTTGCCTGCAGGCTCAGAGCTTACGGCCGATATTAGCAAGAAAAAGAAGGTACAGGTATATACACATTAGATATATACATATATATACAGGGTGTCTCAAAAAATGTACTCACTCGTAGAATGACGAGAAAACTTTTATTTATGAACATAGAGTGAAATGAAATAGCATCGAATACATGAGACAGATGTAATTGAAGAATCATGTTCGCAAATGTTCAAACTGATGACCATTATTGTTCAAACAAAGCTGATAACGCGCACCAAGGGATTCGCAAACGTCGCGAAACATGTCATTAGGAATATTTTTTGAGACACCCTGTATATATTCTACACACACTCATATATATATATATATATATATATATATATATATATATATATATATATATATATAAAGTATTAAATCATTTATACCTACATACAGCGTCGTTTCAAGCTTATGCTCTAATCAGTGTAGGGAAGCGATAATTTCAGACGGTCACAGGGTGCGACCCAGTTCACAGTCAACCAAGACTCTGCGAACTTTTGCTCTATCCTCAGGGGCATAGGAAATTATCACATAATACGGGAGAAATAAAGTTATATTTATGCCGAATACAACAAGC
>OY744542.1:47800884-47825884 GCA_963556195.1 Sepiola atlantica
CCAGTTTATAACGGCATTTTCTTATAAATCCTTATGAGAATAATAATAATGATAATAATAATGATAATGATAATAACATAAAAAAATCAAATAGATTCCCGACTTCTCAGATAAAATTGATGTGGTAATGTATATTTCTTTAACGATTACTTATCTAATGTTTCATTGATCGACCCCAGCGTATGATATAGGTTTTAGGTGCGTCCTTGCATCTCTACAACAGGTACTGTCTGTCGGTAGGTCGGTCGGGCGGTCTATCCGTCCTGTCTTCTGTCAAACTTTCGTTCGAAATAACATTTTCATGGATAAGCGCACAGACTGAACGGATGTAACACATCACCCAATAAGTCCCGGGCCTAACTAATAAAGCAACAGCTTTCAATAAAAATGTAACTTTATTCATCAACATAGTCTCCATCGAGAGTGATATGCTGATTCCAACGCTTCTCTAACAATTCTATGCCTTTTTTTTGTAGAACTATTTGTCTTTGGCCTGAGAGTACGCCTAGGTTTCCAATATTACTTCTTCATTAGTTTAGGCATTCTTTTGGGGTCTGTTAACAGTTAGTAGTCACTGGGAGGCAAATCTGGAGAATAGGGTGGGTGCGGAAGCAATTCCAATGTAATTCTAATGTAGTTTTGCCATCGCTGCAATCGACTTTTGATATGGAGCATTGTCTTGGTGAAAGAGCAATTTTCTTCTTCATTTGTGGTCGTTTGGGGTTTATTTCTTCCTCTAAATACACAAATAAATAATATTCGCTATTGGTAGTTATCGATGAACAAAATATCTTGCGCATCTCAAAATACGGATGCCAAAACCTTGCCTCCTGATGTTTGCGTCTTTGGTAATTTTGGACGGCTTTCGCCTGCCGCTGTATACTCAGCTGACTGCGGATTTGACTCAAGAATAAAGTAGTAGATCCATGTTCCATCCATTACCACATATTGTTGTGTTGAAACAGTTGCAAACAACGTTCCAAACTGTCAACCCGTTGTTGTTTTTGATCGACTGTGAGCAAACGCGGCACCCACTTTGAACACAACTTTCTCATTGTCAAATTCTCATGCAAAATGGTGCAGATACTGCCTTCTGGTATCTTCAACTCCTCTGCTATCTCACGCAACTTCAATTTATGGTCCACTAAAACAAGTTTGAGACTTTTTTTTTCTGTTTTCCCGGGCAAATGTCGAATTTGGGTGACCTAAGTCTTCAGCATCATTTATGTCTGTACGACCACGTTCAGTCATCATACCACCTCTTAACCGTTGTTTCCGATGGAGCAGAGTCCGAATAACACCTATAAAGCATTTCCTCTGCTTGAACAGTATTTTTCCCATCAGAAACCAATACTTTATCAACACACGAAATTCATATTTTACCATTGTTTTAAAAATTACCAACAATAGCTTCACTTAAATAACTATTATTTGTAAACTAATGATCCGATTAAGTTCAAATTTTGACACGTGTCATTTGAAGGTTAGTATGTTATAAAAATTATATAGATTTTTTTTTTGTTAGTGGCGCCATCTATATGTGGGGACCAGGACTTATTTGGGTGATGCGTTATCTCACTGTAGAAGCGAATAAGTAGATCGATCTGCATCATATCACCTTTTTTGTTTCAATTTTACTTCAATCGATATTCTCAGAAATCAAGGGGCTTCTTCCTGGGGCTAACACTGTATCTCTATATGAGATACATAGATATTCGAATATTCAATTAAAGTTTCAAAGGATGATTTTTTTAATATAAAAAACGACAAAACCACTGTTTTTAACCAATTTCTTTGTTTTTTGTTTTATTCATTTTTTTTTAATGTTTTTTTAAACATTTTCTTACTTGGAGGTTAGGGTTAGGTTTAGGGTTAGTCTTTCACTAGAAGAGACCGTTTCTTACAGAACTCAATAAGTCCTTTAGGGAATTTAAAACGCTGACAATAATAATATAATAATCTTTACTGGAATAGTTTCGTTGTTTTATAGTTTTTAATAGTTTGGTCTTATATATCAAAATATAACTATATATCCTATCACATATCATATATTAAGTCGATAAGCATAGCTGATTTTCGATTTGTAAAAGTTTGTTTTTTTTCTGTAACATAGTGTTTAGTTAAATTGGAGTTACCCTATTTAATCTGTAAGATTCGATTTACAAACGGATATGTCAGACTTACTCTGGGATCGAATACTTATCTCCTTTGGTTTCGGGAAAGTTTAAATATTATTGTTCTAGCTGTTCAAACAAGTCAGAGATTATATTTTTTTCGGAATCGGTCGGAGATTCTCGTGAAATCTGCAGGTTTAATTTAGCATCTCGAATATTCTACTACGGTTCTCCTTTATTTCTCAAATGTTGTAGTATATCTTTCTTGTGGTCTCTTGGTCTTACCGGATTCCAGGACAAGAATTCACCTAGTCTGGTGGAGTATCCAGTTAAGTGTTGCACGATTCCTCGTATGAGCATAAGTCTTTTTTACTTGTCAAACGGTGAGTTAGAAAAGAAGTGAATAACATTATTTTTCTCTCCTCAATTGACCAGTTAACTATGTTGTATATCTTTCTTGTTGCCTCTTGGTCTTACCGAATCCCAGGACAATAATTCATCTAGTCTGGTGGAGTATCCAAGTAAGTGTTGTTACTTGAGGTAACCTCACTAGCAGAATGTGCACTATTCCTCGTATGAGCCAGTGTATAGGCGTACTAGGGGGGGAATCTTATTTGTGCTGCGAATACTATGTTATTTTGAATATTTGGTCAGGGTTTACTTGTAGGGCGAATTATACTCGTGTCAGGTTGTCCTGACAAACCCTTGTACAGAGAGACCGAAGACACTCGATGATGGTTTCTAGTAGGTAATTCAAACTCTCTCTATATATTAAGTAATTCAAACTCTCTAAACACACACACACATATATAAATATATATCTATATATATATATATATATATATAAATATATATATATATATAATGGGTGTGCCTGTTTTACAGGAAGACAAATGTATTAACTTTAGTTGTATCTTAATGAAACAAGAAATGATCTCACCCCAATTCTACAAATATAAAAAATGAAGCGATCCAAATCTTCAAGATACTAGTGAATACTGAATGTGTAATTTAGCTCAACGAATAGGACTTTAGGTTCCACAGAGCATATATATTACAACTGATTATATTTTTTGCATGTATAATTATTAGTTCAATTAGAGTGATCCCCCCTTATCTGTGAGTTCTGCTTTGCAAGTAAATGAAACCAGACTGGCATTTGTTAGTTTGGGATTGAGTATTCACCTCGCTTGGATTTCAGGAGAGTTCCACTATTATTGCTGTTTCTGAAATTATAGGGGATCCAATTTTACGGAAATCATCGGATGATTTGGAATTCTCCTCAAACATTAAGGGATATTTTCTTTATAATTTCTAAACCCTTTTGTTGTATTGGAAATTTAATAATTTTATGTTGTTTAGATTTCTAAATGTATTCAGAAAAAAATTTGCATTATTTATTCAAACAGATTCCATAGAAATTATTTTGTCAGCTCCCTGTGTGCTAACAAACGGACTATCTTCTCTCGCACACTCTCTCTTTGATCCATGTGGCGTCGTATCCATTTCTATTAATTTCCATAATCTAGCACTCTTCAACTCGGGTTCATCAAGTTAACACCAGCTGACCTTTCATTTCGGGATATTCTCAACTACTCGTTTGATATACTAGTGGGTTTACTAACCCAATATCTAACAATTGTATGTCATTTCTAACATACAAAATTCGCATGTAAACTTGGAAGAAAATAAATTGTTCTATGTGAACTCTATAATATATATATATATATATATATATATATATATATATATATATATAATTAGTTTATAAAATCACACATTGAAACGTTACAAACTACATTATTCACGTAACCGCATGCTACACGCAAGAACATTTCAACTTTGTCGTCGATAACAACAGGACGAATTTCAACTTGACTGCGATAGAAATGTCTCGGTCAGGGAGAAAAACAAAGAAAAAAATATGCTTATACTTCTGACAAGAGTATTTATTACCGAAAGTACTCAAGTTTATAAAAAAAAAGTGTTTAAAGTAAATAAATAATTTATTTTAAAAAAACAAATATCTGCGTTGTTCAGATTTCAAAATATTTTTTTTTAAATATTCTCCTTATTACACACACACACATATATATATATGTGTGTATATGTTTATGTTTATATGTATATGTTTATGTTTATATGTATATGTTTATGTATATATATGTATATGTTTATGTTTATATATATATATATGTTTATGTTTATATATTTATATATATATTTATGTTTATGTTTATATATATATATGTTTATGTTTATATATATATATATATATATATATATATATGTTTATATATATATATATATATATATATATGTTTATGTTTATATATATATATATATGTTTATGTTTATATATATATATATATATATGTTTGTTTATATATATATATATGTTTGTTTATATATATATATATATGTTTGTTTATATATATATATGTTTGTTTATATATATATATATGTTTGTTTATATATATATATATATATGTTTGTTTATATATATATATATATATATGTTTGTTTATATATATATATATATGTTTGTTTATATATATATATATGTTTGTTTATATATATATATATGTTTATGTTTATATATATATGTTTGTTTATGTTTGTTTATATATTTATGTTTATATATATATATATGTTTATATATATATATATGTTTATGTTTATATATATATATATATATGTTTATGTTTATATATGAATATATATTAAATATTAATACATTACCTTCCCCTCGCTACATCTTGTTATTGTCCTCTTCTCTGCCTACACCATCCCATTATGCGACCTTGATATTTAATCCTCCACCCTCCTGCTTCGATACAAACTTTATAATAAAACATAACACATGTTTCGCTCGTCTTCCCACATGGTTTAAATGACTCCAGCCACTAGCAATTTTTGCCCCCACATCTTCCACAGTTAATTTAATTTCTCCCATTGCTACCATCTTTTTGAGCCCATAACTAATCTTTTCATAAGCGATCTTTTTCGGCTTACATCACGCACGCTCACCCACCTCCCTAATGGTTTAATAACTCCGACCGCTACCATTTTCCCCCCACACACACTTTCCACAGTTAACTCAACTTCTCACACTGCTACTATCTATTTGTAGCTCATAATTATTTTTGTCATAAGCGTACTTTTTAAGTTTTTCGCCTCCTACTACTATTGTTTAAAATATTTTCTACTTTGTGTTATTTACTTAAGATCAATCATCTTGAGGAAATCTTGAAATAAAGACGAAACGTGGATGAATACATAAATAATATATTTTTGTTTTTCCGTTTTTTTCATTTTCCATATACATATATATATACACATACTTATATATATGTACATATATATATATGTATGTATATATACACGTGTATGTACATATGTATGTATATACGTATATTTATACATGTATATATATTTATATATTTATACATGTATATATATTTATATATTTATACATGTATATATATTTATATATTTATACATGTATATATATTTATATATTTATACATGTATATATATTTATATATTTATACATGTATATATATTTATATATTTATACATGTATATATATTTATATATTTATACATGTATATATATTTATATATTTATACATGTATATATATTTATATATTTATACATGTATATATATTTATATATTTATACATGTATATATATTTATATATTTATACATGTATATATATTTATATATTTATATATATTTATACATGTATATATATTTATACATGTATATATATTTATACATGTATATATATTTATATATTTATACATGTATATATATTTATATATTTATACATGTATATATATTTATATATTTATACATGTATATATATATTTATGTATATATATATATATATGTGTGTGTGTTTATACATGTGTATATATATATATATATGTTTATACATGTATATATATATATGTTTATACATGTATATATATATTTATGTATATATATATATATATGTGTGCGTGTTTATACATGTGTATATATATATATATATGTTTATACATGTATATATATATATATATGTTTATACATGTATATATATGTTTATACATGTATATATATGTTTATACATGTATATATATGTTTATACATGTATATATATATGTTTATACATGTATATATATATATATGTTTATACATGTATATATATATATGTTTATACATGTATATATATATATGTTTATACATGTATATATATATATATATGTTTATACATGTATGTATATATATATATGTTTATACATGTATGTATATATATATATATATATGTTTATACATGTATATATATATATGTTTATACATGTATGTATATATGTTTATACATGTATGTATATATGTTTATACATGTATGTATATATATATATATGTTTATACATGTATATATATATTTATGTATGTATATATATATATGTGTGTGTTTATACATGTGTATATATATATATATATATGTTTATACATGTGTATATATATATATATATGTTTATACATGTGTATATATATATTTATACATGTATATATATATATATGTTTATACATGTATATATATATGTTTATACATGTATATATATATGTTTATACATGTATATATATATATGTTTATACATGTATGTATATATATATGTTTATACATGTATGTATATATATATATATATATGTTTATACATGTATATATATATATGTTTATACATGTATGTATATATATATGTTTATACATGTATGTATATATATATATATGTTTATACATGTATGTATATATATATATATGTTTATACATGTATATATATATGTTTATACATGTATATATACATACATACATGTATATGTTTATACACGTATATATATATATACATGTATATGTTTATACATGTTTATATATACATGTTATGAAATTCATCAAGTGCATGGTGTTCTTCGCCCATTACTCGTCTTTTGTTACCGCCATGTTTAATTCCCCCCCCCCCCAAACAAGCCAGCACCCTGCCATTGAGACGTAATGGCTACTGTGAATTAGGGGCCAGACACTTAAAGGAACCCTAAGTAGGGGAAATAGTGCAGCTAAATCTTTGTGCACATTACATTCACGGTACTGCATGGTTGTGCAGACTGATGGGGGGGGGGGTATTTCCAAATGCTAGCAGTTCGATGAAAAATTCATCATCTGAGGACTTGTACAGGATGTCAAGTTTAGACTCGGCCGAATCAGACAACGGAGAAATGAAACGGAAACTAAAAGAAGAGCGGACATTCGTGACATGCGTCCATTCAATCTGTGCGTTTAGCGATGGAAACGTGACAGACAGTAGGATTTAGCTGGCTGTGGTCACGTTGTTCTACGGGTCCTGTTAATAATTAATATTAAAATAACAACGAATGTAGAATAACTTGATTCGGTTAATCATTAATTTGGTTAATTATTAATTTGGTTAATTTGTCGAACGAAAATAATTATGGGAACTAATTCCGTCTCATTAGTTTCGTATTCGCTTTATCTTATGAGAATCGCATCGATAATTATTTATACAAACAAATCGAAGGAAAGGAAAAACCAATCATGCGCAACGTTCGATAGAACCGCGATTCGTGGTTTCTGGTGGCTGTGTCATTTATTAAAATAGAAGTAGGGGGGGGGCATCATTTCTATCGGGGTTTATTCGTGTTTGTTTTATGGAAAGAAAAATTCTTTTTTATACATTGAGAACGGATATTCTTTTAGATGCGTCCATTCATTTATAATGCATTTTCAAGATGCGTCCATGCGTGTTTAGAGATGACAAAGTTATTTCGAACTTAAGTGTGACAGACCAAATAAATGCTATTCCCAACTTGAGCGTGACAGACGAAATAAAATTCTTTTTGAAGCTTAAGCGTGACAGACCAACGAAAATGCTATTTCAAACTTAAGCGTGACAGACCGTCGAAAATACTATTTCAAGCTTAAGCGTGACAGACCGACGAAAATGCTATTTCAAGCTTAAGCGTGACAGACCGACGAAAATGCTATTTCAAGCTTAAGCGTGACAGGCCGACGAAAATGCTATTTCAAGCTTAAGCGTGACAGACCGACGAAAATGCTATTTCAAGCTTAAGCGTGACAGACCGACGAAAATACTATTTCAAGCTTAAGCGTGACAGACCGACGAAAATACTATTTCAAGCTTAAGCGTGACAGGCCGACGAAAATACTATTTCAAGCTTAAGCGTGACAGGCCGACGAAAATACTATTTCAAGCTTAAGCGTGACAGACCGACGAAAATGCTATTTCAAGCTTAATCGTGACACACCGACGAAAATGCTATTTAACGCTTAAGCGTGACAGACCGTCGAAAATACTATTTCAAGCTTAAGCGTGACAGACCGACGAAAATGCTATTTCAGGCTTAAGCGTGACAGGCCGACGAAAATGCTATTTCAAGCTTAAGCGTGACAGACCGACGAAAATGCTATTTAAAGCTTAAGCGTGACAGACCGACGAAAATGCTATTTAAAGCTTAAGCGTGACAGACCGACGAAAATGCTATTTAAAGCTTAAGCGTGACAGACCGACGAAAATGCTATTTAAAGCTTAAGCGTGACAGACCGTCGAAAATACTATTTCAAGCTTAAGCGTGACAGACCGACGAAAATGCTATTTCAAGCTTAAGCGTGACAGACCGACGAAAATGCTATTTCAAGCTTAAGCGTGACAGACCGTCGAAAATGCTATTTCAAGCTTAAGCGTGACAGACCGACGAAAATGCTATTTCAAGCTTAGGCGTGACAGACCAATGAAAATGCTAATTCAAACGTAAGCGTGACAGACCAAAGAAAATGCTATTTCAAGCTTAAGCGTGACAGACCAATGGTTGGACTCGTTGAGAAAGAAAACCTTTATTTCTATATTATTGTTAATTCGGTTTTGTTTTATTGCAAGCCAAACAACATAATCAGTTTTAATCCGTATTAGTGCTAAGCCGATTAGCAAATTATTTCTAGATTTGTAGAGGTGTTACTAAAACGATGGCGGTGACAAACGTGTGGCTGATTTTTGATCCGTCATCGCCTCTTCACGTGAGGCTTTGTCGATCGGTCTGTCTGTCTGTCCGTCACGCTTAAGTCTGGAATGGTATTTTCATCGCTGAACGTACAAATTAAATGGACGCATCTTATTTTAGATAGACTGTCAATCAGTCCGTCGGTCTGTCACGTTTAGGTTTGACATAAGCATTTGAATCACTAAACGCACAGATTGAATGGACGCATGTCCAGAATGTCCGCTCTTGTTTTGGTTTCCGTTTCATTTCTTCGTTGTCTGATTCGGCCAAGTCTAAACTTGACATCCTGTGAATCACTTCGCATCGTCGTGTACACGGTTTCATACAAGTTGACTCTCAATAACAAAACTGCCCGTGTGTGGAACACGGGGTCGCGAGCCTTCTTTCCCTGCCGACTACAATACGGTCGTCTTCAAGTCCAATGTTAACAAGTTCTTGTTGAACCATCTCCGTAAATAATAAATTTCTGCCTTGCTACAACAATCGTGCCGGTGAACGCGATGTTGTCTCACCATCCACCAGTCAAACTCTTTACCCCCTATCCTCGAGTCAAACTCTTTACCCCCTATCCTCGAGTCAAACTCTTTACCCCCTATCCTCGAGTCAAACTCTTTACCCCCTATCCTCGAGTCAAACTCTTTACCCCCTATCCTCGCGTCAAACTCTTTACCCCCTATCCTCGAGTCAAACTCTTTACCCCCTATCCTCGAGTCAAACTCTTTACCCCCTATCCTCGAGTCAAACTCTTTACCCCCTATCCTCGAGTCAAACTCTTTACCCCCTATCCTCGAGTCAAACTCTTTACCCCCTATCCTCGAGTCAAACTCTTTACCCCCTATCCTCGAGTCAAACTCTTTACCCCCTATCCTCGAGTCAAACTCTTTACCCCCTATCCTCGAGTCAAACTCTTTACCCCCTATCCTCGAGTCAAACTCTTTACCCCCTATCCTCGCGTCAAACTCTTTACCCCCTATCCTCGCGTCAAACTCTTTACCCCCTATCCTCGCGTCAAACTCTTTACCCCCTATCCTCGCGTCAAACTCTTTACCCCCTATCCTCGCGTCAAACTCTTTACCCCCTATCCTCGCGTCAAACTCTTTACCCCCTATCCTCGCGTCAAACTCTTTACCCCCTATCCTCGCGTCAAACTCTTTACCCCCTATCCTCGAGTCAAACTCTTTACCCCCTATCCTCGAGTCAAACTCTTTACCCCCTATCCTCGAGTGGTCTTTGGGTTTTGCTAAGTTGTGACCTTTAATGTAAAAAAAAAACAGTATCACATCTTGCATCATAAAGAAGGCGTATACATCAAATGTTAGTTCATTTGAAAGTTTGTCTTCAAATTAAATAACATGTGCACACATAAGTGTGTTATATTTCATTTGTAGACATAAACATATGAGTGTGTTGATAAGTCATTTGACTGCTGATCACATTTTCATATGAGCTGGCGTTCGAGTTTAGAGTCTCAGCGCGGATACTCTTGCTATGTATATAAAAACTGATGAGTCGTGAAAAAGATGATATTAAAATAATAAAACGTAGCTTTTTATACAGCAACGGGGCTAAGGTAAGAGGGGAAGGGGAGAGTGTTTAAGAGGGAGAATGTGAGTGAAAGTGTGGGGGGGGGAAGTGGTAGGTGAAGGGGAGAAGGTGGAGAGAAGATGTATAGCGTGGAAAGAGTAGGAGGCAAGTAGTGGGAGTTAGCCAAATGAGAGAAGAGTGGAAGGTTGAGTAAGCAAAAAGAGGAGGGAGGGGACGATGAGAAGTGCTGGTGGGAGAGGGGAATAAAAGTATTTGGACGACAGTTGACTGTATCCATTATCGATTCTATTTTTTTTTATATTCCACGAGGATTCTTTTAGCTGTGGTGTCAAAGATGTTCCATTTTGTGTGAAATTTTCATTTCATGTTTTAAACTGACTCGCTTTCTTATGTAAACGCGCGCAGGTAGTGACACGCTTTTCACCGGTGAAGTCTCATTAAACCGTACAACGTTCATTGTTTGAAAATAATATTTTGTTATTAAACTTTTTATACACAGTTCGAATGTAAGAAATACTTTCAACTAACCTTTTCCTAAATAAAACTAGAACCTTTTAAACGTTTTTTACGATGTTTTAAAATGGTATTATTTTCAATGTAAATATACATTTTAAACGCAATTTCTGGCGATATCTTTGTACATCTGGAGAAGTTCCACTTTCTACTCTTCTTGTGTTCAATTGATCGTATACAATAAATCGATTCCTATGAATATCATTCTTCGATATTAAGAGCACACTTTTCTTGTCTTGAGCGTGTACAAGATCGACTTGGAAATCTAGAAGAGAGTGGTCTTTTATCTTACCTACAGCCTCTTTCTCACAAAAGAAACGTAGTAAGTCTCTCTTTCTTTCTCTCTCTCTTTCTCTCTCTCTCTCTTTCTTTCTCTCTCTCTCTTTCTTTCTCTCTCTCTTTTTCTCTCTCTCTTTCTCTCTATCTCCCTCTCTCCCTCTCCACATCTCTCTCTCCCTCTCCCCATCTCTCTCCCTCTCCCCATCTCTCTTTCTCTCTCTTTCGCCCCATCTCTCTTTCTCTCTCTTTCGCCCCATCTCTCTTTCTCTCTCTTTCGCCCCATCTCTCTTTCTCTCTCTTTCGCCCCATCTCTCTTTCTCTCTCTTTCGCCCCATCTCTCTTTCTCTCTCTTTCGCCCCATCTCTCTTTCTCTCTCTTTCGCCCCATCTCTCTTTCTCTCTCTTTCTCCCATCTCTCTTTCTCTCTCTCTCCCATCTCTCTTTCTCTCTCTCTCTCTCTCTCTCTTTCTGTGGAACACATTGCTGCATGACTGCTTCCCTGCTGATTACAACTTAGTAGTCTACAAATCCAATCTTGCCATGGACCTGCCCAAAAGTTCATACCATTGACCGATGTGAGTACTCACATAGTGTTCCTCATCTTTCGGTTTGGCAATCATTCCCGTCTTATTAACACTTATCCTCGAGTGGTTCTTGGCCTTCATAAGTGATGACCTCGATAGTAAAAAAAATACATAAAAAAGCTTAAACGTTTTCTTTACAGTTTATTTACGATATATTTTAATTGTACTCCTAAAAATAACAGATGCGTGCATAATTGGGATAATGGATACTTTTGTGGACCATCAAAAGTAAATTCGGATTAATCAGCAGCATGTTACGACTTTTTTAGTCGGCTTCTTCTTCTTCTTTTTCTTTTTCTTCTTCTTTTTCTTTTTCTTCTTCTTTTTCTTCTTTTTCTTTTTCTTTTTCTTCTTTTTCTTCTTCTTTTTTTTCTTTTTCTTTTCTTCTTCTTGTAGTAGTAGTAGGAGGAGGAGGAGGACTTCTGCATAGAGCTCACGAAGATCGTGCCTCAGGATTATCTGGTCTGCATGAAGTCCTCCTCGTTGGTCACAGATATTCGTTGACCTGCAGGATTGCAGTTTTTTACACCGGACACCCAGAGCAGCAAGCTTCAGTGGTTGCATGCGAAGTCGGGGAAGGTTCGGCCCAGAACACACACAAGAAATAGAGCAGTAGCAACATTGACACTGTAACTCCATTGATTTGCAGTTCCGAACCTGACACGTCTTTGCTTGCCACACGCAGAGGCAGAGACGACCAGAGGACGACGGATCCTGATGCCGACTCCTCCTTAATTTTACAATAGTGCCCTGTTAGCCACGTAGTTCTGACACTACCATGTTGCCACCACCCCCTACCACGGTGATGCAGGGTTGGATATTAGGGGCTGATGACATTGGCTTAACTGATTATTTCGAGCATCAAGTAGCTTGCAGGAGGGGTAACGTGGAGGTTACCAACATCTATAAGTGAAAGTAGTGCTATGTGACAGACAGGAGTCGAACTGGGCACTCAGTAGTAGTAGTAGTAGTAGTAGTAGTAAAAATAGTAACATTTTACCATCTTACGACATACCAACACGAAACAACGGTACTTCATGCCAAATTTGATATAATTATCAGGGTAATTTTGGAGCGTATAAGTGTTTACTTTGGTGGTGGTGATGGTGGTAGGATTCGAACTTGTCACGCCCGGGTCGCTAGTCCACGTTGGTATCCACTTCGCTATCACCCCCCCCCCCTCCCCCCACCCCCCTCCGATGAATTCAAATGCAATCGAATCACTTCTGGTGTTTTACGCACTAACATTATTGGGAAATATATGAACTCACAATTTTCCCCAAATATAGGTAAAAATAACAACTTGTGTTCAATTAAACGTACCCAATGAATCACTTTCAAAAGCGATTCACTGAGTACGTAAAATTGAACATAAGTTGCTATGCATTGGTAAATCACATACAAAGGGTTGATTTGCCGCTAAACGTATCTGAATTAAATTTAAAGTTCACATTTTATTAGTCAGTATTTTTTCGTTTGATTCCTTTATTATACATTTATTTACGATATAAATTTGTATCTCGTATTTTTGGGTTGATCATCGTCCTAATGGATGACGTCGTTGACTATGGAATCGGCTATGCCGAGTTCATAGTCTTTGCTGTTCTATTAATGATGGTTAACGTGGCGAAACATAGTAGTAGGAGGAGGAGTAGGAGTAGTTGGTAGAGGTGAAAGGGGTCAAGGGGAGGGGGACTTCTGCTGAGCGCTCACGAAGATCGTGCCTCATGAGTGTCTGGTCTGCATGAAGTCCTCCTCGTTGGTTGCAGTTATTCGTTAATCTGAAAGATTGCATGCGAAGTCGGTGAATGTTTAGCACGGAACACACAAAGGAATTGCGCAGACGCAACGATGCCAGTCTCACTTCCATGATTTCCGGTTCCGCGCCTTGCATGTCTTTGCTTGCCACACGCCGAGGCAGAGAACAAAAGATCTTGATGCCGAATTCTACTAAATTTTCACCAAAATCCCTATTAGCCGGATAGCTGTGACATTACCACGTTCGTTGTCACTCCATCTACCAAGGTGAGGAAAAGATGTACTTTGGGGGGGGGCGTTGTTTGGTAGCTGGTGGCCGTTGACGAGAAGTTTACACTCGCGTGGCGAACATAGGAAAGTATTCTTTCCCTGGCGATTAAGGCTGCGCCAATCTGTTTGCTGAAAGTATATAACTTGTTTCGACGTGGAGGAATGGCGCTTCGTTGGCTTTCCAATTGCGATCTACTTGTTCGATGCGATTGTCTTGGCTTTAAGAAAAAAAAAATGTCAAGTTTATTCAATGAATACATTTAACAAAATATGAATATTAAATTTAAAAGTTTATGTAAAAAAAATTACTTTTTGTCGTACTATTATAAATAATCTTTTTTAACTGCCAAATTTAAAAAGCCAATATTTAGAACAGAAAGTGTACTAATGTGGCATGCTGGCTTGGCAGGCCTAGTGCAAGTTCAGGGTGTTCCTTCGAGTAATGACTTTTATATAGTACATTTTCGAATTGCTTTCGCGACTAACTCGCTAATTGTCATGTACGCGTTTTGTTTTCGCTTGAATTGAACAAAAGATTAACACTTGAAGGGAAATTTTCCCCCGAAATATTGTGATATATGGGCTTCACACGACGCATACATCTCTAGTTAACGAAGTGAAAACTGAAAGCAATGAAGATTTTTTTTTAATAAATAAATCAATAAATTCATAAGTTAAAACAAAAGAAAATCTTATTTTCAATATTTCTAACAACCTGGTATATTTCCGTCTTCTCTAAATTGTCTATATATTTAGAGAAAGATGGGTGTGAGTTGCGTAAGTATTAGAGTTTGCGTCGCATGTGATTGTCTTTTGTCGTTACTTCATGTAAGCGGGAAAGTTTGCTAGTCAGAAGATGTGACCGTGCGTGTGTGTGAATTTATCAGCTATCGTAGTAGTTTCAGCTATTTTCTGGTAGTTGTTGTTGGTGTTCGGTAGTTGTTTGCTGTGGGCAAGAAGTTTGCACTTGGATAGCGAACATAGGAAGGTATTACTCCTCAACAGCAACATTGACTAGGATCCAGGCTTCACGAATCTGTTGACAGGAAAATAATGATTTGCTTCGACATGGAGTCCTGGTGCCTCGTTGGCGTTTTATAGATGTTCACATCGAACTTCTGGAATAGTTTTCATTTTTGCATTGTTTGTGCTATCTGGTTGGGCTACTAAGATCTCAAATTTCAGTCCCGACATAGTTATTTACGCACTAATACTGTTGGGAAAAGGTACGAACGCCTAATTCCCCTCCCCCATCTAACAACTTTTTTTAATTTTTTTATGGAAATCGTGTCAGACAAGACAAGCCACTTGATGTAAGGAGCTAAAAAAATACTACTTCAAGGTCAAAAACTAGTCAACGATAATTGTTATGGATAGACTCCGACTCAGAAAACAGCAATTATTCCCTCTTTGTCAGAAACATCGCCCATGAAATGTCGGGACTAAAGGACAAAATAAGGGAAGCGAGAGTAAACTCAAGGTCTACTTTCTACTCTCCTTGTGTTCAATTAATCGTACACAATGAATCGAGTCCAATTAATATTATACTTCGGTATTAAATAACTCCGAAAGGTTCGATATGCCGTAAAACGCATAGGAACATTCCACGTTTTAAGAGGGTCGCAGATTATTGAATCGGACTTATATCATTTTTTTTTTTTGGCACTCTAATACCATTGGGACACGTATGAACTCCCCCCCCCCCTTCCAGCGATGTGTATAATGGCAAATTTTGAATAAATCCTCTATAATACAATTGTCTTATAATCGGCATTGCGTTTTGACATTAAATAATCCCCCAAATAGAAACCCTAATTAAATTCAAAGTGAACTTTTATTGCCCATTAAGGAATCCGATTGATATTGTTTAAATTATTTTTTTTTCGGGCATTTATTTATGCGAAAATTCTATCGTGTGTTTCTGTGTCCAATTCTTGCCTTTATTTTTATTTTTATTGTTTTGTTTTGGATTTGTTTGCTTTTTGGTGATTTTTTTTTTTTCTTTACGTTTTTTTTTTTTTTTTTTTTTCAAGAGCTGTTAGCTTTTAGAATTGTCGTATTGTTTCATGAGGCCAAGTCGCATAGAAAGTGATAATTTCCTTAATTTAAATGAGTGTCTATCAACCATAAAAAGAAGGCTTAATGTGAAAACTATGCAAGTAGCATTGTTATTCAGTTAACTTTTCGGAAAATAAGAATAAAACAATAGCTTAACTTTGAACGTGCTGTGATGGTTAGTGTTCTAATCCAGTATAAATTCCATTATAAAATCATTAGGAATGTAAAAGGCATGCGTTAGAGTCCTGTAGTTTTTTTGTTATTTTTGGTGTGGGGTTCTTATCTTTGCTTTTGCTGAAGATGGGGCATCCTACCGGACTTAAGCCTAGAGATCGTTTTAAAATTCTAACTGTCCCTTTAAGTGCAGTTGTTTGTATTTCTCTTGCACTCGGTTCACCGGGTATACTCGCCAGATAGCTCTTGAAATTCTTCATTATTCCTGTTGCTCCTATAATTACTGGTATGATGGAGATTTTCCTAAGATTCCAGTTTCTTTTCATGTCGTACATAAGACCTTGGTATTTCGTAATCTTTTTCCTTTCTGCTCTGTTCAATCCTGCATCATTCGGGACACTGACTTCAACTAGGGTTGCTACTTTCTCCCTTTTGTCCCATATTATGATGCCAGGTTTAACAGCTCCATTTTCTAGATATGTAGCTGTAGGGATTGCATAGTCATAGTTACTGTGGACTGGCATGTGTTTTGATAAATATCTACCTGTCACGTATACATCGGCTTTGTGACAAGTTTAATAAACAAAAATTTAACTAACTTAACTTCTTTTGTTTTACTTTTGTTCGCTCTAAACAAGGCATATTGCCATTGAAGCGTACGATTATTGGGGCAGGTTTATAGGGGGCAGCCTGGGTGGTGAGTTGGGCAGCAAGATGTTTGTTAGCATTACATTTAAATTTCTTCGTGTTTGTACGGTTGGGGAAATAGAGAGCAGGGAGGGAATTCCATAGGCAAGCGGCCCGTGGAAAAAAGCTATTAGAGTAGAAAATCTTCCGGCATCTAAGGACCTCTACTGTGAAGGGGTGGGAGTTTGCTGCTAGTCCGGGATAGGGGGTATTTACGTTGAGGGGAGGGGCGTACAAGTGCAGAAAGATCATCAGGTCGCATTCATTGAAAATACTTGTAAAGCAAGCACAGGGTGCAACACTGTGGCGATGCGGCAGGGGTTAGAGTTTGGCGGACAGTGCGGGACCTTTTAGGATAGAAATTTTTCTTTGCATGCTCTCCAGGAGGAAGAGGCTAGTGATTGCAGCACCAGCCAATGTGTGGCAACAATCTTCCATGCATAGGCGAATGATGCCTTTATAGAGATATGGGATACTGGTAGATGTGAAAAGTTTTCTAGCCAGGTAGAGCGAGCCCACCTTTTTGCAGCAGACTTGGCAGCATCTTCTTTGTACTTATTCCAATTCATGTTGCCTGAGAACGTCAGGTCGAGGAGTTTAAAGCTTGGACGACTCTCGGGAAGAGTGCTATCGGCCATGACAATCAGTGGTTTGAAAACTGATGACCAAAGAAAATAAGAGTACATGAATCTCTCTCTCTCTCTCTCTCTCTCTCTCTCTCTCTCTCTCTCTGTCTATGTCTCTCTCTCTCTCTCTCTGTCTATGTCTCTCTCTCTGTCTATGTCTCTCTCTCTCTCTATGTCTCTCCCTCTGTCTATGTCTCTCTCTCTCTGTCTGTCTCTCTGTCTGTATGTCTGTCTGTCTCTCTCTTTCTCTGTGTCTATGTCTCTCTCTCTGTCTCTGTCTCTCTCTCTCTCTCTCTGTCTATCTCTCTCTCTCTCTCTGTCTATCTCTCTCTCTCTCTCTCTCTCTCTGTCTATGTCTCTCTCTCTGTCTATGTCTCTCCCTCTGTCTATGTCTCTCTCTCTCTCTCTGTCTCTCTGTCTGTATGTCTGTCTGTCTCTCTCTCTCTCTGTGTCTATGTCTCTCTCTCTCTGTCTCTCTCTGTCTCTGTCTCTCTCTCTCTCTCTCTGTCTATCTCTCTCTCTCTCTCTCTCTCTCTGTCTATGTCTCTCTCTCTCTCTGTCTATGTCTCTCTCTCTGTCTATGTCTCTCTCTCTGTCTCTCTCTCTCTCTCTGTCTATGTCTCTCTCTCTCTCTCTGTCTATGTCTCTCTCTCTCTCTGTCTATGTCTCTCTCTCTCTGTCTATGTCTTTCTCTCTCTCTCTCTCTCTGTGTCTCTCTCTCTCTCTCTATGTATCTCTCTCTCTTTGTCTATGTCTCTCTCTCTCTCTCTCTCTCTCTCTGTCTATGTCTCTCTCTCTTCCTTTCTCTGTCTATGTCTCTCTGTCTATGTCTTTCTATATCTCCTTCTCTCTCTCCTTGTGATTTTATAGAATATGAATCAAAGATGTTAGGTACTACAGAGTTGTACTTCTTGATTGCGAATAAATATAATCAGAAAATCTGTGAAAAGAAAACTGCAAATAACACCAGCAATTGGGACGCTGGTGCGCGGAAGATAATACTAGAAAAACGCAACTGCTGATACTCAGACGAACTATCGGTTATACGTGTAGTCAAATAAACATGAAAAAATAACAGCTTACTTGACCTTTTTCGCTTCGAATGGCTCTTGTCGCTCTTCTGGTGCATTAGTCTAGCGTTGTTGTCTAGCTGGATCGTTGTTAATTAGAATTAATTCAAATTGCCCGCACACTCGATAATCGTTCTGAAACTGTTTTGTACAACTTCCCTATCCAGAATAATCTTCCAATTTTAATTATCAACCTTATTCAAGACAATGTGTTATGTATTTCTTACTAGCTATATCTACCCGGTGTTGCCCGGGAGTCTTTACTTTCGTTTGTATTATTATTTCAAATACGACTATTAAAAATTTCGGTGTTTTTATCGATCCCGAGCCTGCTTTCGTGACGTTCGACTCGGAAGCGTTCGGCTGTTCTACGCAAATAATGTTTTGCTTGTGTTTTTTTTTAGGGTTACGGTTAGGGTTTAGGAATTTTTTAAAGAAACAAAGAAAATTAAACATATTTGCATGAAAAAAAAGACAGGAAAAAAAAACATAACGAGGTTACTGTTATAAAATGAATACTGTATTTTTATTTACAGGGAATTTTTGAAGAAGAAAAAAAAAGTACCAAAATTACTTTTATCACGACATATTTTTTTAATTTTATTATTTATTTTTACTTGCTCGCGATGATACTGCAGTGCAAAGCTGTTCGTAATTCATTTTGGGTTTATTTTCTTCAAAAAAACTTCCTGGCAAAAAATCCGTCTTCGAAAGCACTTATTTTCAATGTGTAACAAAGTTATCGGCTGCTCGCTGCTTCGGCTCGTTAACACTCGGCCGTTTGCGTAGGACAGCCGAACGATTCCGAGTCGAACGTCACGAAAGCTGGTTCGGGATCGATATCAGTACCAAAATTTCGTTTCATTTACGGGTTACATTTTAAGAGTGGACGGATTTTAAGACGAGTTAGTGTTAGGACGATTGGCTTAATGAGATGAAGAGATAACAGATTAGCTAATTTGACCGGTCTGCTAGAAAACTGCTTTTGGCGATCTGGTGGTGCCTCTTTCTGGTTTGGGTAGATTGTTGTTAATTAGACCTAATGAAACGGAGACGATTTATTATTCAAATTGCGCATGCACACGAAAATTGTTGTGAACCGTTCGTGCACAACTTCCTTGTCCAGAATAATCCATTATGATTTGTTTTTATGCCAATAATTGGCAACATTATTTCAGGCGAGGTCTTAGGTCTGTTCGTGAATAGATTAAAGTTTGTTTTTTTTTAAACACCATTGGCGCTTGCTGTAGAGTAATAATTGACAGGTCGAGCAAATAGCCCTGTATTCAGGAACCCGATTCTCATCACAAACGCAGTTGTTTCTTTCCAGTGAAAAAAATGGCACCTTTTTTATTTTGTTAAATAATCCGGTGGTTTCATGTACTTTTTTTTCTATTTTTTTTACTTACTACGTTACAGATATCAGCTATTGATAATGGGTGTCTGTACAAAACCGCGTTCACTATAAAATTAGAATATTTAATATTCGATTCAAAAGCAAATAGATTTTTAAAAAGCTGGAGAAAGAAGAGAATTTTTTTTTAAATACGGTATTTGCTCTTGACACCTGAGAATGATTCGACGAAGGATCAAAAACGTTCGTGAAACCTGTGGAACATTTATTATTTTTTTTTATTATTTTAATACAAAAAGACCATCAGAAAAATTGAAAAAATAAAAAAGGTATAATTAAACAGACAAATTCTGTTATTTTTAACAATGTTCGCATAATATATATATATATATATTAATTTTGGTACAGAAAAATTAGTGCAACATTCGTACCGTCGGTTTCAAGCACAGAAGGACTTAGCCATGCGGCTCTCTTCAGCTTATATATATATATATATATATATATATATATATTATTGGACTTCTATAAGGAAAGTATGTTTTCAATTTATACTCCTTACAGTATCCGAAAATTTCCAATTACAAGCTCAATGAAGATTACAAAATTCAGAGCATATATATATATATATATATATTCGTTTAACTCTAATGATTTATCTGTATATAAATGCAATTTTACAATGTAGTATCACTATTTATCTAGAGTCTTCTTTTGTGAAATTCTCGTAAAATGAGAAAGACATTTCTTTTTCGAATTTCCTCGGATCTTATTTACTAGTCTATTATTAACACGCTTTGTAGATCTAAATATATACCTTTAACGTATCCAATGTTCAATGTATGTCTATAGAACTACGGGGCATTTTCATTGTTACTGTATAATGGAGTCTGTATGCCTTAGTTCGCGTTAGAAAGACCGGAAGTTATGATGAGTGGAATTGTTAACCCGTAGCGACTGATCTGCAGAGGTCGAGACTATTTTCTATGTAAAGTCTCGAGTGGTGAATAATGCATTGTAGTTAACATAATCTCAATTGACGAGTGCAAAGTGAAGATTCTAAAAGTTCCCTGGTGAAACCATTATTAGCTCGGATGAACTTACAACTCGTGCGACTTTTCTATTCTCTATTCAGGTACACCCTCCCTCCATATATGACGGACAAAATATGCTTCGTCAGTGTTCGCACTCGCTATTCCTCTAGATATATTACTAAAATATTCATATAAAACCATAGAACTATGTCAGTAATTTAATTTTTCATGTATAAATTATCATTTCTGATGACCTAAACAAAAAACAGTCACCGTTGACATTTTTATTATAAAGTGGAAGATTTCTTCTTTTCAAATTCATTTCAGGCGGCGGGGTAAGTGTGATTTGTTTGTCTGACTTGCTATTTGCGTTCTCGTTTAACCTCATCACTCTAACTGGTTTCGTCCGGGGGCTTGAAAAAGGCACGTGTTTTACTCGCTAACTTTTACGTGAGGATGGAAGTAAATAAATAAATATAAATATATATCTATATATATATATATATATATATATATATATATATGAAAAGTCATACATGGAAGCGTTGATGAAATGGCAATAATAAGGAGAATATTTTGAAAAAAATATTTCGAAAACCTGGACAACGCATTTATTTATGTTTTTTTTAAATAAATTATTTATTTACTTTAAAAGCTTGAGTACTTTCGGTGGTATACACCCTTGTCAAAAGTATAAGCATTTTTCCCCTCTTCTTTCTTCGTTTAATCCTTCTTGATTGATATTCTTGGTACAGCAGAAAGATAGGATTATCTTAAGAGGAAACATATTTATCAATAAAAAGGGTGTTGAAAAAAATCATAATGATAAATAGTAATACAAAAAAATCATAATGATAAATAGTAATAAAAAAAATCATAATGATAAATAGTAATACAACAAATCATAATGATAAATAGTAATACAACAAATCATAATGATAAATAGTAATACAACAAATCATAATGATAAATAGTAATACAACAAATCATAATGATAAATAGTAATACAACAAATCATAATGATAAATAGTAATACAACAAATCATAATGATAAATAGTAATACAACAAATCATAATGATAAATAGTAATACAACAAATCATAATGATAAATAGTAATACAACAAATCATAATGATAAATAGTAATACAACAAATCATAATGATAAATAGTAATACAAAAAAATCATAATGATAAATAGTAATACAACAAATCATAATGATAAATAGTAATACAAAAAAATCATAATGATAAATAGTAATACAACAAATCATAATGATAAATAGTAATACAATATATTAAACGCCTTTTTGTCTGACCCTCTTAATAAATACATATTGGTTTTTATTATGGAGTGAAGGAGTTCTAACAAAATATCTTTAGAAAAAAAAGCGGTATCCTCCCAATCAATAACCATAATTACGAAATGTACGTATCTTTCCATCCGTCCGATCACTAGAGCATGAGGTAACAGGTGACAGTTGTTTGCATTTTAGTCTCTTAGTCGTCTTCTCTTCGCTTAGTAATTAAAAGGAATACGGTAGAAATCGAATTAGGGTAATTTTTTCGTATTACACCGTCTGTTAGCTCATATTTTGCTTTTTTTCTAAAATAAAGAAACCAAAATGTACGCTTATTCTTTTAATCAGCTTACGCCAATCAACAATTGCACGTCTATTGCAAAAGACTTTTAAAACGTTCGTTTGCAGATTACAAATAATAAACAAACAAACACACGCAATCTTCTTTTCAATTACGTTCTTAGAATATGCATAACAAACCGTCCCCTACGTTTGTGATTTTGATTTTCTCTAGAAACCTCTTCTTTCGAAGGAAGCCATACCACGTACCTGGAGAGTGTGTGATACCCTCAGATTTCTATTTCAGAATTTAATGAAGTTTTATATTTTTAATGAGGTTTGTGCCATAATTGAATATCTAATAAGGTGTATACCATAAGTATTGTATCCACCTCATTAAATATTTAATTAAATATTTAATGAGTTTAAACCGTAATGGAATATTTAATGAGGTGTATAGCATAATTATGGTATACACCTCATTGGATATTTGATGAGTTTAAACCATAATTAAATATGTAATAAGGTTTAAACCATAATTCAATATCAAATTAAGTGTATATTATAAGTATAGTTTACAATTTATTAAATATTTAATATGATTAACCCATAATTAAACATTTAATGAGGTGTATACATGGCCATCCCTACTACAGGCCAGGCAATCGTGCAACTGGGGTCTTTTACTGGGGGCCATGTGAATTTTTGAACAAACTGTTTCTCTGCTTGATATCATCAACTGGTGCGGATCCTTTTTTTCTTTTTAACCACAATATACAAGTAATGATCTTTTGACATAAGTACAAAATCTCTAAAAAAAAAATCCAACATTGAAATAAAAATTCTTCATTGAAATATGCATTTGCCTTTGTTTATTCAAAATTACCTGTCTCTTCATTTATAGGAATTCATCAATAATTGTCAAATTTATCAATTAGCTCATTGTGGTTCTTATTATTTGGTATGTCAAACACATAAAAACATCAAACTAATCTCACAGAGGAATTTTACCTTTGTTTGCAACTTCTATATCGAATATTTAAGAAAATTCACATGGCCCCCAGTAAAAGACCCCAGTTGCACGATTGCCTGGCCTGTAGTAGGGATGGCCATGGGTGTATACTATAAGTATGGTATATACCTCATTAGATATTTAATGAGTTTTAACCATATTAAAATATTTTAGTGAGGTTTAAACCATAATTCAATATTTAATTATGGTTAAAACTCATTAAATATTTAATGACGTGTATACCATAATTAAATGTATTTGTAAGCATATTTTTCAATCAATCGTGATAGTACTCTAAGACATTTCATGTTCGTACGTACGTTATCATATACACTTTTTAAATGAGATCGTCCGATTAGCAGGGATAGTTAATATGATGTCGCTAAGGTAAACATTCCGACTGTATCATTTTAAAATAAATTGTTCCAAACTCAAATTGTCGTCCCGATGGCACTGTGGCTGGGTGGTTAACGACGCAGACTGAGGACCTGGGTGCATCGGGTTCGAATCCAGTCGTCAAAAAAAACTTTCATCAAAACCCACACCTGACCTTGTGTCTAACCTCCTGGAGAGAAGGTAAATAAAATACTTAAGTTTGAAGAGTCAGCCACTCGAGGTAATGTGGTAAAAAGAGCAATCGCTAATGGATTCTTCATAATTACAAAAAAAAAAAAAAACAGTACAATTTTAAATAAATACATTTAGGATAGTTAATATGATGTCGCTAAGGTAAACATTCCGACTGTACCATTTTAAAATAAATTGTCGTCCCGTCGTACTAAAACAGTACAATTTTAAATAAATACAATTTTAAATAAATACACTTTTAACTAAGTACAATTTTAAATAAGTACAATTTTAAATAAATACATTTTGAAAAGTGGAATTCGTTTTGTTGATTAGAAGAATATTTGACGGTAAGAAGAGAATATTTATTTATTTGATAGAATTAAATGTCTTATATTTTAAATAGATGCATAAACAAGAAACATATTCGTTTTATAAATTTAAGGAATATTTAGCCGACAATGATAATTATTCTTACAGAACAAAGGGTCATTTTTTGCTTAATACAGAGAATATTATTATTAATAGTAAATTATACAGTTTGATGTAAAAAAAAATCACCGTGTAATTTCTCTTTTTGTAAAAAATATTTCACTTAATAGAAACAAAATTTGTTTTGTATTGCATTTTTTTTTTGTTACACGTTTTATTTCTACATAATTTGGTTAGCTAAAACTTTTGTAATTAAATTAACTTGGAAAAT
>OY744542.1:47830884-47833384 GCA_963556195.1 Sepiola atlantica
GCCAACGGATCAGCTAATCTCTATTTACTTGCCTCCTAACAAGTTCGGTTATTAAATGTGGAGAAATCTATCTCTTCAAAAAGAGGCAATCTGGAGTGGGACCAAAAAAGAGTGCCTTGGTTACGAAGGATTTCCTCTCATTGACCGGGGACAAAAAATATGAAGTACAAAATCAGAACAAATACTACACTTTGATCTAGAGCTAAAATGCTCAACTAGTCTAGGAGAAGGAAACCCTGAAATAAAACTCCGAGATTATCCCGGCATTGTTTTCGGTCGTTCTGGACTTCTCTTTGCCACAGGGCTCAAGCAGGAAAACTGCAGCTGGAAATTGCGCAACCATTGCTTCGCCATAGAAACCCTAGGTACGAGGAGCGTTCAATAAGTAATGTCCCTGAACCATTTCCCATAGCAGTAGATTAATGAAACTTAGCACAGTTATTAGCCTTTCTCTACATAGGAACCGCCCAGAGTTATGCATTTCTTCCATCGTTTGATGCAGCTCTGGACACCGTTATTGTAAAACACCCCAGGTTGGTCCTCCAACCACGTTGTAACTTCAGAAATCAAAGCTGCATCATCTGGGAAACGCTTTCCTTTCAAAAACAATTTCATGGCTGGGAAGAGATGAAAGTCAGAGGGTACAAGGTCAGGAGAGTAAGGGGATGGGGGAAGATTTCATAGACACACGGTGTGGTACCCTTTGTCATGCAAATCTGTCATCACTACTCCGTCTTGGTTCCAGAAGACTGTGAGCATGACCTTGCCAGCAGAAGGCTGCACCCTTGCCTTCTTTGAAGGTGGTGAGTCCAAGTGCTTCCACTGCATTGACTGGGCTTTGGTCTCTGGATCATAGTGATGGACCCAAGTTTCATCCTGTGCAATCAGTCTTTTGAAAAACTTTGACTCATCTTCTTGGCACATCTCCAAATTCATCCTCGAGCACTCGACGCGTTCTTGCTTCTGGAAAGGTGTGAGCAACCTGGGAATCCATCTGCCAGACACCTTATGCATGTGCAAATGGTCATGAATGATAGTTTCCACAGACCCTGTACTAATCTTGACCTCTTGGGCTATTTAGCGAATAGTAATGCGTCGATCTTCCAAAGTGGCAGCCTCAACTTGACGGACAGATGCCTCATCAATGGCATAAGAGGAGCGACAAGGTCTGGGAGCTGTTTCCACAGACTTCCGGTCATGTTTGAATTCACGATGCCAGCGTTTTACAAGGTCATATGATGGGCATGATCACCATAAATTTGTTTCATTTCATCAAAAGTCTCTTTTGGTGTGCGTCCTTTCAAATACAAACAGCGGATCACTGCACGACACTCAACTGGCTCCATTTCACACCTGACTCAGTTCAAACACCTGTAAATCAGAAACCACAATTAGTTCAGAGCTGGGGTTTTTTTTTGTAACATTACTCATACAGATATAAATCATTAAAATTTCATCTAGATCAGACAACTGGAAGTGGGTCAAGGGCATGACTTATTGAACGCTCCTCGTAGACACCCTTACTGTGGGTATCCCTTGTCTCTCGAATCTGAAGGGGTCCTAAATCTTGCGGATAATCACTGTGTAAGTATATGAATCTCTTTTCGTTTCTTGGTGTCTTGAATTTTTTAATTAAACAAAAACTTAAATTATCGATGAATGTGATTTATGTAATAATAAATCAAATAAAAATAATACCAGTGTACCTTCGTTTGAACGTGAGTTATCAAGACAGATACTACACTTTGATCTTAGCCAAAAGGCCACCTCTTTGTCATTATAATTTTTTTTCTACGGTAGTAATTTATGGTACCCAGGTTTCAAGTTGTGTTTGATAGTCCCGATTTACGTTCCTCTTCATGAGAGGACAGTTAGACACAAGGTCAGTTTTTAATGTGGGTAATCCATCTCCTCAAGGGGGGGGGGCCACTCTGGATTAGGATAAATATTTAAATTGCCTCTGTCTAAAAGGATTTCTCCATTCATTGACTGAGGAAGGAATAGATGGAGTGTAGAACAGATACTACACTTTGATTTTAGCCAAAAGTAATCAATTTATATTCCTATTTACTTACCTACCCACGAGGGGAGGGTTAGACAAAAGGTTGTTTATTTATGTGAAGAAAAGTCCAGCTCCCATAAAAAGGATTGGTACAGAAATAAAGATCGTATCAGTCTAGAAAAATGTCACCTTCGATAAGACAAAACGGATGAAGTGTTGTATCAGAACAGATACTATACTTTGATCTAGAGCCAAAGGTGTTGCATACTACTCCTGCCGTGGCAGTACGCGTTTCGTAGAGGGTTGGTCGTGTTGTCCAGTGAGTGATCGTCTAGTGGATGAATTCTTTCTTCTCTGCCGTCGTCTGTTGTCTGCAATAAAAGCCATGTTCTGCACTCCGAAAACAAACTCTTCTGTTGAATTTAATTCATTTATTCAAGCGTTGTAATTTCATCTGGGAGAAATTCACCACGCCGAGAGAGACTAAGACAGCAAATC
>OY744542.1:47838279-47843279 GCA_963556195.1 Sepiola atlantica
TAATTAGGCGATCGCTTAGGACGCCAAACATCTGGGGACATCAAAAATACAGGACTAACTTAGATAAAATAGAAATTAACGGAAAACTGCGGTGAACAGAATGGTTGAGTGACGGGACAGAATGTGAGAGAGGAGGTCGGGGGGGGGGAATGTGGATAAACAATAGTATTAACATAAATTGCTTATTATGGATGCATTACTTTTAGCGTGACACAAAACGAAGGTAAAAGCGTATTAGTATATAGATTATTTTTTTTAATGGTAATCGCTCAAGACAAGGCATGAAGCCACTTGATGTAAGGAGCTAACAAGAACGAAATATGATTATCGCAAAGACAGGAGACGCCTATTGGCTTTAGTCTTGAAAAGACCAAGGTTATAGGTGGGAAAAGGAAAACAGTCAGCAGGAAGAGAGTTCCACAAGCCTGCAGTTCTTGGAAAGAAGCTACTGGAATAGGAAGCTGTATTTCAATGAGGTATCAAAACAGCGAATTGATGGAGACCACTAGACCAACGAGTCGAACGAGCTGGAACAAAAGAAGCGGAGAATAGCTCACATAATTCTGAAGAACACATTCCATAATAGGATTTATAGAAAAGACTGAGACTAGCAACATCACGTCTATGTAAGAGGGGAGTGTAGAGAAGAAGAAAAGATAGGGCCAATCAAATTACAGATACGTTTCTGCACCTTATCAAGAACCCTCAAATGGGACAGAGATTCACCAGTGCAAATATGACAACAGTACTCCATAGATGGTATGATTGTGGATTTGTAGAGATAGAGAATAGCCTCAGGTGTGAGAAAGTGTTTGGGGCAATAGAGGGAACCGACTTTACGATCTGATCTATGGTCTGATTGTGGTTTTTTAGAGATAGAGATTCGTCTGGATGAAGAAATGAAGTCCCAAGATGAAAAATGTAATTGTTATCCGTGGTGTTCCAAGAGTTCTTAAGGTTCCTACTTATCAAAACTTTAAAGGAGAAGCACAGCTAAGGGCGCCAAACTCTTTTGCGCTGACTTTGATTCCAGTAAAAGGGTTAGTTAATGATTGCAAAATCGAAAATCTATTACGAAACTTTTCAGAATTCGTACCGCAAGCATGTGAACAAGCGTAGAATAATTGTCCTTTCTTCCTCTGCGTATTGATTTACTCCTCTCCAGGAGTTAGACACAAGGCCAGTTTTTATCTTACTGCCACAAGTAAGATGTGACCCAACGTCGGGTCGGGAAAGTGGGGTTTAAAAATTGCCTGGGCAGCCCAGTCGGCATTTCCCGGTAGGGGCGCCTCAGACAGTAAGCAATAAACTTACTCCTCCCCAAAGCCTGGGAAGGTGGACCTCCCAGAACTGCACAGGACAGACCCATTTTTATTTAGGCCAAAGTGACGGTGACCGGCGTAAATCAAGACCCGAAGGCAAGACAACACCAGTATGAGGTGCAGTATCCATCGGAACAGATACTACATTTTGAAAAATTTATTTGCAGAAAATACATGTTAATATTCAAAACAAATTAGGCACAAGGCCATCAAAAGTGTGGGGAGGGTGTCGTTGGTCATCCTTTGTCTAAGGTAATAAAATTGTCTATCCTACTCTTAATTAGAATCATCTCAGTCACCACAATACCACATTTACTCTAGGGGCCGTCCTACTTAGGCTATTATAAAATAAGTTGGCAATCTTAAAATTTTCCTTAGGTTTTTTTTTATTTATTTATTTTTTTTTTTTTTTTTTAAATAAAATAAATAAATAAAATAAATAAATAAAATAAATAAATAAATATGGTTATAAATAAATATGGTTATATAAACACTTTGATCTTAGCCAAAAGGCCAAGAAATTTTTTTAAAAAAGAAATACTCTAGTTCCAAATATTCGTGCCGTGGACACACCCTCCATAAGACGGGGTAAGTGGCTAAGTCAGACACGCGCACATAAATTGAAATTCCTTAGTATGGATATAACCAGTGTTGTTCGCCTGTTGTAACCATCTAGCGTTAAAATGAATGGCTTCCTGTGTCCCTTTTTTTTTTTTTAATAATGTCGATGGTAAACACAGGTGTCGGCTTCTCGACAGCCTTGACCCTTGAATTCCAAGCATCACAACAATTCCTTGGCTGTCCTCGTAAACCAACCCTCCCAGATAGTAAATAATTGCGATTCATCAGACGGCCCTTTTTTAGTTTTTAATTTATTTGCTCTTTAGGGAGGAGACAGTTATCGTCTTTCTTCCGGTAAATTGTTCATGGGAAGATGGGGGAGGGGGGACCAACGGGAACTGAAATACAAAGAAAAATGAACAGACGGGAGTAATCTCTATCTATCTATCTATCTATCTATCTCTTTCTGTCTCTCTCCCTCTCTCTCTCTTTCTCTATCTCTATCTCTCTCTCTCTCTCTCTCTCTCTCGTTCTCTCTCTCTCTCTCTCGTTCTCTCGTTCTCTCTTTCTCTCTCTTTCTCTCTTTCTCTCTCTTTCTCTCTCTTTCTCTCTCTCTCTCTCTCTTTCTCTCTTTCTCTCTCTTTCTCTCTCTCTCTCTCTCTTTCTCTCTCTCTCTCTCTCTTTCTCTCTCTCTCCTTCTCTCTCTCTCCTTCTCTCTCTCTCCTTCTGTCTCTCTCCTTCTCTCTCTCTCCTTCTCTCTCTCTCCTTCTCTCTCTCTCTTTCTCTCTCTCTTTCTCTCTCTCCTTCTCTCTCTCTCCTTCTCTCTCTCCTTCTCTTTCTCTCTCTCCTTCTCTCTCTCTTTCTCTCTCTCTTTCTCTCTCCTTCTCTCTCTCCTCTCTCTCTCCTTCTCTCTCTCTTTCTCTCTCTCTCTTTCTCTCTCTCCTTCTCTCTCTCCTTCTCTCTCTCTTTCTCTCTCTCTCTTTCTCTCTCTCTCTTTCTCTCTCTCCTTCTCTCTCTCTCTTTCTCTCTCTCTTTCTCTCTCTCTCTATATATCTTTCTCTTTCTCTCTCTCTCTCTTTCTCTTTCCCTTTCTCTCTTTCTCTCTCTCTTTTGTTCTCTCTCTCTCATATATATATATATATATATATATATATATATATATATAGCTATATATATATAGCTTTCTCTCTCTCTCCTTTTCTACTTTCTTTCTTTCTCTTTTTCTCACTCTTCTCTATCTCTGTTTCTCACACACACACACACCTACAGGTCCAACATTACATCGGGTTTCATACGTATCAGCGGCAATTATCAAATGTCGTTCAATTCTTATTTAAAGTATTTCAACGCAAAAATACAGGTCGCTTCACGCGTTTGGATGCGATGTGATAGTTCTAGTTCTTGATCGTGTAAAAATGATACCTTCCCCCCCCCCCACGTTGTTTTTTAATACTAATGAGTCACAGTTTATCAAGGCCCAAAGGCCACTCGAGGATAAGGGTGAACGAGCTTTTCAATTGGATGCAGAACAATACTATGAGACGATTGGAAACAATGGGTGGAAAAGGGCAGAATTTGATTACTTAAAAGGATGGCTCAACAAGTATTTGCTAACATTGGACTTGAAGACGATTATGTTGTAGTCAGCAGGGAAGCACTGTGTGTTGTTATCACTATTACTCCGGCTTCTATTATTTACTCACTAGGAGTTTTGCACACTAGTCATTATCAGTGATAGCTCGTTGGCAATAACAAGTAGTGTTTCCTGGGGGTTGAGTGACGACAAGTCTACCCGAATTTCCAGCATTCTCCGTCTCTTTCGGTAACTGTTGCAAATCATTTTGCGTTATCACAACAACCGTTTACCATTTATTTCTCTCGACCGTGTGCTCTTTCTAGAATTTGAGTGGAAATAAACCTCCCAAAGATTCCAGTACAATTCGCGCCCTTCATGTGGAGGTCAGGATGGTGCTCTCTCTCTCGTCGGCCGTTGTATCCTTCTCGATCTTTTATGATCATTAATGCGCCCATTTTAGGATTATAGGATTTCTGCTTGCAGTTTCAGTTCCGTTGGGCTCGTGTGATTATTTTTCGATTTCTATTTCAGTCTATCTGTAATTGGTAAGCCGTGTCTGGTTATTTGAGTTGGTTTCCGCACTCTATGATTTTCCTTAATATTTCAGCTGCTTTCATCAGTGTTGTGCGTTGTATGGTGTTAATTAAGTGTGTTTTCCAGGTTGTTGTTTTTTTTGGTCTTGTTTCTAGTGCTCCTACAATTACCGGTATCACCGTAATTTTGTTCGTGTTCCATATTCCTTTCACCTCTCGTGCAAGTTCCATGTATTTGCTTAATTTTTCTGCCTCCTTCATCTTCACCCTGTGATCAGCTGGGACGGCGAAATCTACGATTTGGGCACATTTCTTTTTTTTTCTTGTTTATTATCATCACGTCCGATTGTCTTGCTTGGATGGATGTGTCCATTTGTATTTCCATGTTTCAGAGGATCTTATAATTTCCATTTTCCAATACTGTCTCTGGTATGAGTCTGTACCATTTGTCTGCATATTCAAATCGCAGACATTTTCATAGTTGCCAGTGGCCTGCCTTCACTACGCAGTCGTATTTGTTTTGCTATTCTTTTTGGGGCTAGTTTGCTGTATTCACTTATAATGAGATTTGCCGTTTCGTCTCTTTGTCCACAGAGTTTACATTTACTGTTTTCTGTGGTTTCGTCTATCTTACCTTTTATATAGTTTCTGATCGCGTTATTTTGTGCGGCTGTCAGTAGCAATTCCTTTTCTCTGTTCATGTGTCCTTTCCGTAGCCATGTTGTTGTGTTTTCCCTGCCACTATTTCTTTGGTCAGTCTTCTAAATCGTTCATGTAGCTGCTTCTGTTTCCATTTTTCTTTCCTCGCCTTTTTGTTTCCCCCGTTTCGCTGCTCTCCATATCATTTACCTTGCCGATGCGTTTTGGCGGTATCTTGCGTTATATATTTTTCTATTTTGTTTCGGAATTTTTTTTTTTTTTTTTTTTAGATGAGGATTGATAATTTGGATTATTTGGATTATTCGGACTACTATCCTCATCTTGGTTGTTATTTTCAAAATGATGCAA
>OY744542.1:47848279-47858279 GCA_963556195.1 Sepiola atlantica
TTCTGGTGGAAATAACGTTTGTTTTTGTTATTCTGTTTTTTTGTTTTCGTGTATTATATACTGTAAGAAATTAACGCACAAAACAAAACGAAAAATCCGGGACATATCGATATTTGATTCTGACTAGCCTATTTTTCCTACGTTTAACAATCAACCGTCGTTCCTGCCGCCTTTGCGTTCCTTCTCAAACCGTTCCGTTTTATCAATTCACCTGGACGCTATGCAAAGTTCATGCACGGCACAGGTTACTTTTTGTTGTTTATGTCGGGGCGGGGGAGGGGTTTGGCTCAGTCCATTACATATACCCCTTCTTACCGATGTGTGTATGAATGCCCTTTACGCGCGCAGGTTGCCGGTCTCGCCGCCGTCGCCATAATCGTTGGGAGCCCAACTTGTTTATAAGGCGCGCGCGGGCTGATCGTTCGCCGCCGTCGGCACCATCATACTGTCTGGCCGTCTGCTGCTATTAAACGCATAGAAAAGGGAATTCAAGTAACGTATTGGTATCTTTTCGAGCAGAACATTTTGATTTTACTTGACGGTGTACGAACATTTCGGAGGGAGGTGATTCAAATGATTCTGAACTAATTTCTTTTAAAAAAAGTGAAAATAGCCCTTTTGTAACGCGCGCAGATTGAATAAAAACATCTTAAGAATCTACGCCCCATTTCTTCTGGAAAATCTTTAATAGAAAAAAATGTAGAAAACAGAGGGGGGAGAGGTTCATCCTCATTTGCCCCAGCCCCCCTCAAAAAAAATTTCTATCTTGGATTCGCCCTTGTAACTTCAATTGTTCAATTCTGAGTCTTTTCTTTGCGGTTTCTTCAAAGAATTTTCTGTGCTTTCTCTTTGCAGGTCTTCTCGCCAGTTCATTATTTCGATTTCGGGAAACGATATGTGATGGCAAAATGCTGCAAATTCACTGTCCAGAGGGATCGGTCATCAGCATCCAGTTTTCCCAATACGGACACAGTTCCTCCGACTATCAAACGTGCACGTCAATAACAACCTATTTCGGGGATCACCTGCGGATGGCTGGAGATGCAGACTGCTTTGTGTCTAACGCACTCGAGGTAAACAATTTATAAATACATATACACGTCATATCTCCCCTCCCCCTTCTCTCTCTCTCTTAAGCCTCTTTATTTTATGTAAGCTGACTCTATAGTGATTAGTGTTAAAGATATAGGACTATATAGGGATGATGGTCTGTCTATAGTTAGTAGCACTACTGATTGTAAAGCGGAAAAAATCAAAGAATTTATGCATAAAAGTATGAAAAATTAACACTTAAAGTAGAGATTACAACAGGAATTAAGCTTACACTTTTCAGATGTTACGTTTAACCTCACCCAAATATTTATAAGCCTATATAAAAAAACATGTTTTACCCGTTATATGTTAATCCTAACTCAAATCACCGCTTTCTATAATTAAGCACATTTGAATATCAATCAGCCATAGAATTACAAAAAATTATTCTATTGAAAAAATATTTAATAACAATAGTAACACATTTAACAACGCTTACAAAACAATGACTATATAAACACTAAAATTAAATATAATTGCAGAAATACTAGAAGTATCAGAAGAAAAAATAGAAACCTAAAAATTGTTTGGTTTACCCCACCGTTTAATATGCTGAGTAAATCCAAAATTGGTTATATCTTTCTTAGTCTTTTAATTTGGCACTTCCCTGCTAATAATCTTATACATAAGATCTTCAATAAAAAATACTATTAAACTTAGTTATAGTTGTACAAATAATCTGGAAAAAATTAATCAAGATAATAGATATAGTAACAACTATATAATTAGCAATACACAAGATAGTAATGATAACAGAAATAATGTGTGTAACTGCAAAGATGAAAATAACTGTCCGCTACAAGAAAACTGCTTGATCAAGAGTATAGTAACTTAGGAACGGTGTACTCAGAAGATAATCCTAGTCTAAAAAGATTTGACGTGGGAGTAACAAGCACTGATTTTAAGGCTAGATACAAGAACCATAAAAGATCTTTCAACAACCTGAGAAAGAAGGACGATACTTCATTATCCAAATACATATGGTCCCTAAAAGGGAAAATATGTCACCTGTACTGAAATGGAGCAGAATAACGAAGGCTTCAACTCCCACGTTGTATAACCCTATATGTTTTCTCTGCCTTAATGAAAAATTAGCGATTATTACGTTCCCAGATAAAGATAAATTGTTAAATCAAAGAGATGAAGTGGGAATTAGCTGTAGACATTTTAAGCAATTCGCCTTGGATAAATATAGTAACAACTAAGAGAATTTACTATACAACCTCCTATAAAGAAAACCTGAAAAATCATCATTAGTTATTATAAACATATTATCTAATTTAATATAACAATAATAACCTCACTAGTTAAGTATTAATAAATATCATTCTAATTCACTTACTAAATGTAGATGATATTGAATAAATAATTAAATAGTTAAATGAATAAATTAAAGAAAACAGTAAATAGTTGTGTAGTAATAAAATATAATCGGATTTTTAAATATAATTCGTTTTACCCTCATTATAATATATCCAAGTAAAAGTGAATAATCTCGCCTTGTTCTTAAATAAACAGCTTAACATAGGAAAAGGGTATACTCATCACAGCTTAATGGGATGCCTGTCTTGCACACTAGGCCAACAGTTTCAACACTCATTCCTAAAAAAAACAATACCTATTGTAAACAATTCAGTGAACACAAACAGTTATTTTACCCATAATAATCTCTAACAAAAGGATCGTCAAATGAATGGCAAACAAAGCCCTTCTACAGGGTGGGCAAAAATAAGGGTCCTATTTTTAAAAATTCATAACTTTTTTATTTATTGATTTTTTTAATTTTTTTTTTTTTAGAATAAGTAAAGGACCCCTTCCGAAGCAAGCATGAGCCGTATTAGCCCTAAGGAACGTACCCTCATTTAGAAAACATTATTTTTGCTTAAAAAACTCAAAACAGTGTAAAAAACAATATTTTAGTTTTTGTAAGTTTTAAGAAGTGTTTTTCGGCTAAAATTTGTTTTGTTTATTTCAAAAAATCTCGGAAGGGTCAGTCTACACACACATAAAGTTTGGTGAGTTTAACTTTTATTTTGTGGAAGTTATTCAAATTCAAGTTATTCAAATTTAAAGATAGGACCCTTATTTTGGCCCACCCTGTATATCCAAGTAAAAGTGAATAATCTCGCCTTGTTCTTAAATAAACAGCTTAACATAGGAAAAGGGTATACTCATCACAGCTTAATGGGATGCCTGTCTTGCACACTAGGCCAACAGTTTCAACACTCATTCCTAAAAAAAACAATACCTATTGTAAACAATTCAGTGAACACAAACAGTTATTTTACCCATAGCTGGAGATTCAATATTCTTTCAGTGGCATTAGTGCATAACTGACCACAATAGTTGTGATAGGATTTGAACCCGGTTTAGTCAATTCTGCGATGGTATCGATTAGGCCAATCACACTCGCCCCTCCCCCACCTCCAATAATTATCGAATTTATTTTAGAAAAAACAACAAAACAAAACAAATTCAGATTTCCTGTTCGCCTGAATGAACAAGAAAACATTGAATTCTTCCTCAACTGAAATGCAAAAAAAAATGGAGAGCATGAGTGGGTGAAGCCATTTGTGAATGAAAAGCAGTTGCTGAAAAAAGAAAATTATTTAACTTATATCAACTGGCAGTGCTACCAAGCGTTGCCCGGGTAGGGGGCACGGATAGCGTAATAGAAGTTTGAAAAAAGTTTGTAACATATTTCGGTGCTTGTGCCTTAGTTCTAGAAGAGTGAATCGAAAAGGGAGATAATTCGAATTATTGGTCCCCCCCCTTCCCCCCCCCCCCGATTTTATAAATCGGGGGACTTATGTTTTGAGGCATGTCCGTCCGTCCGTCCGTCCGTCCGGATTTTTCTCCGCAACCATCCATTGAATTTCTCTGAAATTTTGCATGAAGTTGTAACTTTGGTCACGTTAGAAAGTGAAATTCTCCGATTTTTTGAAAGAAAATCAGGTTAGCCTCCACCCAGGGGGTCAAAAGGCCCCGAAATGGCAAAAAATGACATTTTTTGCCACATAACTTTTCATCCATCCATTCAATTTCTCTGAAACTTGGCCAAAATGTGGAGGCAATTGTTCCTAATAGAAAATAAGTATCGCTGACCTTGGAAAAAATCTGGTTCGCGTCCCCAGGGGGTCAAAAGCCCCCAAAATAGCAAAAAATGACCCTTTTCTCCCATAACGTTTGAGCCATTCATTCAAATTTTTCTGAAACTTGGCCAAAATGTAGAGGCAATTGTTCTGGATATAAAATGAGCATCCTTGACCTCAGAAAAATTCTGGTTCGCGCCCCCAGGGGATCAAAGGGGGGGGGTCAAAAATGCCCCAAATTGCCCAAATTTATTGCATTTTACACTCGCCACATCGAGTCACATACAGAGGGGGACCACGCACGCGCGGCTTGTTTCACTCTATAATTTCACTCTGCTTGCAATGAATTTGTACTTGTTGGATTAAGAGGGGGGTTACTTATGGTCTGGTTTTACAAGGTGATGCAGCAAAATCCGACATTTGACAAAAAGTAAACGAAATACCAGATGCTGAGGAGTCAAACGACACGTGAGACACTAAGCCGTTGAAAAGTCAGTTGTTGTTTTTTTATTTCATTGAACAGTTAGATTGAAATGCGATTTAGATAATGTGGCCTCACATCACTGAGGGGGGGAGGGCGATACGCAAAAAAGCCGTTGAGAGAAAGTCCCTGAAACGGTGCGTATTCTCTCCTGATGACCCGACATTGTATGGAGGCTGAAATGAAGTATTCCACCATTAAAATAGCCGAGGAATATATATATATATATATATATATATAGTCTCGGAAGTTTCTCAACCATTAAAGCTATATTAAAAAATAAAAAAAAAATAAAAAAACTTATAGTCCCAAGTCTTCCAGTGGAAAATCACTCATGTAAGTCAATTTATTTTTTACAGTTATTATATTAGTTTGTTTCTAACACTATTTTAAGGGATCATCAGTTGTTTACCATGTATATATATATATTATAGATGTGGAAAATAAAAAAGGAAAGCCAAAAAAATATATTATTTATGTATTCATCAACGTTTCGTCTTTATTGTAAGACTTCCTCAAGATGAAGGAAAAATAAAAAAGTGAGAAGGCAAAAGGCTAAAGCAATAACCTGATTTCAACCAGCACATTACCCCCTCCCTCTCCCCCTCCTAAAAACTCTATAAACTGCTACTACTACCGCGCATCCATCTTTTTTACCTTCTCACTTTTTTTTGTCATTGGTGTACTTGGTGGTCTTTGCCTCGATCATGCCCCAGAAAAAATAGTCAAGGAGGTTGCAGTCGGGTGAAGAAGTCAGCCACAAGTCCGGCAACTAGTGGTGAGACACATTGTTGAGCAGCCTCGCCTGGGTCGTCTTGGCCTTTTGTGAAGTAGCAGAGTTCAATGGCAATCTCGTCCATCTAGGGCTTCACCATGAATGAAACTAGCTACCGGAACAGTAGCAGAAACTCGCTATGAAGCGAGCTGATAACAGAAGATATTGTTGTTTGGAAGAAATAGCTTACCTTGTGGGCTGTTATATATATATATGAATAAATGCGAAAAGATATCCATTTATCACTCTCATATTGCCACTAAAAAGGGTTACTGTTATTTAAATCAATAATACAAATAGCATTTTTTAAATACAATATATATATATATATATATATATATATTACAGAGGAAAAGCCTGTAGAGTCATTTGAATGCCTAATTTTCATATCTATTTTTAAACAATTTATGATGAATTAACATTTGGTGTTATTCATTTAGCATTCGATTGTCCTATTTGCCTATATATATGCAATAGTTTTTGGCGATATTAACAGTAATTTAATTTTTTAAAAAATGGATAAATTACGAAAACATTTCTTAAAATATTTGTTCGTGAATTTTCAAGGGAGGTAATTTAAATTGAAGTAACTCGAAAAAAAGATTTTATAGAGAGGGGAGAGGGTGACTGCTTGCTTTCTTTCGTATACACAATCGCTCAGGCGAATTCTATTTATTCTTTCTTTTCATTGTTTTGCGGTTTTATTTACAAGATAAATAAAGTTGTATTAAAATAGAAAAAATGTTTTTCTTTATCTATTTATGTGTATCTATGTAGAATGATGCCGCCCTCCCGACGACCTTAATGTTGTGTGTGCCGTGGTTTCTTCTCCTTCTGTTCTTTTTCTCATCCTGGCTGTGTCGTCCTCTTCTCTTGTTTTAGCGATCGCCGAGAATGCAAGCACTGGTTTACAAGTTTAGAAAAACAAAACAAGGCAAACTCACAAGAAAGAACCAAACTCAGATACATTGTGTATAGTCAGTTGTACTTTGGTTGTGCGTGGCACAGTCGCAGATTGTCAAGACCCTCATTGTCGGTACTTGAAGTCGTCAGCTCATTTTGGATCTACTCTGATCTCATTGTGTTCTCTCCGAGCTGCCAACTGCCACACTAATTAAAACTCGTCAACTGCCGTAAACCAAACCGTCGCAAAACTCAAACTGTCACAAAAACTGTCGCAAACAACTCCCCCTCATGAACATCTTAACTCAATCCCATGTTCGGTCTTTTGTCTAAGTCACCGACAAGCGTAAATAACTCTGAACAATACAAACTGACTACTTCTGCGTTCGTTTTTGCATGCCTTGGTGAATCATTTCTTTTCTATTGTATTTTAACTATACTATTTCCGACAGCTCTTCCCCGTTTTGTAAATCATTTCCTCGTTTCTGGGGGTGGGACGTCCATAGCATCACATCTATTTATATGAATAAAAGCGAATATTTTAGTCTTGTATTGACAAGAAACGTATGAATTAAATGTTTAGTATTTAAAAGTTTCGTTTTGCGAGCGATAGCAAGTTGGAAAAGCAAGTTAGTGTGTGTGTGGGGGGTGAGGGTGTGTAGTTTAATTCTCATCCACATCTCAACGCAACGTTTGAAGATATTTTGTTCTTTTTCTGGTGCTTTTATTTTTAAACTTCGCCTATAAAAATATCCACAAACTCAAAATCCATGCTTGACTTGAACTGAAAATCAGGCAAATATTGATTCTTCATTTTGTCTTCGAGTAAAACAAATTCTTCACTTAATTTATCCTAAATTCTTTCTGATTGCGGGAGCGGACATCACAGATGTTCTCACCACTAAAGCTTCCGCGCTCTTTCCATTCCTGATCGTAATAAGACAGCCGGATGGCCAGATAGCGCCCATCCCTCCCCCAGTGTAACCCCATGTGGCATTTCACTTTTTGTAGAGACCGCAATGTGCTACATAGTTCGAAACGATGTGAAGTTCTAACAGTATTATTTACCTCCTCTTCAGGAGGTTAGGCACAAGGCCATTTTTATCTTACTCCCACAGGGTAAGATGTGACCCAAGGTCGGGTCGGGAAAGTGGGACTTGACAAGCCAGCGCCCGAGAAGGTGAGCACTCTGGCCATTAAACATTGCCTGGGCAGCCCCGTCGGCATTCCCCGGTAGGGGAACCTCAGGCAGTAAGCAATAAACTTACTCCTCCCCAAAGAGGGGAGGCAAAGCCTGGGAGGGTGGACCTCCTAGAACTGCACAGGACAAACCTAGAGACCGGCGGAATTAAGCCCCGAAGGACAAGACGACACCGGTCTATAGAACAGTAGTACAACGAAAATTTCAGTCTGTATAAGAAAAGAACGTGTTGGGAAGCATCACACCCGACTAATGGAAACCGCTAGTGTTGTTATGGAACGACTAAAACTTACCCATATTTATTTTTTAACTGTACGTCCCTTTTTTATTTTAATTTTAAGCAATTGAGTTTAGTGGTGTTATTTTTTCGCGTGAGAATTAAATAAATAGCTTCTTTATTAATAATCAAAATAATTAAATACTTTATTTTTCATGTATAAATAAAAAAAATATTAAAAGTTTTGGTATTATTGTAGATTAACACCCTCAGTTACCCCCCCCCCCATACGATTCTACTTTTTAGGTGATTACATGTGGATACCCAGAAAATCCTCATGGCAGTAGAAAAGAACAAAAAAAATTATTTTAGAATTTAGAGTGGGGCATCAGTGTCACATACAAATTTAACTTAAAATGATCCTCCATATGCGGGCCATTCTAGGGTTTTATGGCAGTTAACCATTATTTTTTTGCTATTGGAGATAAATTCTGTGCGTTATTTATTTTTTTTAGGTGACAGAGTTCCACTCTTTTCGGCGATTACGTGTGGTTTTACGACCTTGCCAGTCGGACTTAGGGTTATTGTTAAAAAAATATATTAGTTGACTGTTTAAACTTAGCTGAGGGTGTTAATCTAGAAATTCATCAAAGTTTGTTGTTAAAATCATGGAAGTCTCTGAGTAAAAACATTGTTTTAACTATACCCATCCCCAATTAATTAGTGTTTTGATGTAAATATAGTTTGGATAAATGAAAAATAAACTTTCGTATTTATTCATTTAGAAGACACAAAAAAAATTAAGATTTTAAAAAATATGAATCTACTTTTTTTATTGTTTAAAAAGCTGAGAGGGGTGGGGAAGTTTTTTTTGTTTTTTTAAATTTATTATAGCAAATATAATCATATTCAATAATTTTAATTTATTATAGCAAATATAATCATATTCAATAATTTTAATTTATTATAGCAAATATAAGCATATTCAATAATTTTAATTTATTATAGCAAATATAATCATATTCAATAATTTTAATTTATTATAGCAAATATAATCATATTCAATAATTTTAATTTATTATAGCAAATATAATCATATTCAATAATTTTAATTTATTATAGCAAATATAATCATATTCAATAATTTTGATTTATTATAGCAAATATAATCATATTCAATAATTTTAATTTATTATAGCAAATATAATCATATTCAATAATTTTAATTTATTATAGCAAATATAATCATATTCAATAATTTTAATTTATTATAGCAAATATAATCATATTCAATAATTTTAATTTATTATAGCAAATATAATCATATTCAATAATTTTGATTTATTATAGCAAATATAATCATTTAATAATTTTAATTTATTATAGCAAATATAATCATATTCAATAATTTTAATTTATTATAGCAAATATAATCATATTCAATAATTTTAATTTATTATAGCAAATATAATCATATTCAATAATTTTAATTTATTATAGCAAATATAATCATATTCAATAATTTTAATTTATTATAGCAAATATAATCATATTCAATGATTTTAATTTATTATAGCAAATATAATCATATTCAATAATTTTAATTTATTATAGCAAATATAATCATATTCAATAATTTTAATTTATTATAGCAAATATAATCATATTCAATAATTTTGATTTATTATAGCAAATATAATCATTTAATAATTTTAATTTATTATAGCAAATATAATCATATTCAATAATTTTGATTTATTATAGCAAATATAATCATATTCAATAATTTTGATTTATTATAGCAAATATAATCATATTCAATAATTTTAATTTATTATAGCAAATATAATCATATTCAATAATTTTAATTTATTATAGCAAATATAATCATATTCAATAATTTTAATTTATTATAGCAAATATAATCATATTCAATAATTTTAATTTATTATAGCAAATATAATCATATTCAATAATTTTAATTTATTATAGCAAATATAATCATATTCAATAATTTTAATTTATTATAGCAAATATAATCATATTCAATAATTTTAATTTATTATAGCAAATATAATCATATTCAATAATTTTAATTTATTATAGCAAATATAATCATATTCAATAATTTTAATTTATTATAGCAAATATAATCATATTCAATAATTTTAATTTATTATAGCAAATATAATCATATTCAATAATTTTAATTTATTATAGCAAGTATAATCCTATTCAA
>OY744542.1:47863279-48100779 GCA_963556195.1 Sepiola atlantica
AGAAGCCCTTTATGCCATACCTTGTCAAAGGCCTTGGATATATCAAGCGCTACTGCCCTAGCTTGACCTGCCTTGTTGAGTGTATGATACATGCGTTCTGAGATGACCGTTAGGATGTCTGCAGTAGATCGTGTTTGTCTAAATCCATACTGGCGGTCAGAAAGAAGCTTAGCATTAACTAAGTGCTGTACTATATATATATATATATATATATATATATATATATATATATATATATATATATATATGGGAAAATGAAAACCAAAAAATGGATGTTTTTTATGTGTACATCAACGTTTCGTCTTTATTTATAAGACTTCATCAGGATGATAAAATAGAGAAAGAATGTCATGCAAGCACAGATACATGTAGGGTAGACATATTGGGAAAAATAGAATGAAATAGTGGCCAACTACTGGGTTGACGTCCGTATTTGTTGGAGAAATAGAAATATACGGACGTCAACCCAGTAGTTGGCCACTATTTCATTCTATTTTTCCCAATATGTCTACCCTACATGTATCTGTGCTTGCATGACATTCTTTCTCTATTTTATCATCCTGATGAAGTCTTATAAATAAAGACGAAACGTTGATGTACACATAAAAAACATCCATTTTTTGGTTTTCCTTTTTCATTTTCCCATCACGTCGGATTACTTTCATCCTTCTCTTCCCATATATATATATATATATATATATATATATATATATATATATATATAATTATACACAATGGTGGATTTTATTATATATATATATATATATATATATATATATATATATATATTATATATATATAATATGAACTAAAAGTATACTTTTAGAGGATAGAACCTATAGTGAAATAGTTTAATCTCAATATACGAGATAGAGCAATTATAAAGATAAATGAAAGAGAGATAAAAATGTACGAATGACAAATCTATTTCTAACTTTGATCAATGCAAGGTGTACTCAGTAAAAACATGTTTATTTTTCTTTCCTTAAGCCAAGGCTTTTTAAAGATTGAAATCTTATCATAAGAGGAATTACATAGATGGATAAGTTGGCACTGGAAAAGCCAAAATTTAAAAAGATATAAAGTAATGGAGAGTAAGAGTGTGCGTGTAAAAATATGGAGTCTGTCCAGTTGGTGAATGTCCGTAGATAAGGTGTCCGGTGAAATGCGATTTAAAGATGGAAAAAAGGGGTTTCATGAAGGCAGCGTTGAAAATGTTCAAAAATGAAGTAAATCCAATAGAAAGATGTTTAGTTCATTTTTATTAATTTTATACGTATAAAATTAATATATATATATATATATATATATATATTAACGAAAAATACGTCCCATAAAGTTAAGTTCGACTAATAATGCAATTTTCTGCATCTTAATCACTTATGAAGTGAGACAATCGAAATAATAGTAAGCAAAAAAAACAGCAATCGCTGCAATCACCAATAAAAATAATTACATAAAAATACATGTATATATATATATATATATATATATATATATATATATATATATATATATATATATATATGTATATATATATATATAGCAATAGATGAAGTGAAAGAATAAAATAAGGTGCGAATCGGATTTTATTACAGTTCAATATTCAGTCAAAGTACTTTAAAGTCCTTAACTCATGAGTTTTCAAAGAAAATATTCTCCTCAGAAGACCATTACCGCAATGACATTACTGCAGGTAATAAAAATTAAAGTTTGAAAATATATAAAAAAATATATATAAAAATACATAAAGGTATATAAAACATCAAATATATCGACCCAAAACATACTTTTTTTTGTAAACCTATACAGTTCATCCAAGTCAAAAAGTTTCAAATAGCTCCAGGAAAAATATCAAAGAGGTTGATTAAAAAATAATTTAAGATGTTCACTAATTAAAGATATTAGTTGCCTCTTATATCTTTTGTTGTATTAACCTTATATATATATATATATATATATATTAAATTCCCGAAACAGTTTTTCATGGTAAACAACTGATGATCCCTTAAAATAGTGTTAGAAACTAACTAATATAATAACTGTAAAAAATAAATTTACTTACATGAGTGATTTTCCACTGGAAGACTTGAGACTATAAGTTTGTTTTTTTTATATAATTTTTTTTTTTTTTTTTTATAGTTTTAATGGTTGAGAAACTTCCGAGACATATATATATATATATATATATATATATATATATATATATATGAGGGAGAAAAAGGAGTATTAGAAGGCTATCAGAATGCAAAAAATGGAAATATGTCAGTGTTGAGAAGAGGACAACAACGAAGTGATTTTTCTTTTAGTTTTTTATAGCGATTCTTACTTTTGTGTTCAAAACCTCTTCACTGTAATCTAATTTGTGTGACCGTGTTCTTAATATATTTCGAGGGAATTTCTCTTTATCAAATTGTGGGTGTTTTAAATCTCCTGAAATTTGTGCGGACTGATAATATGGCTTTGATGGTTATACTGCAGTAAAGGTTACCATGGTCTGCCGCTAATAAAATGAAATGAAATGAAATTATTTTAAAGCATCTTTTTACGTATTTAAAACTTTGCAATAAAACAAAAACAAGCAAAACCATGTTTAAGATGCAAATATTTTTTTATTAAAAGTCATTTTATTTATCTTGACTTGTTTATTATTAATTTCGGACAATAACATTAATCCTCAAAGAAAAAAAAATCAAGATGAAAAAAAAATTAAATGACTTTTAATAAAAAATATTTGCATCTTAAACATGGTTTCCAAAGGCATTTTACCTGTTTTGGGTTTGTTTGTTTTTTTTTGTTTTTTTCAAAGTTTTAAATTCTTAAAAGATGCTTTAAAAGAACTTTTGCCAATTCTATTACCATATAGCGTTCATGTGCTACTTAAAGTTTATATATAAAGAGATGTTCCAACATCGTTCAAATAAGATCTGACCAACGCTTCAACAACATCACAAAGAAAAGAACCCTACTAATTACAAAAAAAAGCTAAAACCTTTAATTTGGTTGTGAAACCCTCTTTCTCAAAGGATTGATATGTAATTGTCTGAAATTATTATTATTATTATTATTATTATTATTATTATTATTATTAATATTATTAATATTATTCATATTAATATTAATTATTATTATTAATATTAATATTAATTATTATTATTAATATTAATATTAATTATTATTATTAATATTAATATTAACAATATTAATATTAATTATTATTATTAATATTAATATTAATTATTATTATTAATATTAATATTAACAATATTAATATTAATTATTATTAATATTAATATTAACAATATTAATATTAATTATTATTAATATTAATATTAACAATATTAATATTAATTATTAATATTAATATTAACAATATTAATATTAATTATTATTAATATTAATATTAACAATATTAATATTAATTATTATTAATATTAATATTAACAATATTAATATTAATTATTATTAATATTAATATTAACAATATTAATATTAATTATTAATATTAACAATATTAATAATAATATTATTAATATTATTAATATTAATAATAATAATAAAAAATCAAGATAAAAAAAATGTAATAACTTTTAATAAAAATATTTGCATCTTAAACGTAGTTTCCAAAGGCATTTTGCCTGGGGGGGATTCAAAGTTTTATATATATATATATATATATATATATATATATATATATATATATTTGTCGAGAACTAACCTCTTTAACAACCAAATTTTCCTGACTGTTTTTTTTTTTTCTATTTTTTTATCGCAGGTATTACTTCGGATTTGTCAAGACAAACGTCGATGTCAGCTGGAAGCGAGTATTGAAACTTTCACCCGAAATGACGACCCTTGCCCTCATAAAAGCAAATACCTGGAAGTAGCTTACCAATGTCGACCAAGTAAGAACAAAAAAGGATTTATTTGAAAAAAAAATAGAAAGACGTCAGTTTTTCAATTTTTTCTTTTTCTTTTGCTTTTTGCTGCGTGGATGGGGTATCCTAATGGATGCCAGACATTCACTCGCTATTTCAGAGACTCGAACTGAGAGATCTTATTATGATTCTAACCGTCCCTTTAAGCACAATTGTTTGGCTCTCTCTTTCACTTGGTTCACCGGGTATATTTAGTAGGTAGATTTTGTAGATTATTTTTCATGAGACTGGTGACTCCTAGGATTACTGAAATGTTTGTAAGTGTGTACATCGCTATTCTCGGCTAAGGAGCTTTAGAATTAAAATTTGGTTTCGAGATACATCTTGGTAAGGTACACGAAGTGATGTAAGTGAAGACGTCGGCAGTGATAAGGGTGCAGTTTGACGAGGCATGCGCTGTACTCTGACAAGTTCTTTCCATGTTATTAGGACCAAAAGAGAAATTCAAATTCAGTGTTTGTGATTTTGATTTCATCTATATGCATAAATGTCAATATGTGTGGGTGCAGTCCCTATAGAAAGAAAGCTTTAACAAATTATGTGTGGGTGCAGTCCCTATAGAAAGAAAGCTTTAACAAATTATGTGTGGGTGCAGTCCCTATAGAAATAAAGCTTTAACAAATTATGTGTGGGTGCAGTCCCTATAGAAAGAAAGCTTTAACAAATTATGTGTGGGTGCAGTCCCTATAGAAAGAAAGCTTTAACAAATTATGTGTGGGTGCAGTCCCTATAGAAAGAAAGCTTTAACAAATTATGTGTGGGTGCAGTCCCTATAGAAAGAAAGCTTTAACAAATTATGTGTGGGTGCAGTCCCTATAGAAAGAAAGCTTTAACAAATTATGTGTGGGTGCAGTCCCTATAGAAAGAAAGCTTTAACAAATTATGTGTGGGTGCAGTCCCTATAGAAAGAAAGCTTTAACAAATTATGTGTGGGTGCAGTCCCTATAGAAAGAAAGCTTTAACAAATTATGTGTGGGTGCAGTCCCTATAGAAAGAAAGCTTTAACAAATTATGTGTGGGTGCAGTCCCTATAGAAAGAAAGCTTTAACAAATTATGTGTGGGTGCAGTCCCTATAGAAAGAAAGCTTTAACAAATTATGTGTGGGTGCAGTCCCTATAGAAAGAAAGCTTTAACAAATTATGTGTGGGTGCAGTCCCTATAGAAAGAAAGCTTTAACAAATTATGTGTGGGTGCAGTCCCTATAGAAAGAAAGCTTTAACAAATTATGTGTGGGTGCAGTCCCTATAGAAAGAAAGCTTTAACAAATTATGTGTGGGTGCAGTCCCTATAGAAAGAAAGCTTTAACAAATTATGTGTGGGTGCAGTCCCTATAGAAAGAAAGCTTTAACAAATTATGTGTGGGTGCAGTCCCTATAGAAAGAAAGCTTTAACAAATTATGCAAAAACTAAGTGTACTCATATGTAAGATTTTCCGGGGAAAACAATGGAAGTGGTCCCGAATGTCTGTGCACCCCCAAGGGGTGTATGGGAGTCAAACTTCTCTTAAAACTTTAAATGTTTCTTATTTTGATGAAATTTAAATCATATGTATAAAATTCTCCGGGGAAGACAATGGAAGTGGTCCTAAATCTCTACCCCCCTTAAAACTTCAAAGACGTGTATCTGCTTCTAATGAAATTTAAACCGTGTGTATAAGACACATTTAAACCATATGTATGGGAGGTGACGGTAGCTAAGTGGTTGACGACACGGACTGACAACCTGGGTGTGCCAAGTTCGAATCCAGTTCATTCCACAGAAAATCTTTCACTTAGGATGTTGGCAACCTTCAAGTATCTGATTTCTTTCTAGAAAGGATTCTAATAAGAAAAATATCGGGTAAACCAATTCCAACGATAAAAATCATCTGATTCATACGAAATGAATGAATAAATAAAAGTTGTAATATTACTCACTGTAAACGGTGGGTTCATACCTTTCCCAAATGGTATCAATGCATAATTCCAGACTTCAGTTTCTTCCGACTATATTGAGAGGCGAAATGGTAAAAAAAATGGTAAAAAAAATGGTAAAAAAAAATGGTGTTCCTCATTTAATCTTCCTGCTAGTCTAATATATAAGGACCACTTTCATTCCCGGGCAACGCCAGGTTCTTCTGCTAGTTATTAATAATAGCAGATGTTACTAAAAATATTGCACATCGAAAAATATTAGAGCTTTTGTCGACAAATAAATCGTGTATCAATGGTGTTTGAAAATTGGCCAATACATTTATACATGATAAAAATATCTGCATCTATATAAAGTTAAGTATGTCTATATCTTTACATATGTCGATCTATAGGATTCACTCCTAAATTAATTAACAAATCATTATGAATTATGCAACATGGCTACTAGGGTGGGTAAAGTGGACTATATCTAGTTTAATTTAGTTTCATGTAATATGGGCAAAGAGATGGTGAAAGCCCTTTCTCTGCATTTTGTGTAGTATCTGTTCCAATGGCTACTGCACCCCATAGACTGGTATTGTCTTGGCCTTCGGGGCTTGATTAACGCCGGTCTATGGGTTTGTCCTGTGCAGTTCTAGGAGGTCCACCTTCCCAGGCTTCGCCTCCCCTCTTTGGGGAGGAGTAAGTTTATTGCTTACTGTCTGAGGCGCCCCTACCAGGGAATGCCGACAGGGCTATCCAGGCATTTTTTGTAGGCCAGAGTGCTCATCTTCTCGGGTGCTGGCTTTACAAATCCCACTTTCCCGACCTTGTGTCACATCTTACCGCTGTGGGAGGAAGATAAATAACGCCCTTTGTGAAAATTCAGACACCTGCGATTTTTGGGAAATTTTAACAATAGGTATTAAACATCAAGTAATAAATATTCCCAAAAATTTCAGTTTATTGTAAATATTTTAAAGGGTTTTTAAGGGGAGGGGGCATAATATGGGCACAACCGCCATTTTAAAATTTAAATATTTCAGATTTGCATTAAATTTGATCCATAGTCAACAGAAACCAATTAAACAAGATTCCCTGAATTTCAATTTTTTCTTATGACCCCTTAAGCTTAAGCCTTTAATTTTTAGACATTTTCTAAAATCCAAATCAGATAATGGATTTTGATCAAAATTGGAATAAGGATTCTAGACATAAGGTATAGTAGCATAATATTGGGGAGTGCGAGTTATGGTTTTGCCCGCCCCCCCCCCCCTAAATGGTAAAGTTTATAAAATAAAATGATGTGCCTACATTACTCACTGTGTTGCTTAGAATACGTATCCCATAATTCATAATGATCGATTCATTAGTTTAGAAGTTTCCCCCGCACATACAAGATTATTGAAGCTCATGTATGCGCACACACAGTTCGGTTAAAATGTTATTACATAATAAAACTCAAAATTTGATGAAAAGCAATGAAATTTTTTGTATCTCGCTTATTAAAAACGAAATTCGGAGAGACACCCCTAAATGGTAAAGTTTACAAAAAAAAAAATGTGTCCGCGTTACTCACCATGTTGTCTAGAATATATATTTCATAATTCATAATGATCGGTTCATTAGTTTAGGAGTGAATACTTTACATAGAAACATATACATAAACATACCTAACTTTATATAGATAGAGATATCGAGGTTGGTTGTTGGATTTTATGGCATGTCAACCATCGTTGAGTCATTTTATGTTGGAAACCGTCCATTTTATGCTTCGTTTGTAGATGAAATTGTTTTGTAGCTTTTTGTAATATTTTTTAGATATTAGAGAAAAGATTATCGCTCGCTAGATTTCGGAGTTGATGCTGTATTCTATCAAGGCAGGAAAGAGTGCTCTGTGTGGCACCTCCCCAGATGTGGCAGCAGTATCCGATCTTAGGATTTATCTGGCTTTTATACAGGTAAAGGATTGCGTCAGGAGTGAGACACTTTCTGGAGCGGTAGAATGATCCAAGCATTTTTCCAGTGACCTTAGCAATGGATTTGATGTAAGTCTTCCATTTCAGGTCTTGAGTGAAAATCAATCTAAGAATTTGTTAACATTGTACTTGAAAACGACTACGTTGTAGTTGGCTGGGAAGCAACCTTGTGGTATCATATTCCACAGATGGGCAGTTATTGGGAAAGAAACTTTGTTCATGGAAGTTCCGTTTAGTTTTAGAAAGAAAGGAAAACGCTTTACAGTGGTTGTAGCTAGGTGAGTTTTTGTTGCGAATTCTTTACAGGGGAGGGGGGGGGGCATAGATTGAAGCCCAGTTAAGCACCTACCATGAAAATATCGGTAGAGTACAGAAAAACAAGCAACGCCTGTTTTGTGGTAAACGGGCTGTAGGAAAGAGAAGAGATCATCCCCCCCCCCACTAGGTTTCAAAGTCAATTTTGTATTTTGTCAAGGCAGGAAAGGGTGCCCTGAGCTGCACCTCCCAAGATGTGGCAACAGTACCTCCCCATCTTAGGACGTATCTGACTCTTATACAGGTCGAGCGAGATACTTTCTGGAGCAGTAGAATGATCCAACCATTTTTCCAGCGACCTTGGCAACGGATTTGATGTAAGTCTTCTATTTCAGGTCTTGAGTGAAGGCCAGTCTTAGGAGCTGGTCAAAGGAGGGGGCTTCTCAAGGGTAGAGCCATTCATTTCGATTGGGTCTAAACGACGGTCGGAGCGCTACTAAAACTTTTCATGTGTACGTGAATGTTTAAGTTGGTGGGAAGAGGAAGGGCAAATCATGTAAATAAAAGAGTGAATGAGAAGAAAAGTGGAATGACGTAAATAATTGAGAGACAGTAGAGCGGAAGAAAGGGAGGGGGGAGTTGACAATTCTACTTCACTGGCGGACAATTTGCCGCTGGTGGAGTTTCAGGTACAGTCTAGGGGATTCGGGAGTTATTTGCATCTCTAGAAATTAGAGGCTTATTTAATGTAATATTACCAGCAGACAACCTCATCATTGCCCAGGAATGAATAAGTCCCCCCTCCCCGTGTACTTCGACTCACAGCCCCGAACCCCATACAGGTAGAGGATTGTATTTGGAGTCGAGTACTTTCCGGGGCAATAGAATGTCTTCCTTTTTAGGTCTGGGGTAAACAATCACTCTAAAAGGCTATAAAAAAACGTGGATTTGTCCATAAAATGCAACTTTATCAAATATTCCATGAAAAATGCCAGTATACTGAAATCATATGCCCTTAATAGGGTCAAGATGAAAATTCATATACACTAAATGTACAAAAGCAAGGAAATTCCCAAATTTTTACACTTTTATTGTCATTAAGGGTATGACTACATATCAACCAAACCATTTCATTATCACATCACTACAGTATAAATCTCTATGCATGAGTGGATGAAGTGTGTGAGGTGCGCTGAAGAAAAATTCCTACCAGTAAAATACATAGCCCTGTTGTGCTCGCATACCCTTAATGACAATAAAAGTGTAAAAATTTGGAAATTTCCTTGCTTTTGTACATTTAGTGTATATGAATTTTCATCTTAACCCTATTAAGGGCATATGATTTCAGTATACTGGTATTTATCATGGAATGTCACTACTTTTGTAAAGGCTATGCCTCAATACAATGGTCATTTTTAAGGTTTTTTGGAATTTTCTGGAAAACTAAGGTATATGGTAAACTGAAATTAAAATGCCATCAACTAGACCTTAGAACCTCTATCTCTGCCAAAAATCAGCTGAATCCATCAAATGTACGTACACACGGATAACACAAAATCATGCCTGACCATTCTGGATCTCTGGGTTGCCTTGACTAATGATGCTGAAATTCTACACACTTATAGAACCTATCAAAAAACAATTTGTGCAAAGTTTTAACTAATTTGGTTTATTGGTTTTTGAGTTATGATTGATCAAAGAAATGAGATTTCTAGCAGAGGCCGTTTTTGAAGTCTATTAAGGGATAGAGCGCTCTCGCACCTCCCTTGATTTTATATTAGGCTAGCATGGTTACTCTGCGTTGCCGGGGGGGGGGGGGGGGGGTTAAAAAATGTGTAACATTTTCCTCTTGAAACTTAGTGATCCCTGGTGATCTCTCAAAAAATGAATATTACAAAAATAAGTGTTTGTCTATTATCTCCTAGGCAAAAACAAGTGTATCATTTTTACCAGTGTGTCTTATATAATTTCTGACTTTTAAGTGAACACACACACAAACAGACAACTATCCTTTTTATACATTGATGTTGGCTGGTTGGGTGTTTACGGCATGTCAACCATCATTGGGTCACTTTATGTCGAAACCGGGGTACATATGTTTTGCATACGATTGGTTTGTAGATGCATTTGTTTTGCAGGCGTATCTTTCCTAAATATAAGAGAAGAGATCATCTCCAACGAGATTTCATAGATTTTCAAATCGTCTGCAAACGAAAGTTTCTATTTAACCCTTGGATGGATCTTTTCCTGGTACTACCACTTCGGATTAGAGTGGATCTGGGATTAGTAGTAGTTGTAACTAAGGGGTGACTCCCCACGTTCCCCGAAGCTCCCAAATTGGGGCTGCACCACCACATCCACTTTAACTTTAAGCTCATGCCCAACATCATATTGATGCGATAGATGAAGAGTTACTAAAGGGAGATAATTCAGATATCTTTTGAATTTAGACCTTTGCAAAGATTTTGTTACATTTTAATTGAATAAAAATGAAAAAGTTGGGAATTTCAAATAACGCAATAAATGTTGTGAAAGATTTGCTGTTAAATAAATGAAAGTAAAAATTGCTAATGATTACTCGGAATCCGATAATATACCCTCTGGTGTTCCTCACGGATTTCGTAAGTATTTCGGACCCTAATTATTATTTTTAAAGTTATAAATTATTTACGTGATAGTGTAAGGTCGATAGTACGATTATTTGCTAATGTTAATTTTTATTTATTTATTTATTTTTTTTTTTTGCACATAACTCAATTTCATAATTTTCTAGTTGTTATGGATGTTAAATTGCTTGTTGGCCATTATCACAAGATATAGTACAAAAAAGATCTTAATAGTTTATCAAAATTGGAAGGATTTAGAGTCATTGAAGTTTAATGCCGAAAAGTGTAAAATTTTACATGTTGGAACCAAAAAATATTTATTAAGAATACAAATTCAACAGGGTGAAAGAAATAAGAATCTTGTACTCAATCTTGGACACCGGTAGTTAGACATGGGAATTGGATATTTAGAAGGGATGCAAAGAAAGGTGACTAAAGTAATAAAGGGATCTTAATTATAAAAATAGGTTGAAATCATTAGGTTTAACTACTTTACAAAAAAAACAGGATAAGTCATAGTGTAAGATGAAAAGAAGAATTATGTGCTAATGTTGTGAACTTGTTGGACCATTATCACAAGTAGAAAGAGATATCGAAGAGTTATCAGAAGAAATGGACGAATTGAAGTTTAATGCAGAAAAGTGTAAAATGTTACATGTTGGAACCAAAAATATTTATTATGAATAAAAATCAAACAGAAGAATTCAAAAAGCCATTGAGGAATATTATTCGAAAATAAATTTTAAAGATAAATTAAAAGGCGCTCATGTAGAGTAAGGCACTGTTGCAAGAGAAATAACTCTTGTTGACTAAAAGATTTATCTTTTTTTTTTCTGAATCGAATGTCAATTGTGCCAAAAAAATCAATCAAATGTTATTGTACGAACAAAAATATTCAAATTAAACGGAAGAATTCAAAAAGTAATTGAGGAATATTATTTGAAAATGAATTTTAAAGATAAATTAAAATATAATCATATTCTGTCAATTGTGCCAAAAATAAATCAAATTTTATTGTACGAATATAAAAGATTCTAATAAAACCTCATATACAAAAAAAATGCTATCCATGGAATCGGTAATAAAATTTACAACCTTTTCTGCAATTCAATTATATTTGGTAATTAAACTTCACTCTATGTCTTACTTGTCCATCAAGTTTTTGTGTGTGGAGGAGGATGTTGTTGTCACCCGAACTTAGGGTTAGTGGTAGGATTAAAGGAGCCCCATCCCTTCCTTTTTTGTAGTGTTGACACATAATTGCTTTAGGGCAGGGGTTAGTTCTCATCTACAAATGTACCCTTTTGTTAGTAATTAATTTTTTATGCTTGTGGACTAGGTCCGAAAAAAATTTTTATCTTTAATTTGAGGAGAGTCAAATAAGGAGGAGAGAACTCTAGTTTCAAGTTGCAACCATGTGGTATATTAAAATAGATTTTACTATTGTAATTATTGTAAAATAAAGTTTTTAAAAATGTATACGTAAAAGGAACTGTTTTCAAACAAATTGACGAATTTTACCCAGTGTAAAACTGTCATTTATTTACAAAACCTTTATTTCCCGTATTTAATGTTTTTCCCCTTCAATTTACGTATTTTTTCTATTTTTTCTTCTTCTGTGATAATTTATTTTTCAAAATCATTTTATTTTTCAAAATCATTTTATTTTTCGAAATCATTTTATTTTTCGAAATCATTTTATTTTTCAAAATCATTTTATTTTTCAAAATCATTTTATTTTTCAAAATCATTTTATTTTAATAAATCATTTTATTTTTCAAAATCATTTTATTTTTCAAAATCATTTTATTTTTCAAAATCATTTTATTTTTCAAAATCATTTTATTTTTCGAAATCATTTTATTTTTCGAAATCATTTTATTTTTCAAAATCATTTTATTTTTCGAAATCATTTTATTTTTTAAAATCATTTTATTTTTCATTGGTGCCGAATGCGTTGTGATTGTTTTATTCCTAAATTATCCTTTTACGTATACAATTTTTAAAAACTTTATTTTAGAATAATTACAATAGTAAAATCCATTTTAAGATAAATCGTGGTTGAAACTTGAAACTAGAGTTCTCTCCCCCTTATTTGACTCTCCTCAAACTAAAGATAAAAAAAATCGGACCTACAGTCCACAAGCACCAAGAAGAAGAAGAAGAAGAAGAATGAAGAATGAATAATAAATAATCTTTATTTAATTTTTTTTTTCAAATAAATATGCAAATTTTAGTGGTGGGGACTTACCAATCAATTTAGTATAATGGTTAGTTACAGGTTTTTAGAATAGGCAAGAATGACTATTTTTAAGTTTCTAATTCAATATTTGCTTTAATAAGAAAGAAAGAAAAAAGAAAATCAATTTTGGTTTCTTTTTACTTTTTCTTGTATTCATTTTCGTCTTCAAAAGTGGAGAGTTCTACTTTCTTTTTTTAAGGGCCGAAAATCACAGCTGAAAATGTGTCAATTTTCAAATAAACTTGATTACAGAGAAGACGGGGGCGGGGGGGGGGCTTTTTTTTCGTTCCTTTTCAAAGAAAATGTCAATATCGATATAAAATAGAAATTGTTACTAAAATCAAAAACAAATTTGTGAATCGCTGAAAACTAAGATAATCAAAACATTTTTTCAGGTTTGTTTTTCTTTCTGTTTTGTTCTTTCTGCAAATTGCAAAAGAACAACAAAAAATATTCAACCCAATTTTTGCTCAAACCAATAATGAGCAAAGTTACCAAATAATTTTTTTTTTAAATGGCGGAACAAATGAAAATGAGGTCATGTTTGTTTTTTACCCAAACTCATTTTCGAGAAATATATTTGGTGCTTCTATAATAAAAAGCCGAAAAAAAGTTTGTTTTTTTTTGTCTTTTAGTGTAGGAGAGGTAAATAAGGGGCAGATAACTCTTCACACCAGCTCTAGCTTTCAAGCAAAATTTTTTTCATAAAATACAATTGTTTTGTTCCATTAATCTAAATTAAAGCAATTTAATTAATAATAAATGCACAACAAATTAGACAACAATGGAAAATTTAAGGATGTATTAAAATGTATTATTTCTGAAATAGAGTTGAAATTTTTTTTAAATATGTGAATGGAAAGGTTACATAAAACGAAATACGGGAATATATGCACCTGTTCCAAAATGGATAAAATTCAACAATTTATTTAAAAATAAGTAATTCGACAACAATGGAAAATGTAATGTTTTATTCTGTCTGAGGTAAAATAAAGAATATCTTCGAACTTGAAAGAGTTAAGATCCATTTTCCTAATTTCAGAGAAAATCGTGTTTAAAAAGCGTGGTAAGAGTTACCTGCCCCTTATCTCCTACACTAAAAGACAAAAAAAACTATTTTCGGCTTTTTATTACAGAAGCACCATATATTTTTTTATAATTTTAAAACTACTAACCTTCTAGAAATCTTATATAAATAGACATTTTGTCCGTCACAATTGTTCCATCAGTCACAATCTTTTTAAACATAATAAATACCTTGCAGAATTTGTCTCATTTCGAAATATCAGAGATCTTAACTACTTTTCGAAATGGAGAATATTTGGTGCTTATTCAGTTTAGCGGGTACTTTCGAAACAAAAAAAAAACAAAAACAAACTGAGGAATATCTGATGTACGTACCTGTCACGGGCTGAATATATCCTATACCAAAAATCACGTAAATTAATCAAGTAGGTTTTTTTTTATATAAAAGAAAATTAAATTTTAACGATTTAAGAAGAGGAAGTGAAATATGATAGCCATTTTTGGATTATTCAAAGGGAGATAACCGTAAATGAATTACGCTTATCCCCCTTTTAATAAATCAAAATGTCTTTCATATTTGCAATTCCTCTTCGTAAATCGCTTAAATTTAATTTTCTTTTTAAAAAAAAAAATACTTGATTAATTTACGTGATTTTTGGTATAGGATATATTCAGCCCGTGACAGGTACGTACATCAAACAGATATTCATCAGTTTTTTTTTTTTGTTTTTCGAAAGTACCCGCTAAACTGGATAAGCACCGAATATTACATAAATAATAAATGATAAATTCTCAACAAATAAAGCAGATGCCATGATCGGAAATCGAAACTGAAACCTTGCGATCTTCAATCTGAGGTTCTACAAACTGACTATTTAGACTGTCTTATAAATAGAGCTAAAAACATGACTGTAACAAAATAATTATAGCTTTGGTGTGACGTCATATATTTATGATTTACGTCATGTTTCAAAACATGAATTCAAACATAAGCGATAATAAAAAAATAAAAAAATGAATGGGTAAACATTATCAATAGCGTTGGAAATTATTTTAATAGTTCCAAACAATTTATTTGGCTTTAACTACGTATTGGCATTAAAAACAATTGAATATTTAATATATACTAGAATGCCATGTTTCAAAACATGAATTCAAACAAGAGCGATAATAAAAAATGAATAAATAAATAAATGGGTAAACATTATCAATAGCGTTGGAAATTATTTTAATAGCCCAAAACAATTTATTTGGCTTTAACTCCGTATTGGTGTAAAAACAATTTAATATTTAATATAAACTAGAATGCCATGTTTCAAAACATGAATTCAAACAAGAGCGATAATAAAAAATGAATAAATAAATAAATGGGTAAACATTATCAATAGCGTTGGAAATTATTTTAATAGTCCCAAACATTTATATACTTTAACTACAGATTTTATGAGCTTTCTTGGCCTTTTGGCCAAGATCAAAGTTTTCTTACCGCGTCGAAGATACGTCCTCGACAATCTGACAGATTTGAGTCCATGTGAGCTAGGTGGCCTTTTTTCTGTCGGACAGAGGTATGGTTCTGTTCAGCTCTAGGAGGTCCACCCTCCCAGGCTTTACCTTCTCTCTTTGAGGAGGGATTAGTTTATTGCTAATCGCCTGAGGCGCCCCTACCGGGGAATGCCGACGGGGCTGCTCAGGCATTTTTTGAAGGCTAGAGTGCTCTGCTTCTTGTGCACTGGCCTTGATTCCGCTGGTCTGAGGTATTGTCCTGTACAGTTCTAGGATGTGCACCCTCCCAGGCGTTGCCTTTTTAACCTTTGAGAGGGGGTTAGTTTATTGCTAATCGCCTGAGGCGCCCCTACCGGGGAATGCCGACGGGGCTGCCCAGGCATTTTTTGAAGGCTAGAGTGCTTCGGCACTGGCTTTTCCTTCAAACCCACCTTCCGACCTTATGTTCACAATTATATGGTCCTCCAACGGTAGATAACAAATCAGATGTAACAAGGTCCTTCGAAGTTGGGTATTTCGCTAGTTTCATGAATGCCATCCAAACATTTTCATCCGAACGGTTGATTCCATTACAAATGGATGTGTCTAAATTACTTCTGAATAACACATTTTTATAGAAACGATTGAATATCGGAAATCAATAAATCAGATAAGAGTATCGATTTATTGATTTTGTTTGCTCACTCAACGTACATGAGTTTTTTTTTTACTTAGATAAACTAATATTTTTTGTGAATACCAACTATTTTCATGTGTATTTTAAATATTCTAAAGTGTTCCATTGTTTAGTTTAAACATATCAAAAAAAAAATCTATTCCTGAGATTCACTGAAAATGAGGTATCTTCAGATAAGCCAGCCTAATTTATTTGTGGCTAAAATTCGCCGCAGTTCCTGCATCGTGAAGTTTAATTCGTCCATTTTGTAGCGAATCAACTCCTTTTAGGGTTCTTATATACTGAAGTAAATTGTGTCCCCAATACAGGGTGCTCTGAAAAAATTCAACCCATAGAATAGTTAATAAAATTCACAATCCTTTCTGAGATCAAGGCTTATTTGATATGAATAAATTTCAGTCTATGTCTGTATTGTACAAAAAGTTTAAGTGATTAATCTCCAACAATTGCCAAGCTTCGTTCATGGATGTCCGACAATTGCCAAGCTTCGGTCATGAATGTCCGACAATTGTCAAGCTTCGGTCATGAATGTCCGACAATTGTCAAGCTTCGGTCATGAATGTCCGACAATTGTCAAGCTTCGGTCATGAATGTCCGACAATTGTCAAGCTTCGGTCATGAATGTCCGACAATTGTCAAGCTTCGGTCATGAGTGTCCGACAATTGTCAAGCTTCGGTCATGAGTGTCCGACAATTGTCAAGCTTCGGTCATGAGTGTCCGACAATTGTCAAGCTTCGGTCATGAATGTCCGACAATTGTCAAGCTTCGGTCATGAATGTCCGACAATGTCAAGCTTCGGTCATGAATGTTCGACAATTGTCAAGCTTCGGTCATGAATGTTCGACAGTGATAACGTTATACTTCTTAGTAATTGCAGAAGTTCCCTGAACTTTATCAACTCATAATTGTGCAATCACACAAGCACCTGCTCCACTCTCTGAACCAATAGCTTCTAATGAAATTTAGTAATGCATTAATATTGTATAATATTTCTTTGTTATTTAACCCGACCGTCACGCTGCTAATACACATGCGTTAAATTGCGTTTGGTTGAATCACTTCATTCAACAAAACTCGACTTAGCAGTTGTAGTAGTATTAATACAGATTTCTTTGCATATGTAAACAAAAAACAGACAACTTATTTCATCCTACTTAATTTAATTAAAAAAGTTTTCGTTGAGAAAGTTATTAACCAACATTTTTGAAAGACAAAGCTAAAAACGAATGTATTCTTTAGGGTTATTCGGACTACTGTTATCATCTTTAACGTTTCGGCCGATCTCACCTCCAACCTTCTTCAGGTGTATCTTTTTGAACTTGGGAATCTTTGTATAATTTGGATTATTCGGACTACTGTTCTCATCTTGAATGTTATTCTCACAACATATTCAAATAATCCAAATTATCAAATCTCCGCTCAAAACTCGGCACCCAATTTAGAATGCCCCCTCCCCCCCCCCCCGAACTTTCACCCTAATTCTCAGTAGTTTCTTTACGTCTAGTGACAACTTTCCTTGTTTGGGGTGAACTATGTTAAAAAGATAAATAAATAAATAAAATTTCAAAACATAAACTAAAAATGAATGTATAATTCTTCTACTATATAAAGTGAACTTGATTTTTCCCCTCCCAAATCTGTTAAAGTAGGCAAGAAAACTAATGCATCAAACACATCGTAAATCAACTCTACCTATACACCCTTATCTCGACCGTGTTTCTAGCAACTTAGACATATTTTTAACATCTAACATTAATTCCTATTATTTATCCCATACGATTTACTCTCCTAACTGCATACTCCAAAGAGAGGGTAGAACGCTAATTTCTCTCTATGAATTAATAACTCTTACTCTTTTTTAAACAGCGTTTGGCAATTATTTCGCAAGGAAATGCGTTCAAGTTGAACCGTTTCAGAATTTGTAAAACAGCCAATCAGAGCTACGCTTACATAGACATTATTCATCAAATCGTTCGGCAAAACACAACATAAGATTTTACACGAAAATAAAACTTTAACAAACAAACGATTCAGCAGATAAGTATTCTTTTTCTTTTCGCATTATACTTATATTGTTAAACATCCACTTATTTACGTTACTTCTCATTCTTATATATAATCCAATAATTTTGTTATTTTTCCGGAGATTTCTAACAACAGCGAAAATAACTTGCCTCCAAAATTTACGCATTGTTGCGTTAACATTATTATTATTATTATTAGACATTTTTTTTTTAATATTTTAGTAATTAACGTTTTTGTAAGCTGAATAATTTTTTCCATTTTTATCAATCAGAAGGAAAAAAGCGAAAAACGCAAGATATTCCAATGGTCCCTATACTAAAATTGAACCAAACTTATTTTTTCAATGAGATTCTGCTTTTTTAGGCGCTTACGTGTAAAAAGTAAACACCCTGAAAAACTTGGTGGAAAGAGAAATATAATAAAAACAAAAGACAAATATTGGTGATCAGCTTCGCGCATGAATTTTACGTAAAATGATTCCCCATTTCCGAACCAAAATTATTACTTTTGTTTTTTCTTCTATGGTAGATATATTCAGTGCGGTTTTGGGGGGTAGAATTTGTGGGGGCGATTACGTATGGTTTTACAACACCGTCACTTGGACTTATGATGAATGGTAAAAACATTTAGTTAACTGCCCTAAAAAGTTAGAATGGTCCAGAAATGGGGGGGGGGGTCATTTTACGTTAAATTTATATACGAAATAGATGCTACACTCTAAATTCGAAAATTATTGTTTTTTGTTTTTGGCTTTTCCACCAAATTTTTTAGGGTGTTTACACGTAATCGCCAAAAAGAAGTAGAATCTCATTGGGGGGGGGGGGTAGCTGAGGGTGTTAATCTACAAATTTACTTATAACGACTTTGACATTGCAAAACACTCTATTATATCTACCACCACCCCTAACCCTAAGTCTGGGTGCCCCCCTCCCTCTAAAAAAAAGCAAAGAATCTAGCTTGAATCTAACTTTAACTATTATTATGGTTTATTTGGGTTCTTAAACAAAAGAAAAACATTATTTTTCAAACGCACCCCTATTGTACCAAAGAGCTGAATATTCCTTTTTTAATAAAATTATTTAACAATCTCTACGTGATTTACATTATTTTTTATTTTTTCGTATTAGTAAACGAATATTTGTTGACATAGAAAATGCAATAGCTCCTAAAATAACACGAAATTTAAAAAATTCTTATTGAAAATAATTTAATTGCAAAATTAAATCCACAAAACAAAAAAAGTGCTTCTACAGAATTTGAATCGGACCTAACCACCTCCACCGTGACATAAGCGACTTTTGTCAATATACAAATTAGGTTAGACTTCCAGGGACTTTTGGCCTTGGTTAGTAGCCGACTTTTGACAAAATAAACTTAGGTTAGGGTTCGAGTGACTTTTGGCCTAAAGCAAAGCGCTTCTACAGCAGCGGTTAGGGTAATACAAAAAACAATTCGCTTCAAATTAGTTAGAAGTGGGAAACACATAATTTACAGCAAGTTGCATCATACAGGTGAAACGCCAGAGTTAAAACTCGACCACACAAATATAGTAGACAACTTTAGGAAACTGGTGCAATTCCTGTTTTTGTTCCAATACCAAGTGCTCCTTTTCGTCGGTACATACATTTTCAACTATTAAAGGCAGACCTTTTGTGTAAATATTAAAAATATCCTATGTGACCTATTTGGATTCGGTCGGCTATTTAATTCATTCTTTTATATTCATCCTGGGCAGCGCCGGGCAACGGGTCCTGCTAGTTAACTATAAAATGAAATTCTTGCATTTCATAATATTTGAACCCCTTTTAAAAACTTTAATTTCAATGAATAAAGAAATCGTGGAATTTCTGTGGGGGTCTCGCTATTATTTTAGTTATAATACTAACAGCAAAAAAAAAAAAAAAAAAAGAATTAACCCAATTCACTAATATTGATTTTTGTATCAGTTGCTTCAATTTTTTGGCCTTAAATGACTATTATTAATGGAGGAAAAAAAGATCCGAAATTTTCTTCAAGGATTTAAAAAAAAAAAAAAAAAAAAAAATTTTTTTGTGCTAATTCCTTTTATGCAAAATCCGAAAAAAGAAAGGAGAATGTCGGAGGAATTTGAAATTAACCAATTCCACACATTGGATCTTTATTGGCACAAATCTTTGCAAAAGAACTAAGAATGAAAGAATGAAAAGAATGATGGTATAAGCCAGAGGAAATGATAAATACAGTCGAAAAATTAAGTGACTGTTCTTTTGAGAATAGTGACTAAGAATATTTATTGATTTCTAAAACAAGCAAATTGTTGATAGTGCAAAGAGGAGAGAGAGGAGGAGAGAAAGGGAGGGCAAGAGGCAGAGGGGAAGAGAGAGAGAGAAAGGGAGGGGAGAGAGGGCAAGAGGCAGAGAGAAAGAGAGGGTGAGAAAGAGAGGGGGGGAAGAGAAGGGGAGAGAAAGGGGGGAGGGGGGAAGAGAGGGCGAGAGAGAGGGGGAAGAGGGAGAGAAAGAAAGGAAGAGGAGGAGAAGGAGAGACATTGCTACGTTAACTAAAAAGTTTACCGAGTTCAAATGTGTGTTGTATACATGTGTGCCGGGTCAGTGCAACCTACTTCCGACTCCCTGATCTGGATCGGGGGAAATGAAAAGTCCTCAGAAATGATGATTCTAGCAGCGGCCTGGAAGCCTCCTTAGTTTTATATTTTGTCCTCTTATAGAAAAGTTATATGGGGTCTTTTTCAACAGGGCTCTATTCTAACCCGAACACTGTTTCTTCCTGGTGATACCAGATCAGGCTGCCCTGTGGCTCCCTGAGACGAAATTCACCTACATTGACGTTTTTTGTTTTGTTTTTTTGTTTGTAAAACTTAATTATGTTCTACAAAACCAAAAACAAAAACAACAGCCCCTCTCCCTTTCTCCCTCCCCTTTTTTATTTTTATTTTTCCTACCCTACTCCCGGTCCTGGATATGACCTTAAACTACATCCGATGGTGAGATCCGGCTTACGGACTTTGGGGAATGTGGAGCCTCCTCTTAATTACCATTGCTCCCAGGTCCACCCTGACCCGGAGTGGTAGTACCTGTTAGGGTCCCAACTATGGGTTAAATAGAAACAGATATTAAAAGGGGAAAGAAACAAAAAAGAGAAGAAAACAAGACCAGATTCGGCATTAAATAACCCAAAAAGGGTTGATATGCCGTAAAACAAAACTACAAAACTACCAAACTGTTTCTTCTCAATATAAATGATCTTCCCGAGAATATTGTTCAGAAGATTAGTACCTGTGCTGATGATACCACTCTCTATTCTGGCGTTGCTTCTCACCCACCTCCCTCGGATCAGTTGAAATATGCAACTGATCTAGAAGTTGACCTGGGTTCAGTTGTGTATTGGGTACGAAATGTCTTATTTCGTTTAATCTTGTTACTACTTAACTTGTGTCCTTTTGGCCAAGATCAAAGTGTAGTATCTGTTCCGATGGATACTGCACCCCATAGACTGGTATTGTCTTGGCCTTCGGGGCTTGATTCTGCCGGTCTATGGGTTTGTCCTGTGCAGTTCTAGGAGGTCCACTCTCCCAGGCTTTGCTTCCCTTCTTTGGGGAGGAGTAAGTTTATTGCTTACTGTTAGGCGCCCCTACCGGGGAATGCCGACGGGGCTGCCCAGGCAATTTTTAATGGCCAGAGTGCTCACCTTCTCGGGCACTGGCTTTTCAAGTCCCACTTTCCCGACCTGACCTTGGGTCACATCTTAACTTGTGGGAGTAAGATAAAACTGGCCTTGTGCCTAACCTCCTGGAGAGGAGGTAAATAAATACTACTTAGCTTGTGTCTTTCAATCGTAGGTGTGCCCCTTTTCTTCCTGAGATTCTCATGGATGAGGAGAAATCGACTCTGAAACTTCTTGGTCTCTCTCTCTCTCTCTCTCTCTCTCTCTCTCTCTCTGTGTCATCAAATCTTTCTTGAACTTCATAGATTAGATCCATTGCCCTTTCTGCTTCTCGTAAAGTTGGTTCTCTCTATCGCTACAAACACTTTCTCACACCTGAGATTATTCTCTATCTCTACAAATAAACTATGAAACTATGTATTTAGTACTGTTGTCATATTTGGGCTGGTGAATCTCTGATCTAGAAGTTGACCTGGGTTCAGTTGTGTATTGGGTACGAAATGTCTTATTTCGTTTAATCTTGTTACTACTTAGCTCGTGTCTTTCAATCGTAGGTGTCCCCCTTTTCTTCCTGAGATTCTCATGGATGAGGAGAAATCGACTCTGAAACTTTTTGGTCTTTCTCTCGCATCAAATCTTTCTTAGATCCATTGCTCTTTTTACATCTCGTGAAATCGGTTCTCTCTTATCGCTCCAAACACTTTCTCACACCTGAGGCTATTCTCAATCTCTACAAATCCACAATCAGACTATGTATGGAGTACTGTTGTCATATTTGGGCTGGTGAATCTCTGTCCAATTTGAGGGTTCTTGATAAGGTGCAGAAACGTATCTGTAATTTGATTTGCCCCACCCTTTCTTCTTCTCTGCACCCTCTCTCTCACAGACGTGATGTTGCTAGTCTCAGTCTTTTCTATAAATACTATTATGGCACGTGTTATTCATAATTATGTGAACTATTCCCTGCTTCTTTTGTTCCAGCTCGTTTGACTCGTTTGTTTAGTGGTCGCCATCAATTCGCTGTTTTGATACCTCATTGTAATACAGCTTCCTATTCCAGTAGCTTCTTTCCAAATACTGCAGGCTTGTGGAACTCTCTTCTTGCTGACTGTTTTCCTCCTACATATATCCTTGGTCTTTTCAAGACTAAGGCCAATAGGCATTTCTTGTCTTTGCAATAATCATCTTGCGTTCTTACATCAAGTGGCTTCATGCCTTGTCTAGAGCGATTTCCATAAAAAATAAATAAACAGTAACAAGATGTTTATAAGATATGTCACTTCACATGTGCATTAATCTTACCCATGTTTTAAATTCCATCAAATTTTTCAATCTTTTGAAAATTTCGATGATGTTTAATTTGAAAATACTGGCAGGGTGATCCGGCGTTGCCCGGTGGTATTGCTAACACAATAGAGGAGTTAAAATAAAGTGTGTGGGGTATCTTTGTTTCTATATATCCTCAGTCCCGTTACTTTTTGAACACACAACACCCCCAGGACTGCACTCTCTCTCTCTCTCTCTCTCTGGCAACTGGTTCAATATAAAAGGAAGAAAGCAAGCAAGAAAGAAAAAAAAAAATTATTTAATTTCAGTGGTTTTGAAACAACTACCAGTAAGAATGAAAAAAATGAGTCCCAAACCTCACCCCACCCATTAATTGTGCCCTTGGCCGCCATTATCATCATCATCATCATCATCATAATAATATTCAGTTTAACGTCCATGTTTAGCTTGAAGAAATTAACTTCCAAACTAACCTATCTCTGCTCAGGTATTTACTTATCCGTCTTTCTCTAAAGTTCATTTGTATCACTTCCTCTCATGTTTTCCTTGGCCTTCCCTTTGAACTGACCCTGCTACCTTAACTGTTCTACATCTACTAACCCAAACAACTCTCATCCATTCTTTTAACATCGAAGTCTCCCTATACTGTCCAGATTTAATCTCCCTCTGAGATCATCAGATCTAAGCCTGTCTTTAATGCTCACATCATACATCCATCGTATCATTCTCATATCATTTCTCTCCATGCAACGCATGTCCTCAACCCACATTGGCCAGATTTCAATTGGTGAATATGAATATAACGACTTAATATCTTTGATAAATGACATAATTTTGGTTACAGACGGACATTTTAAAATAAAACATGAAACCGTTTTTTTTTTTTTTGTTATTTTTAATAATGTTCATACAATGTGAGCCACAAACATTTTCAGTTTATTGCAATGTTTTTTGTTTTTATTTGTAGCGGAATTTCACAAAAAAATTGCTTGTGAAAGTGAAAATCTGAGTCTGAAATGTCGGCGTTCCAATCGCATTGTTGTCTACTCGGCTATGTTGAGACATTTCCCTTGGAATAAAACGGCTTGTCCCAAGACAAAACCAGAACCACTTTTCAGTAAGTTTTTACTTTTATATTGCATCATGTTTATGGATACTACTGTACACCCCCCCTCCTTCTCCTCTCTCTCTCTCTCTCTCTCTCTCTCTCTCTCTCTCTCTCTCTCTCATAAATATATATATATATATTTGATGTTTTATATAATTTTATGTATTTTTATGCAAAATTTTGTTATATATTTTCAAAGTTTAATTTTATTATCTGCAGTAATGTCATTGCGGTAATGGTCCTCTGAGGAGAAGATTTTCTTTGAAAACTCATGAGTTAAGGACTTTAAAGGACTTTGCTTGAACATTGAATGCAAATAAAATTTGAGTCGCACCTTATTTTATTCTTTCACTTTATCTAGTGCTATATATATATATATATATATATATATATAGGATCAAATATAAACCAAAGTGAAAACTTTTAGTAGATGGAACCTATTGTGAAGAGGATTAGCTCAATATACGAGATAGAGCAATTGTAGAGATAGAAGAAAAAAGAGTGGTAAATATGCGACGATTGTCCAAATTTATTTCAAATTTCAATTGTTCAATGCAAGGTGTATTCAGTAATAAACTAGTGTTTATTATTCTTTCCTTAAGCCAAGGCTTTTCAAAGATCGAAATCTTATCATCAGAGGAGAAATACAGATGGATAAGTTGGCTTTCGAAAAAAACAAAGTTCAAATATTTGAAAAATATGAAAATTATTATTAAAAGAATTTTTGTTAAAAAAACGCAGTGAATGAAAAGAAAAAGTTCCGTGAAAAAGATATGCAAATTGTCCGGGTGGTAAATTTCCGTTGAAAAGAAGTCCGATGAATTGTAGAATGTGAAGATAAACTCTTTGCGTGGGAGCAGTGTGGAGAAAGTGCTCAAAATATAGGTAAGTCCAGACGCACTTAAAGGGGATTGAAAATTTGAGTCGCACCTTATTTTATTCTTTCACTTTATCTAGTGCTATATATATATATATATATATATATATATATATATAAAAGAAACAAAGTTTGCTTGAATCATTGCTGGTAAACAAGTAAATATGAAGGTGAGAATTCCGAGGTGGGAGCAATGCAATGTTGAGAACCGGAAGGTGGAATATAGGATGAACAAAAATAAATGACAGGATCAATTTATCTATATTTAAAAAAATGTTAATATAAAGACAGTAAATTATAAAATGAGGGACTTACTGCTGAATATTTAAAGGTCCGGAATGGTAGAAACTTTAATCATTTCGAGAGTAACAACCTCTCTTTTTCAAAAAGAAAACAAAAATTGGACCGGCCGGGTTGGCTGAGAGAAACCAAGATGGGCGCCGCTATATTATGTTTCGGCTAAGCTGATGAGGCTAAACCTTGAATAAGGTTGCGGCCGAATCACGTATGTACATATGTAGCCGTAAAAATTTATACTAAAATATAACTCTATTTGTTATTGAGCACTATTAGATAAATGCAGTTTTTTCATCGGGGTAACTTCTATGAATAAAAAAACTCACAAGCACTATATATATTATAATTTTTTCATTTATACAAACATTATTGGCTACCTAAGTGTATACATGTTTCAGCTGCCATTTCTTTCGAAATTCAGCTTCCTCAGGCCACGTACAAATTGAATTTTCAATTTGTACGTGACCTGAGTAAGCTGAATTTCGAAAATAATGGCAGCTGAAACATGTATGCACATATGTAGTCAATAATGTTTGTATAAATAAAAGAATTTATACTAGAATACAGCTCTATATGTTATTGTGCACTATTGTATGAACATCGGAGTTTCATTGGATTAACATCTAGGAAACATCAATAGAATCACTAATATATATATATATATATATATATATATATATATATATATATATGTGTGTTATAATGAAATAATTCCAGGAGGAGATCCGGGTATGAGAGCTCAATGTGATAAACAGAGCAAGAATAAAATGAAATATAATAACACGAAATTACATAATCATCGATGCAATAATTAATTTCAACCTTGTGGTTTTTTCAAGCATGTGATCCAGACGATTACATTTTTGAAACTGAGAGAAAAGAGTTAAATTCACACTCAACAATTCAAATATAATTGGAGAGAGAGGGGGTAACAACCCATCCAATACATATTTAGAGAGAGGGGGGAAATTGAAGCATATCTAATCCTTGAGTCTAACTTGGGAGGGGGAATTACATAATTTACTACAGACACCGAAGGGGAGGGAGGAGGGAGGGTCCTGTTTTTCAAAGGAATCGGGTCGTGTCAAAAATCAACAGTATTAATCCTCATCATTGTTTTATGACATCTACTGACTAGCGATAACTCGAAATCCAATGGACCTCTAGATATGTAACGGTGAAGGTACCAAATTGAATACGACTAGATTGTTATTTCCCTTCAATCCTCCTCATAAGTATTTATATAAGTATCTGTTATGGACACATGATTATCGACTTGTTGATATATATATATATATATATATATATATATATATATGTGTTATAATGAAATCATTCCAGGAGGAGATCCGGGTATGAGAGCTCAATGTGATAAACAGAGCAAGAATAAAATGAAGAATAATAACACGAAATTACATAATCATCGATGCAATAATTTATTTCAACCTTGTGGTTTTTTCAAGCATCTGATCCAGACGATTACATTTTTGAAACTGAAAGAAAAGAATTAAATTCACACTCGACAATTCAAATATAATTGGAGAGAGAGGTGGTAACACACCATCCAATACATATTTAGAGAGAGGGGGGAAATTGAAGCATATCTAATCCTTAAGTCTAACTTTGGAGGGGGAATTGCATAATTCACTACAGACACCGAAGGGGAGGCCGCATGTGAAATTATAGATAGTAAGATTGGGCATAGACGGTGATGGAGGAGGGGGGGGATGTCTGTTTTTCAAAAGAATCGATTATTATGTAATTTCGTGTTATTATACTTCATTTTATATATATATATATATATATATATATATATAGACTGAATCTTACGGCTTCCTTCATATGCACGCTTGAACTTGAGTTGAGCCCGGTTCTGAAGAAGAGAAGAGTTCCCGAAATATTAAAATTAAAAAAAATATTATATCATACGGAATTTCCACCAGACCATCTTGATACAGGTATTACATAACATTGTAACATTGTGTAGATAAACAGATATATGTGTGTTTGTGAAAGAAAAAAAAAATATGTATATATATATATATATATATAATTTTTGTTTTGTTGTTGACACATCCGATTATGGGCGAATAAATGCAGTCCTCTGCCTATTCTTAAACTGCTTAGGGAGCGAAAAATAATAAATGCATCGGTAAACGCACCGGTGCATTTATCGCTAGTAAAAACAATAACAAAACAAAAAATCTACGTAACATCATAGGCGATAAAATGTTGTGTATGAAATGTGGCAGAGCGCCCTAGGCTTGTGGTAAAACACTAGACTACGGATATTTACATCGAGGGTTCGATCCCTGCCCGGGTAGTCATTCTGATGACAGCTCATGTCTTCCTTTTATGCGTGCAAAAATTAATTTATAAATAATTAATCAATTAACATAAATATATATATATATACATATATATATATATATATATATATATATATATATATATATATATATATATTCCATGAAAAATGCCAGTATACTGAAATCATATGCCCTTAATAGGGTTAAGATGAAAATTCATATACACTAAATGTACAAAAGCAAGGAAATGTCCACATTTTTACACTTTTATTGTCATTAAGAGTATGACTACATATCAACCAAACCATTTCATTATCACATCACTACAGTATAAATCTCTATGCATGAGTGGATGAAGTGTGTGAGGTGCGCTGAAAAAAATTCCTACCAGTAAAATACATAGCCCTGTTGTGCTCGCATACCCTTAATGACAATAAAAGTGTAAAAATTTGGGAATTTCCTTGCTTTTGTACATTTAGTGTATATGAATTCTCATGGAATGTCACTACTTTTGTAAAGGCTATGCCTGATCATTTTTATGTTATTTTGGAATTTTTTGGAAAACTAAGGTATATGGTAAACTGAAATTAAAATGCCATCAACTAGACCCTAGAACCTCTATGTCTGACAAAAATCAGCTGAATCCATTAAATAGTTGATGAGATACAGGGTGGCACATACGTACGTATGTACGTACGGATAACAAAATCATGCCTGACCTTTCTGGATCTCTGGGTTGCCTTGACTAATGATGCTGAAATTCTACACACTTATAGAACCTATCAAATAAAAATTTTTTGCAAAGTTTTAACTAATTTGGTTTATTGGTTCTTGAGTTATGATTGATCAAAGAAATGAGATTTCCAGCATAGGCCATTTTTTTAAGTCTATTAAATGATAGAGCGCCATCGCGCCTCCGTTGATTTATAGGTTTTTATAAAGAATATATAGTTTTCAAACCATCGTTTGAGGAGCTGATTCGAATTCCGATTGTGTTTTTTTTTTTTTGTGGGGGGGTCCTTGAGTTTTTGCTTTTTTTAAACGTTTATCAGGACTTATTATAGAACTTCACTGTATTTTTTTTTCTCCGGTGTTTTAATGTAATGCTTTTTTTTTCACAATTCCATTATGTGTGCTACTATTCTCTGATGATTGACACGGTTAGACTAAAAAATATATATTTTCCTAACTTCAAACATGTAAGAAGAATGAATATAAAATTTTTGAAAAAAAATTTTTTTTGTGTAAGATGAAAGAATACTAATAAATACTCATCGAAATACAAAAATAAAAAAAATTGAAAGAACAAATGAAAATTATGGTTTTGGATTGATTTTCATATGATCATTGGAATGAAACAAAGTATATAAAAAATTTAAATATATATATATATATATGATCTTTTTTTGAAAGAAAATGGGTGAAGGACTCGACAATATGAAAAGTCGAAAGAATAAAACCGAAAAAAAAATAACGAAATTCTTCTTTGGATGTTTTACTGAATTACCAGCTTTTCAAAGTAATATATACTCAGCCGCATACATGCAACCTACATTCCTTTGAAACTCGTGCACTTTTATGCATACTCAAATGCTGCATGCAAATGCATCACAGCGAGAACTCGTCTAGCTACAACCACAGCAAAGAACTTTTCTCTCTCTCTCTCTCTCTCTCTCTCTATATATATATATATATATATATATATATATATATATATATATATATATATATCTTTCTCTCTCTCTCTTTATCTATCTCTTTCTCTTTCTCTCTCTCTCTTTCTCTCTCTCTGTACCAAAAACCAAACAAAATTTCCATGAACAAAGTTTCTTTCTTAGAACATCCCATTTGTGTAACAAGGTATCACGAGTCTGCTTCCCAGCCGACTACAAGATGATCGTCTTCAAGTCTAATGTGAACAAATACTTGGATAATCCATTCCTCTTAAGTAATATTTTGCCCATCACACCCATTTGTTTTCGATCCTCTTGTGGGGGCGAGTAGAGGCGATTATAGTCTAACTGTCACTCTCTTTAACCCTTATCCTCGAGTAGCACCCGGGCCTTGATAAGTGGCGACACATCAGTAAAAAATAAAAAAAATAAAACAGAATTGTTTACATGCCAAGTACATGCCAGTTCGTCAATGCTTAAAAATGCTATTTTGGGATCCCCCCCTTTCTTTTTTTTCTTTTTTTTCTTTTTTTTTCTTTTTTTTCTTTTTTTTCTTTTTTTTTCTTTTTTTTTCTTTTTTTTTCTTTCTTTTCTTTTTTTCTTTTTTTTTAATTAAAAATTTGTCATCTTCTGTTAAATTTTAAAAGCACTCATTGCCTTTTCAGATTGCCAAACACCGCAAGTTGCCGAACAGGCGATCAAAGAATGTCAGGGACGTAAGCACTGCGTTGCTAATGTTGCGAGTAGTTTATTTGGGGAACATTGCCCGCATAATTCCCAAAAGTACCTGGAAGTTGTCTACACGTGCGGTAAGTCTAAACCACTTTTATTTTCTACTAGCAGGGCTACCCGACATTGCCCGGGAGAGTTGTAAGTAACTTATTTTTATCAATATTATTTTTTGTGTAGCTATTTGTTACGTCTGATATTTACACGTGGTTATCGGTTTAATTACAACTCAAAAATGAATAAACGACGAAGTAGAACCGTTAACAAATTTATTTAACAAAAACACTGATTAAATGAAATGTAGAAAACCGCTGAACGCGAGATGCTTAGTCTAATCGTGATGGCCGTTCTGTTTACTTTTCAACTGTCATGGCAGACGACTTCTTTTATCCAAGGGCGATAACTCTTTCTTTTGATTCAAGGGGAAATAACTATTCTGTTTTGTTAGGTTGCCCTAACAACATTTCATCCAGATACCGTTTTAATATCACATGGTTCGACTTTAACCGAAAAAAAGTGACTAAAAAAAAAAGTATGAAATACTGTCTTTTAACTCTGAAGAAGGCATGTATCGTTAAAAAAAAATTAAGTTCAAAATAAAACATGGGCACATTTTTCTTTTTAACTTCACCATTTAGAGGGTGTGGCCATCCAAACTCGCACTCTTTCCCCAAAACTTATAAAATCGGTTCGATACAAAAAATCTTATAGATAAAAGAATTGCTGTACATTTGTTACGTCTGATGTTTACGCGTTGTTATTGGTTTAATAACAACTAAAAAATGAAGAAAGGACGAAGGAGAACCTTTAACAAAAACACGGATTAAATTGAAATGTAGAAAACTGCTGAACGCGAGATGCTTAGTTTGATCATTAGAGCCGTTCTGTTTACTTTTCAACTGTCATGGCAGACGACTTCTTTTATCCAAGGGCGATAACTCTTTCTTTTGATTCAAGGAGAAATAACTATTCTGTTTTTTTAGGTTGCCCTAACACTATTAAAAGTGTAAGAAATTCTTTCCTCTATTCTTTATTATTTATTGCATACACAATTATTCTTTTCTTTCTTTATTATTATCAGTTAGTATTAAGATTAAGCCTCCCTTTCTTTGCTAATAAAAAAAATTGCATATGTGATTACTGAGACGAAATAGACACACTTTTAGTGTATAGATTTCTTCATTCATCTCATATCGATGATCATCATCATATCACTATCAGTTAACGTCCATTTTACATGCTGGCATATGTTGGACGGCTTTAAGAAATAGACTTCCAAACTAACCTACCATTACGTGGTGCAAAACTGTTCTGGGAATTCATTTTACCCGTTATGGGACGGGTATTCTTTGAGTGTGTGTATATATATATATATATATATATATATATATATATGTCTGAAAAACAGAAAGAAAAAACAATTGAATGCAGGAAGAAATAAAAAAATAAATAAGCAGAAGATTTGACAGGTTTCGTTCGAATCAACAAACGTCTTCAAAGAAAGTATAATATATATATATATATATAACTTCTTTGTAAAATGGTAGGAAAAATCTCAATTAAAGTAAAAAATTAAGAGCATAATATTTATTTATTCTGGTACAGAAAAATTAGTACAACATTCGTACCGTCGGTTTCAAGCACGGAAGGTCTTATGACAACAGAAGCTGAAGAGAGCCGGATGGGTAAGACCTTCCGTGCTTGAAACCGATGGTATGAATGTTGTACTAATTTTTCTGTACCAGAATAAATAAATATATATATAGTCATCCACATACAGACTGTTTCGCTGTTTCACAGCTCATCAGTGCGGCTAGACCAGTTAGTGCCTCAAGCCAGGATCGAAACGCAACCGTCGAGCTGACAGTCGGCGCTTCTAACCCCTACGCTATCATGCGACACTGACTGAATGTAAGAAATATCTCAATGTTAGTAAACATTGCAATACATATATATATATATATATATATATATATATATATATATATATATATATATACTCTTTTCTGTTGGTCTTATCATTCGAAAGCGGGGTCTGCACTGGATTTTCCTATCCACATTTGCTTGATTGCAACAGTTACCGATAAGGTGCACTATCTGTCGCACCATACATTGCATATTGCATAGTGCATATTGCATAGTGATGGAATGATTCCAATATTTTTCCCGATTTCGATACAATTATCGATTCTGTTCTAAATTACTGATTCCAACACAATTGCGATTCCTATTCTGAAATCGCCTTAAAAAAGTAGAATTTCATTGGGGGGGGGGGTAGCGGAGAATCCTCATCTACTTTTAAATGTAGATAGAATTTTCTTTTTAATTTGATAAATGTTTTCCCTTTTATGCATTTTATCAAAGATTTTCATCTATATTTTTCATGCGTGCCATTTTTCTCTACATATTTACTCGCGCCATTTTGACCTGTGTCCTTTTTGACCTGGCCATGAATTCGTTATTATGATCTACACATTTTAGTTTTACTGGTAGTTTAAAATCAATAAACATTCATCATTTTATCTAGAAAACAAAAATTTCTTAGGCAAACAAAAATTTTAAAAATAAAAGAACCGTTTTGGGAACTAGGCTCAAATTTTTCAGATTCTGATACTGATTCCGATACCCAAAAATGTTCCGAGTTTTCCGATTCCCGGTTCCTATTCTGATTAATCATCCCAACACTAACATTGCATCAAAACATTTCTTTTGATTGGTGGAGGCTCGGGGTCAAAATATTCTGACATTATTTCTTTGAAAAGTTTTCAGATAAAAATAGCTTTTAAGGAATAATTTTTACGTTTTAATTTTATTTCTAATAAAAAAAAAATAGTTTTTATTTTTTTTAATTCTGATATATAAACTCTGATGTATCTAAAAAAAAAATTGTGCTATTTAAAAAAAAAAAAAAAAAACACTTTAAAAACGTTTCTAACAGATCTTTTTCATTTTAATTTTGGTAGTGCCAAAACGTATTCTTCGGAACAACAATGGTCAGGATCCCAAATCCAAAAAGGGGAAGACCCATTCGAATTCGAAGAAATCCAAGGACAGAAAATCGCAAAAGGCCAAGAAAGAGCCAAAAATTACGGGTCAGTCTTGGAAACCTGATGTCAGAGGTCAACAGGACCCGGCCATTATCCAACAGTTTCAGGGTAAAAACAAAGCAACAACAACAACTACTACAACAGAAGCAACAACAACCACCACCACCACCACCACCACGACCACCACCCCAGCGCCCACCACCACCACCACAACCACGACCCCTGCTCCCACCACCACTACTACAACAACTGCTGCTCCCACCACCACTACTTCACCAAAAACTACTGTACCCGTAGTTATATACAGTCCGACTCCGAGTACACCTGAGTTTAGAGCCGATATCGCACAGTTCAACCCGGCACTACCAAATATTCCAAATTCTCGCCCAGGTAACACACATTTATCTTTTCTTCTATTTCATTTATTGATGTTGTCTTCATTGTCTTTTATCTTTTCTTTCATTTTTTTTTGTCTTTTAGTGTTGGAGAGGTAAATAAGGGGCAGGTAACTCTTCACAACAGCTCTAGCTTTCGAACAATATTTTTCTAACCCTAACCCTAACCCTAAACCATAACCCTAAACCCTAACTCTTTTATGTCTAATCGACGTTCTCCTTGCACAGTAGCCACATGTGTAACGCCAATTAAAGCCATCAGTTTTGATTACTGGAAAATCGTGTTTAAAATTCGTGGTAAGAGTTACCTGCCCCTTATTTACCTCTCCAACACTAAAAGACAAAAAAAAACTTTTTTTTCGGCTTTTTATTATACAAGCACCGTTTTTTTTTTTTATATAAGGTCGATGAAAAGAAATTTCTCTTTTCAAAAACTAAAACAAAATACTTTTTCTAAATTTAATAGTACTCGTTCGTAACTTAAGAAAACAAAAGCAAGCAGCAGCAGGTTATAGTTAAAGGCAAGATTAAAGGAAACGTCAAGTGGGACGGACGGACGAACGGACGGGCATAGCAAGTTAGAGAGATGCGATGTATGTATCTAAAAAGTTATGGATTAAACAAAACAAAGTTTGTTGGTTTCCCAATGCGTATTCATATATTCTTTTTTCATCTGGATTTGCTGGATTGCGAGTTATACTCTGGCTGATGAGTCGCATGGATATCGCTCCAGACAAGGCATGAAGCCACTTGATGTAAGAAGTTTTAAAAAAATACTACTTCAAGGTAAAAAACTAGACAACGATAAGTGTTAGATGGATAGATTCTGATCCAGAAAACAGCAATTCATCTCCCTTTGTCAGAAACACTGCTCATAGAATGTGAGGACTAAAGGACAAAATAAGGGAAGTAAGAGTTACGAGGCTGTCGAAATTAAACCAAAATTAGTCACTTTCTACTCTCCTATTAAACAAATATACATATTCATATATATATATATATATATATATATATTCTAGATGATTGGTGGTGTATGAAGCATTAAAAACGATGTTGTTTTTTTAAATTGTTTTTATTTTGATATTTCGACCAGTCCTCTGGTCTTTGTCAAAAAATGATCTGAAATGATGAAAACTGAGGATCGTTGAGCAAACTATAATTTTGAACTCTGTGCGGCGTTCGTTTTTTGTCATGACGCGTGAGATGGTCCACACATAACGTTTCTTCGGGTTAGCAAAGAGAACCGTTGTTTTTTTTTTAATAAAACAAACTATTACGCGTCCGTATTTTTTTTTTTTTTTTCTGTGTTCATCCAGATAAAGTGGGTCTACACTGAATATTTTTCATCCAAATTTGTTTGATTGCGACAGTTATACTCTGGCTGATGAGTCGCACCATCTGTCGCCAGAGCTCTGAATAAATTTTTCTTACATACAGCACCCGGTCTTCCCAAATGGTCACCCATTTAGTCCAGGCCAGGTTCAATGTTGCTTAACTTTGGTGATCTAACAGGAATAGGTGTGTTAATGTGATTATAGGCATATAAATCCAGATATATCACGGAAGCTGCTAATCCCCCCCCCCAAAAAAAAACCAATCGCATTTGTATATCAATATAGGTAAATCTTAATATAAGTAGTGACTGTGAACTTGTATTTGTGTGCGTAAACTGCACAGTTTGTGATCGTCCACTAATTGTCTTTGTCCGAATTTGGTGCGTGATTTCAACACTGGCCGTAGTGTCAGTCATGTGATCTCGGTCACATAGAAGTTCTTTCCAAATAAAATTATAACTCAGAATTTTAAAACAAGTGTTATTTAGAGAGGTTTAAAATGACACTTGGTTTCTTTGAAATGACATACTTGCAACCAGAAAAACAGTCGGTTTGAAAAGAACTTTCCAACCGAATACAAAACAATAGACCATCCATTTAACGTCTCGACTGTACTCTGAGCCAGACCAAATCAAAAACGGTCTGTCAGCTTAGGGCCCAGAGACCCATTTGTCTCTGAGACCAACAGAAACCAGAAATCTCCCCCTGCTAATTTTGCTCGAATATATATAAAGATATCCTGTTAGTTGGGATATGCCACACAGCATGTCCACTTGAGAATTATCGACTGTTTAATCACCGCACATAAAATCTAACTGATCAGGGAGGGAGGGGGGATTTATCAGCAAAAGTGGACATAACTTCTGTGTGATCTCAAGTGTCTTGCTTTCGTCAGCACGGAACCCCGTTTTTAAGTAGCGATTACTTTCTTCAAAATGGCATCCCATTTTCTGGGTGGTCAAATCCAGAGACAGATATTTTTCCAATCACGTGTTCGCCGTTTGCATCTATTGTGGCCCCACTAAACATGCATTATTATTCATGTTTACAGTGGTGGCTGGTCCGTTGGGACTGTGTGTACCTGTAGCACCCCCTATTCAATTTCACCAAGACATTTAGCATGTGTCGCATTTGTTCAGACTTGTGCAATCTATCTATAGCTATACTATATATTTGTGGTCTGTCTGTCTCTCTACCCGGGGATGCAACTAAAAACAAAGCCCTATACGAAGATCAAACACAAGTTTTCTCAATTAAGATTTTATGGGGAATCCAATGGTGATGTTAATTTTGTATTTTTCTTTGTGTGTCTTTGAAGTCATACGACAGTTTCCCACTTTTTTATGCAGTCCTTTGCATTAGTGTTGTACCCTGCAATATCTTTCAAGCTGCACCGGTTGCGCAGTAGAGGGCAGACAATGCAGTGTTGCATGGTATGGTCCTCCTCTCAACATTCGCAGATGGTTGGGTCAGTTTTGTAACCCCATCTAGTCATAGCAACTTTTGATCTCACCATTCCCGTTCTCAGACGGTTTAGTGTTTTCCACTGAAGCCAGGATGCCTCTGAACCAGGAGGGAGTGCCTCAGAAGAGGGGATTCCCATATCAGTAGAGGGGGGGGGCATTCTCTAGCTGTCTGGTCTACAGCTGTAGTCTGGTCTCTTCCTAAGATGGCTGAGGAAGCTTCTCGTTGACTTCAGTCGTTGGACCGTTGGTTAACGTCCATGAAGGAGATGGCGATCATCACTGATAGCCTTTGTGATCTCTACTCGGCTGGCAACAAAATGTTGTATTAAGATCCTTTAAAATAATATGATTGAGAGATCCCCGTTAACGTCAGACATGCATAAACAGTTACTTTTAACTTTTTTGCTATGACCTGATGAAATAACTGTAACGAATTAGTTACGGATGAAGAAAGACGAAGTATAAAACTTTGCACATTGACTGACCTCCATGCTTTAAGGATCTTTTCTTAAAGCATGAATCGTAAATCAGTCGGACAGTGGCTCTGCTGCTGTCCGACTACTGTTCTGCTCAGTCCTCCCAGGCTTTTCCTTCTCTTTGAGAAAGGGGTTAGTTTATTGCTAATCGCCTGAGGCGTCCCTACTGAGGAATGCCGCCAGTCCTGCTCAGGCATTTTTTGTAGGCCAGAGTGCGCTGATCCTTGTACGTTGGTTTTTCAAAACTCATGCATGGCCTTGTGTCCAACCTCCTTGAGAGATAAGTAAAGATTAAGATGGATAAGCCATTAAATGTCCAATGAATCCTTTTGGTTGGCCAAGACGCATGTTTACGTCTCTGGTGTTATGACTGCCATGTTTCTTCTCTGACTGCCCTGTCAGCTAACAGTAAAGAACCAGTAATTAAGGGGACGCAACCCTGATGATCTCTCTGCTGATGGGATCCATGGGGGATAACTCTGGACCTTGCAAACCTTCTTAGGCCACAGAGCTTAAGATTTATAACTTTAAATTTAAAATTATAGAAATTGAAAATCAATAATAAAAATGGTAATATGGGGTTCGGGGTTGTGAGTCTGAGTACACAGAAAGCGGGGGGGGGGGGCTCATTCATTCCTGGGCAATGATGAGGTTGTCTGCTGGTAATATTACATTAAATAAACCTCTAATTTCTAGAGATGCAAATAACTCTTGAATCCCCTAGACTGTACCTGAAACTCCACCAGCGGCAATTGTCTGTCAGTGAAGTAGAATTGTCAACTCGCCCCTCCCTTTCTTCCGCTCTACTCTCTCTCTCTCTCTCTCTCAATTATTTACAACGATTCCACTTCTCTTCTCATTCACTTTTTTATTTACGTGATTTGCCCTTCCACCAACTAAAACATTCACGTACACATGAAAAGTTTTAGTAGTGTTCCGACCCTCGTTTTGACCCAATCGAAATGAATGGCTCTACCCTTGAAGAAGCCCCCCCCCCTTCCTTTGACCAGCTCCTAGGACTGACCTTCACTCAAGACCTGAAATGGAAGGTGCTTAACTGGGCTCCAATCTAACCCCCCCCCTCCCCCGTAAAGCATTTACAACAAAAACTTATCCTGGGGGTTCAACCTAAATTGGGATCTGTGCAGCAAGATGTCTGTTTACATTAGTTTTAAATTTTTGCATGGCAGTACTGTCGGGGAAACAGGGAGGGAGTTCCAGAGGCCAGCAGCACGAGGAAAGAAGCTATTTGAGTAGAAAGCTAAAGATAAAACTATACTTTTGTTCAGTTTTAAATAAAGAAATTAATTTAACTAGCAGGACCTCGTAGAAATTCCACGGCGTTTTCTACATCAATCTGTATAATTTACGGTTAATAATGATAAAATTGCTTTTGAAATAATAAATGTCTGCCACGCCCAACACTATAAAGAAAAACATTACTTTCGTTTTACATAAAAATAATTGCCATTATCAGCTAAATGTTCTTGAAATGAATAAAACGAATATGTCTCTTTATTTATTTAAAATTGTTGAAATTTAATTCTTTTTAAAACAATAAAGATTCTTTGTCTTCTTACCATAAAAATAATTGCCATTATCAACTAAATGTTCTTGAAATGAATAAAACGAATATGTCTCTTTATTTATTTAAAATTGTTGAAATTTAATTCTTTTTAAAACAATAAAGATTCTTTGTCTTCTTACCATAAAAATAATTGCCATTATCAGCTAAATGTTCTTGAAATGAATAAAACGAATATGTCTCTTCTTTATTTATTTAAAATTGTTGAAATTTAATTCTTTTTAAAACAATAAAGATTCTTTGTCTTCTTGCCATAAAAATAATTGTCAACTAAATATTCTTCAAATTAATGAAACGAATGTCACTTTTTGAAATGTATTCATTTAAAATTGTTCTGTTTTAGTCGACAGGGATGACATGATTTCATTCTGGAACAATTCATTTTAAAATGGGTAAAGTCAATGTTTTACCTTAGCGCCATCAAATTAATCATTAATCACTAATCACCATCTTTGCTGATCGGATGCTCTCATTTTGTAAATGTGTGTGAAAGGTGATGCAAACATGAAAAGCCTCAGCGTATTATTTTTTTATGGAAATCGCTCCAGACAAGGCATGAAGCCACTTGATGTAAGGAGCTAACAAAAACGAAAGATGATTATCGCAAAGACACGAGATGCCTATTGACTTTAGTCTTGAAAAGACCAAGGTAGGAGGAAAACAGTCAGCAGGAAGAGAGTTCCACAAGCCTGCAGTTCTTGAAAAGAAGATATTGGAATAGGAAGCTGTATTACAATGAAGTATCAAAACAACGAATTGATGAAGACCACTAGACCAATGAGTCAAACGAGCTGGAACAAAAGAAGCAGGGAATAGATCAGACAATTCTGAAGAACACATGCCATAATAGTATTTATAGAAAAGACTGAGACTAGCAACATCACGTCTGTTAGAGAGAGGGTGTAGAGAAGAAGAAAGGGTTATTATATAGATAATCAGAATTTTGTAGTTTATATTTCTGTTTGTTTGTCTTAGTTTTTAAATTTATTCACCTTTTTAACTTATCTTTTGAATTTGTGTTTTAAAAAAAACAACAAAACAACAAGAAAAAACAACATAAAAAAACAACAAAAAAAAACAACATAAAACAACAAAAAAAAATCAAACAAAAAAAAAACATAAAAAAACAACATAAAAAAAAACAAACGAAAAAAACAAACAAACTGATCTTACCTTTCCTCTTTTTAGGTGGAACAATTAGAGACGCGAGGGGAAGTAACTCTGCCTCTGACTCCAATTCTGTTTGTTTGTCTTAGTTTTTAAATTTATTCACCTTTTTAACTTATCTTTTGAATTTGTGTTTTAAAAAAAACAACAAAACAACAAGAAAAAAAAAACGAAAGAAACAAAACAAAAAACAACAAAAAACAACATTAAAAAAAACAAAAAAAATCAAACAAAAAAAAAAACTGATCTTACCTTTCCTCTTTTTTAGGTGGAACAATTAGAGACGCGAGGGGAAGTAACTCTGCCTCTGACTCCAATTCTGTTTCTCCTCAACCGAATTCAGGATGGACTTTACATTGCATTAACACAACAACAACAACAGGCGAAAAGAAGAAGAAAAAAGATTTGACCGTCGTCGCTGATTGGCTGGGATTATTTTACCTTTTAAGAAGTAAGTCTTTCAAATATCGATTCAAACTTCTCGTCTGCGGTTGGTAAGATTTTCAAAAAAGTTAAAGCAAAAAAAAATGACTAGAATTTGAAGATGATGATTGTGATTGCTTGTTTTATGGCACATCAACCCTTTTTGGGGGTCAGTTGGTAAGTTCTAGAAAGTTATTTAATTGTATATTTCGTTTCTCCGGTGGAAACTGGAAATGATTGATTTTTATTTCGGTAGTCTATTAATTGATAGGTAGGCAGATTTTTTAACAGCATGGTGAGGTTTGGTGTGTGATAGTGTTCCTTGCGGTCAATTAAAATATGTTTGACTGTGAGTAGTTGATCATAGAAGGTGCAGCTTTCGTTTTTGTTTGTTTTACGGCATATCAACCATCTACGGGTTATTTAATGCCGAATAAAGTTGTCAAATATAATTCTATAGGTAGGATAATTATTTATATTCCTAGAATACATTGATCTTGAAATACATCGTACTCAGAATACATTACTCTTAGAAGGACATTTCACATTACTCAAGAACAAGAAAACGGAGCACTCCACCAGTGACACTACTCTCAGAATACATTACTCTCAGAATACATTACTCTTTGAAAAAAATGACTCCTTGGGAGTGGTAATATTCTGTGTTCTCAAAATGACTGACCCTCAGCCACCGCCTTCTAGTATCTATTTGGGAAGTAAATAAAAAGGAGAAATAAGGTTTTGATTTTTTGAAGAATAATTATTTATATTCCTAGAATAGACTGCTCTCCTACAATACATTGATCTCGAAATACATTGTTCTTAGAAAGGAAATTTCACAATGAAAGCGGAAACATTACTCTAAGAGAATTCTACTGAGAGAGAGAAGCATTACCCTCAGAAAACAACACTCCAAGAAAAAAGTTACTCTCAGAAAAAAATTACTCTTAGAAGGGAACTCTGCTGAGAGAGGAATTATACTCAGAAAACACCACTTTAAGAAAAATATTACTCCCAGAAAAACATTACTCTTCGAAAACATTACTCTTTAGCATTGGTAATCTGTGTTCAACACCATTGATCCTCATCCACTGCTTTCTAGTCTCGATTTGAGGAGCAAAATAAAAAGAAGTAGGTTTTGACTTTTTGAAGAATCAGATTGAATAATACGGTTGGGAATAAACTTATAGATACTAGGGCATGACGTGACAAGCCGATTGATCGGATCGGGTCTCTCCGACCTCCCGTCTAACAAAAGTAAGGGCCAAAGTGGACGAATGCCTAGCCAGCAGGATCCCATCCTACGGTATCACGGGTCGCCACCCACGGCAAACAGTTAGCCCCGTTTTCAGTGAAAGGGTTTACCCCTCTGCATGGGGTTGCAGTCGGCGAATTCGTGGCCTCGCTGACAGGGTGAAACTTTCTCTTTGAGTAAGTATTTATGTTACACATCACATCTTCTCCAAACACCTGCTGAATTTAACGCGACGGCAGAGATGAACATTATGAAGCCACACTCGATGATCTGATCATCACCCCTTCCCATGTCCAGAATATCATTAAAAAAAACTTGACACCTCCAAAGCATGTGAACCGGATCTTATCCCTTCTATAGTAATAAAGAAATGCTCTACTGAGCTGGCCCCTGTCCTCTCCAAACTCTACAGCAAATGCCTTACTGAATGTTGCTTCCCTGATAGCTGGAAAATTGCCTCTGTGATTCCAATGTTCAAGAATTCTTTTGAACAAACTAACCCGCAAGATTATCGCTTCATCAGTCTCTTCCTGCTCTTTGTTTAAATCTTTGAATCATTAATAAATTTAGCGATAGTCCACCACTTCGTTAATTCTAAACTTCTTTCTGACCATCAGTATGGATTTAGACAAGGACGTTCTACTGTGGATATCCAAACGCTCATCTCTGAACGCATATACCATACACTGGACAAGGCAGGAGAAGCAAGGCGGTAGTGCTTGATATGTCCAAGGCCTATGACAAAGTCTGACCTTAAGGTCTTCTCATGAAAATTAATTTGTAGGATATTATTAGATGAATATTTAATGTATCAGATCATTCTTAGAAAAAAAAAATCCATGTTGTCCTCAGTGGCTGTACATCGAAACATGACATTAATGCAGGTGTGCCCGAGGGGTCGATCCTTGGACCTTTATTATTCCTGATTTTCATAAATGACCTCTCTGATGCAATTGTGTCTGAGATGGGCATACTTGCTGATGACACCACGCTCTACTCGAGGCATGTAGGTAAAACGAACTCACACATATGCAAGGCAATGGCTGAATCTGTAGTTGAATAAATGAATGATAACATTTAATGCGACTAAAACTTCTTTCCTTAAACAATTATAAGGAACCTTTTCAACCACCAATTGCCATGGCTAATAGCACCCTACCTGAGAGTCCAACGTTCAAACTCCTTGGTGTAACATTCATAGGTCACATGAATTAGAACAAATACATAGAAGATACTGCCAAGGTTGCTGCAAAGAAGGTAGGTTCCCTTTACCGTGCTAGAAAACTTCTCACACTTGTCAGTATCCTATATCACTACAAAGCCACCATCCGCCCATGCATGGAGTTTTGTTGCCACATCTGGGCTGGTGCACCAACCACTAGTCTCTCCCTCTTAGACAAAGTCCAAAAAAGAGCCTCTAATTTAATAGGCCTCACACTGTCTACCAAGCTCCAACCTCTGTCTCATCGATGCAATCTTGCATCCCATGCTTGTTTTACAAGTACTTCAATGGAATGTGCTCCAACAAACTTGGTGCACTAGTATTCCCATCAACGTAAATCCCCCCGACCAACTCGACAATCAGCAAAATCCCACCTCTTCGGTGTAGAGATCGCCAAATGCCATAAGGTTTTCTGCTCTAATAGCTTCTTTCCTTCAACTGTTAATCTTTGGAATTTTCTCCCTGCTCTCTTAGCTGTACCAACATGTAGAAATTTAAATGTAATGCGAACAAATATCTCACCGCAGAACTCCCCAATTAGGATTACCCTATAAATATAGCTCTAAATTCACAGTAGCCCCTTACATCTCAGTAGCAATGTGCCCTCTTGTTTGGATTGAATTAAAGTAAAAATTAAAAAATAATTTTAAAAATAATTTAAAAAAGTAAAAATTAAAAATTTTTTAAAATAATTTTAAAAAATTAAAATTAAAAAATAATTTTAAAAAATTAAAATTAAAAAATAATGTTAAAAAATAATTTAAAAAATTAAAATTATAATATAATTTTTAAAAATAATTCAAAAAATAAAAATTATAAAATAATTTTTAAAAATAATTTTAAAATAATGCTGACTACCAGTCAATTTATTAGACACATATATTTAAATAAAATGATTTTATGTATATTTATTGTGTTTGTAATTTGTACAACAAAATGTGGATAAATAAATGATGGCACAAGAAAAAAATATCCGTTGGCAAAAGCAAATTTTCTTCTCTTTTTTTTCACTTAGAAGACATGACTGATCCTGGATGGCATCAAAAGTATTTATTTTTCTTTTCAACTTGAGCAATTCGTACAAATTGCTTTCGACTTCCTGTTGAAGATAAACACAAAATGAAATATTATTTATAAAAAAAAATCAAACAAACAAAAAAAAGAGAAAAGTAATGTTGAAAATATATTCATAAAACTGCTCAATTTAACAGAGTGTGTAAACTATAGGTTCTACAACTACTAGGAGTTATTAATGCCACTTCTACAAGAAAAATCACACATTCCTTGCACTGATTAAATCTCAAAGTCATTTTTGTCAAAATGTAACATTACAACACTAATAATCCGATGTGTAACATGATATGCTATGTCACATGGTGTCACAATTCCCTCGAACACAACAAATATGCAGGCACACAAAACAGCTAACAGCTGTGTTTTGTTAACATACACTAGTACAGGGGAAGGCAACCTTTTCAGAGTGAGGGCCAGATGAGACTTCTGGAAGGAGATCGCGGGCCGGAGTGAAAAACGAAATCTCAGAATGACTATTTTGTTTACATGAATAAATTGTACAAAAATTGCATCAAACACTCTACAAATCTGATATTTTTTCTCAAGAGACTTCTGTATGTGATGTTATAAAAGGCGCCGACGAAGAGCCATTTTGGAATCATAAAAAATAATGATGGGGGAAGTAGCAAGTTGATCCAGCATTCGTTTTGACACACCTCACATAAGGTCTATTTTTCATGCCCTTTCCTCGTCTCTCGTTTCCTCTTTGCCTCTCTCTTTCTCTTTTTATCTCAGGCCAAGGATTTGAAATTAATAGTTAAAGAAAAATGAAATATACATGCATCATCGCTCGCTAATATTTATACATTTTCATCCCAATGTAAATCTTAATAGAAACCTACTTTTACATCTATGTCACAAAATGATATGAGTTTTACTGGGAGGTCAGCGGGCCAGATTGCAATAATAAAGCATAGCAGGGTGGCTGGCCGGACGCTAAGCCTTCGCGGGCCGGATGTGGCCCGCGGGCCGGAGGTTACCTGCCCCTGCACTAGTAATAGTAAGCTCGATAAGTTGTGACGTCTCTCTCCTTTTTTTTGTATTAGCAGTCGAGTCGTTCTCTTTGTCTCCTTTTTTGTTTTTATGCTGGCTGTAATTACTGAAGCAATTCAAAACAAAACACCAATCTCGCGTCCTTTGAAGGAGACAGGCCACTGCTTCTATTTATCTTCCTCCCACAAGATAAGATGTGACACAAGGTCGGGAAAGTGGGAAAAAACCAGCGCTCGAGAATTTGAGCACTCTGGCCATTTAAAAATTGCCTGGGCAGCCACGTCGGCATTCCCCACTAGGGGCGCCTCAGGCGATTAGCAATAAACTAACCCCTTCTCAAAGGGTGAGAAGGCAAAGCCGGGGAGGGTGCACCTCCTAGAACTGCACAGGATGGACAACCGATAGACCGGTGTAAATCCAAACCCGAAGGCCCGGACGATACCGGTAACACTACTACAAAAATCATGATTTTCATTCTCTGCTTGTTCACGTCAACAACCATGCCGAAGTCTGGACACTTTCTGACAAATCAAAATTAATATTCTGTATGATTTTTCTACATTGCTTTCTTCATCCTGAGGAAGTCTTTCGATAAAGACGAAACGTTGATGAATACATAAATCACATAGTTTTTGGCTTTCTTTTTTTCATCTTTTTGTACCACTGTTATATCCCCTTATGAAGATTAATAACAAGAAATAATGATACTACTAAACCTTTTGTCTAGAATCCTTATTCTAATTCTGATCAACATTCATTACATGAGTTCCAGGGCCGGTGGGACAGTTATAAAAGTGTGTGGGGGCGGGGGGGGGTCTCCTAAAAAGTGAGGCGGACCCGGTTAAACACATGCATATCAACTTAATTATTGATGACCATAAAGTGGGGGGGAGTCAAAAAGTGAGGGGGTTGAGCCCCCCCTTGCTCCCCCCCCCCCACCCCGGGTGCCGGTGTCAAAAATGTAAAATTTAAACTTAAAGGGTCTTAAAAATAAATTTTTCTTTAGGTAATCTTGCGTAATTGATGCCTAATGAGCATGGATCAAATTCAATGCAAATCTGAAATATTTCAATTGTCAAATTAGGCATCCTAAAAACTCTTTGAAATGCTCCAAAAGAAATTTAAACTTGTAAAATATTTATTAACTGACGTCATACAGCTTTTGTGAAAATTTCATAAAAATCAGAAATATCTGAATTTTCTTGAACGCCTTCCACCAGCTTTTTTACCCACTTTGCATAAAACCGAATTAAACTAAATATAGCCCACATTATGATCCCTTACGCTGAGCAGTTATTTGCAAATTCATAACTATCTGTTTATTGGTTTAGAAGTGAATCGTGTACACACACATACATAAACATATACACATACTTAACTTTATATATAGATGGAGATAGTGTGACATTGATATATATGTGTATATAACTCGTGTTTTAGTTTTCTTTTACTGTATTCTTGATCTCAATAAATATTTATTTAATCATAAAAAATAATTCAATGTGTATTTATCCAAGTTACGTATAACAAAACACACACAGACACACATCTGTAAAAAATCTAAACATCCAATGTAGCAGTAAGTCCTGTGAACATCTACCCGAGAGAACTGTGGGAAACGGTAAGTATACTATACATTATGATTATGTGGTTCCTACATCTACCTACTTGGAAAATGCAGCAGTAAAACCGGACATAGTCATCTTAAATAAGGCAGAAAGAGAGGCAACACTGATTGAGGTGAGTGTTCCAAATGACAGTGGCTTCAACAGAGCAGAGAGGGAGAAGGTGACAAAATACCAAGGCCTAATGTATGATATGAAGAGAAACTGGAACCTACAAAACATCAACATTATCCCAGTTATAATAGGAGCTAAAGGCCTCATGAAGAAAAATTTCAAAAAGTATCTGGAAAGTATTCCCGGTAAAAAAAAAAAAGGGGGCAAAAGAAATCCAAATAATTGCACTTAAGGGAACGGCCAAAATCCTTAAAAGAGCACTCGGTTGGAGCCTCTAAATAGCAGGTGATAGTCTGCCATTTGGAAGAATGCCCCGTCCCGATGCTAACGAAAACAGAAATAAGAAAATTAAAAGAAAAGGGAGAAACACACACGATCTCCATGTTTTGTGTCGTCGCCAATTATTTTCTACTTCGTCAGTCAAAAGACTGGATCCCATTGATGCTCTAGGCGTATTCTCGTGCAAAATCTTTAAATCAATTCCCAAGTTTTGACGATTATACAATTCTTGTTTCTCTTTTTTTTTTCAGAAAACCGAGAGAAGGCGATGCTGTACTTCATCCTCGGTATCTGCGTGGGAACCATATTTTTGCTGCTCGCAATCATCGTGCGGCTTATTATTGTGAACAGGCGAAGGACGCAGGCCAAGCTGGACTTGACTGAACCGACGCACAGCCAACATGTGACCCCGATGCGGAACAACCACATAGGAAACTCTTCCCCTTCCCCGATGCGCAGGGCAACATCAGACGAATTCATAGACTTTGTGGGGTTTGGACCTCGCACTGCGACCTTACGCACAGAACCAGGAAACAGAAGTCTTAACTATTTCTGAAACACAAAACCAAAGATCGTCGTCATCATCATCATCATCATCAGATGTCAGTTTTTGTCGAGACTTTACGCCAAAGTTTCGAAATCTTTCAATTTTTCTCCAGATTATCTGCGCGTGACAAATTTGCATTGATTTGTGTAAAAAGGTTTTAAATAATTAGATTTTCGTTAGAACCACCTTACATCCTCACAAGTCAAAGTATTTGGGGTTTCTTTCCAGTTTGGGGCTTTAGATTAACAAAACTCACTGATTTTTACAAATTTCATTTTTTAACTATTAAGGGTTAATAATATTATATTGTCATAATGTTATTAAGTTTTTTTTTTCCTTTTATACCTACACAGCAATACATCTGACAAAATCGATATTTGATTTTGACTAGCGAGTTTTTCCTTTCCATCCTTTCGTCATGTTCTTTACACTAAAATAGCAATTCTGACAAAAACATTCTTTCTAATAACGACCGACAAGGCATAAAATGCAAGGGAGATAATTCTTTTAACTTAACTGTAAGAACATCAGTTATCTCCCTTACATTTTGAGATTGTTATTTTCTGTCTTTATGACTTATACATTATTATTTGTTTGATTTAAAAATTGAAACTAAACTGACTAACTACAACTAGTGAATGAATGCATCCGACATTATTTAACGAAACATTTTGAAATTGTTACACTATGTTTAAATGGACCAGTTTTTTTTATGTCGTTACAAATACCTTTATATTGACTGCGTGTAAACAAACAAGGGGCAAAAGTGTAGGAAACAGCGTTATAAAGTGGAAAAACAAATATACAATAACTTCAACCAAACGCAAGAAAATTTACTTTTCTACCTACCTGTATAAGTTTCAAATGTTGACACTGACTGTAAGATTTATTATCTATGATTTTGATATCGTCACTTTTAATCTATCGTTAGTCATTTTCCAAGATGGCACTGGATTATTTTGGGTGGTACTTGCTAATTTCAGCTTAAAAGATCATAAAATCAAACAAAAAAGGGTTAGTGGAGCCGTAAATCCAAGTTGGGGGGGGGGGCAGTGGAGAGGTGGATTAGGGTAAGTGTTTTGTATTATTATCTTTTAAGCGTTAAATTAGCGACCAGCTAGCCAAGAAATTGACCGCCATTTTCAAAGCTAACACTAACGATAGATTAAAAGTGATGATAACAAATTCATAGATAATAAATCTTACAATCAGTATTGACACGTGAAACTTATGCAGGTAGGTAAAAAAAATTAAATTTTCTTGCATTTGGTAACAGTTATTAGTCTTATATTTGTTTGCTTTTTTCGTTGTTAACTATAATATATTTTTGCCCAAACCCATGACTAGGAAACTAAAACACAAAATAAATATCAGAGAAAAAAAAAGCAGACTCCTGACAGGATTCGAACCAATGTCTCAAAGAGACCAACTTAATAGCAAGGCGTGTTTTTATTCCTCCATGGCTGCGTGGTTGAATACGTAATAAATTGGTCTTCAGTCTTCCCATTAAATAGAGTATAGCAATTTTCAGAAAGTTTTATTGAATAACATTATGCTTTAAGAATTAAGCCATATTAAAAGAGAATCTAATCTTAGTTAAGTGGGGTTTAAACCTTTTTCGTTGCAATTCTGGAATAGAGACCCATCTTATTTATAAAGTGATATTCAAAGCCTAAAAAACCATAAATGTCGATGACTACAAAAATAGCTAATAAAAGCCGAGGGTTAATTTTAGTCGATTGTCTCCCCTTAGTAAATCTTTTTTCGGTGCTTTTGAACTTTTTAAACTGGAGCAATTTCGTTTCGGTTATTCTGTTTTGTATTGTCTCTTCCTGCCAATGTTATATCAATTTTCTACCCGATATTTTTTACGTTTTCATAGCCGATATTATTTTTTTTATTCCTATTTATTTATTTATTTTAATCATGTTCGTATTTAATGACTGTGCAGGAGTTATTTAATTTTTGAAAAAAAAATGGTATTTTTCACAAAGCTCGATTTTGTGATGTTGAAATGTTCAAAAACATTCTTTCTCCGATAAATTATTTTGCAAAAGATTCGTTACAGTCTTCTAACCTAACCCTAACTTGTAGTCACACAGACTTAGGGTTAGTGGTAAAAAAAAAAGTTAGTTAACTGCTATAAAAAAAAAAATCTACACTGGCCCATAAATCATCTTATGTTAAATTTATATATGAAACTGATCCCCACACTCTAAATTAATAAAATAAAATAATCGCCTAAAAAAAGTAGAATCTGATTTGGGAAGGGGGGGGGTATCAGCAAAAGGTTAATCTACAAATGTACAACCCCCCTCGAAAAAAAAAACATTTGTCTTATTTATTTTTTTACCTTAAAAAAAAAAAGAAGAAAACATTGTAATATGAGGCAATACAAAAAAAAAAATTAACCAAAACGTAAATTGCTCCAATCAAGAAGGTTCAAAAGTGCTTTCTTTCAACTAACATTCATCAGAGGAATAATGTTTACATTTAAATGAAAGGGTATCTTTTACCATAATCAACAGAACGAGAACGGGGTCCAAAAAACAAATATACAACAAATAAATGTGACCGTAGCCCATAAAACTTATTTTCCGATTTACCTATGACATTTGTTTATATTTTTAAGTAGTTTCAATGTTTTTTTTATTAGATATCAAAATTTCTCTCCATTTTACGTTCACGGAAAGTTGGAAATTTGGCAAGACAAGATGGCTGCCGACATGGTCCAAAACCGTTATCACCACCCCACCCCCTCTCCCAAAATAGTACTTTTAATTAAGTCATCGAAACTAAAATATAATTACATTAAAACTAAAACTAACCCACCCACTCCCGCAAAAAATAATAATAACTAACGTATCAAGGTTTTGGGAAAAAGTATGCTTTGATTATGAGCTCCCGTAAAAATAAACACATGTTTACAAACGCCGTAACCCTTGACAACCAGAAAAAAAAGGTGCTTGTGCTGATGAGCGGCCGTACGAAAAAATTATTTTTTTATAAAAACAATATTTTATACTTATTCAGCGTTATATTCTTACTCACTGGACAAAAAAGTAGAAAAAATTATCCACTAGAACTTTTATTACAAGTCTTTTTCCATTCTGCGTATCATAACAGCGATTCGTTCAATAAGCGTCCATCTTTTTTCTTAAAAATAATTCAAGGGCAGATAATTCGCAATTTAAAAAAAACAACTACATATATAAAAACTAAATTTATTCCAATAAAACAAAATTAAAGTAAATAAACGAAATTAAATTAATTTATTGCATTATAACGAAATGTTTTATTGGAATAAATTTAATTTTTTATATATGTAGTTTTTTTAATTGTATGATTATTTCCCTTGCGAATTATCTGCCCTTGAATTAAGTTTTATGGGCTACGGTCACATTTATTTGTTGTATATTTGTTTTTTGACCGATCTCGTTCCGTTGATTATTGTAAAAGATACCCAAATGAAATTCAACATAAAAGCAATCGTTTATAGATATTGTAAGGATTACTTAGGAATTATAATGTTGTCGTTTCTAACGTTACTGTTCCAGTAAATGTTGTTAGCTGAAAAAAGATCTTCGAAGGGGAGACAACTTGCTAAAAAAATGAACCGCCTTCTTAGCTAATGCTATTTTAAAAAGTTAATTCACTTTCTTTCTCGGTAAAGAATAAGAATTTTCTTACTGTAAGTTTTCAAACAATCCAAAACCTGTAATCGCAGATCCAGAGAAAACGGGAGGAAGATGTGATAAATCTTTACACCGACTTTTTTTTTAAAAACACTTTTTCCCCCTCCTCGTTTATGGGAGGGGGTAAGAGATATTAACTAAAACTTTGTGAATTTTAATTTCACATTCTGCCGAGAGAAAAGTACAGATAACAGTGGACAAATTTTTTTTTTTTTTTTTTTTTTTAAACGTTGTCCTGATTATGGGACTACACATTTGTGACTGAAGGTCATCAACTTCCTTAATAAAACAAGTTTTGACCTTTCTATTTAAGAGGGAGGAGGAGGAGGAGGAGGAGGAGGCTGAAATGTATATTAGGAGAAAATCGTATCATTCATTTGAAATGTTGTATAAAGTATGAATTTTTGATTCTTAGTTTTTTTTTATTAACTTGTTGTAACTTATAGCAAAAAACAAAACCTCACCCCCAAAATTTCCAATACTTAAAATGAATCTAAACTTTTTCTACAGGTTCTTATTTTTAAATTGTGTAAACTTGTATTTAATAACAACTGCCCTTTCTTTTATATATATATAGTAGTAAAAAAAAATAACCTGATGGCAAGTAAGCTACAAATAAACATTTGTTTCATTCTATGAAGGAATTCCTTCATTGAATGAAACAAATGTTTCTGCGTAGCTTACTTGCCATAAGTATATTTTTATACTACTATATAGCTCTACTCATGTATTAAGCAGTGTTGAAGTAAATACCGAAACAAAAATATATACATAATATATTATCATTATTTTATTATATAGATTATAAACATCTGCGGACCCTGCAATATGATGCTGGACTACACAAGGAAGATTATATATATATATATATATATATATATATATATCGAGAGAGAGAGAGAGAGATGTGTGTGTCAGGAACGCTAACCTTTCTTTAGTAGCTATTCATTTTCTTGCACAAGTACTTATCTTCTTTCTTTTTTTTTCATCGATGCAATAAAAGAAAATGTTTTTATTTCCATTTGCTCTACACATTCCGAAAGAATTATATGTAAAGAATAATTTTCAACAACATTATTATAACATTTGCAGCAACAATAATAAGTGATTGAGTGAAATGAGTTGCCTAACTAACTAATGTGAAAATAGATAAACAAATGCCTTTGGAGACCACGTCTTGAGATGCAATATTTTACTAAAAAACAAAAACATTTAATTTATTTTTAGTAAAATATTGCATCTTAAAACGTGGTCTCCAAAGACATTTGTTTATCTATTTTTATTACTTAAATTTCTAAATATCCTTGAAGAACTTTCAATATATATATATATCCTGCCCGTTGCCTAACTAATCCACAGAAAACACCTGCAAAATAAATTAGAAAAATGCTTGTCAACAAAACAAAAATTTATATAAAAATGTAATCAAGAACAAATTTACGAAATTTTCTTGATAACATAAGAAATCGCCCGTTATTAATAACATAGCATTTAAATGTGGTCGAATGTTTTGGCCGTATTTCCTAACTTCACAGAAACATTATCATTATTAGAAGTAACTTATGATTCCTTGAAAAGGGTTAGTGAACCACCCAAAATCGTTGGAACAAATGAAAAGAAAAACATTGAAACATTAATTAAAAATTTATTTATTCAATCAATAAGAAGGAAAAAACTACTGCTGAGAGAACCTGAAAAGACTACAGCGTTCCTTGTCGGTCTTATACAACAAAACATATCTAAAGGAAGGTTTGTTGCCTAAATATACTTTGATTGATATATAGTCTCGGAAGTTTCTCAACCATTAAAACTATATAAAAAAAAAATTATATAAAAAAAAAATTAAAAAAACTTATAGTCTCAAGTCTTCCAGTGGAAAATCACTCATGTAAGTCAATTTATTTTTTACAGTTATTATATTAGTTAGTTTCTAACACTATTTTAAGGGATCATCAGTTGTTTACCATGAAAAACTGTTTCGATATATATATATATATATCTTGTTAAGATCAGTGGGAAGAAACCCAACAGAGTGCTCGATTATTAAAAATTGAAATTCAAAATAAGAGCGTAATATTTATATATCGTGTTACAGAAATTCAGAACAACATGGTATCGTCATATTTATTTATATATATAATCAACGAGATGTGATCATTTGTTGATCACTTGTTGATTTGAAACCAACAGTACCAATGTTGTTCTGAACTTCTGTTGCACTATATATATATATATATATATATATATATCATGCAACAGAAGTTCAGAACAACATTGGTACGAGTATTTAAATATTGTATTTTCCTTTACTGTTCATATCTCAAATAATGAAACAGAAAAAAAGGTACTTCTATAGAAACAGTTTTATAAACGTCTTGCCTTTCAATTTTTAAAAACAAAATGGTACTTGTTGACTGTAGGACCGAAAAAAAAAAAATTATCTTTAATTTTAAGAGAGTCAAATAAGGGGGAGAGAACTCTAGTTTAAAGTTTCAACCATGCTTTATCTTAAAATGGGATATTTGGTGGCTGTGAAAAGGCCACCCAATCAGGGTATTTTGTAACTGTGCCGACGAGAGATGCAGCAACGTTAGTTCGTTTAATAAAAATATGTGATACTGGGTACGACGATTGTGTCTGATTGTTGGCGAGCGTACGATCGGCTAGGTGCCGAAGATTCTATAATTTGCGTGTGAATCACAAATACAATTTTGGTGATCCATTAACAGGTGCCACAACCAACAACGTAGAACGAATGTGGAATGAGGTGAAGAAAAGGAACAAAGTTGAATGTGGCACCCACACGCAAATCGTGGAAATGTACCTTGCTGAATTCATGTGGAAACAAAAATTCAGAAAAAAACACTGGAAACTATTTTCAAACAAATTTCTGAATTTTACCCAGTGTAATTTATTTCAAAAACTTTATTTCCCTCGTTTCATGTTTTTCCCTTCCATTTAAGTAAACTTAAATGACAATACGTTTGAACCCTACCATAAACCTTAATCACATATTGTATTATATTGACAATCACCCGAAATCAGTTAAAAAGCATTATCCCCAGTATATTTTAAAGAATATATAAACTATCTTAAAACGAACAGTATATTCAATAATAATAAACAATATTACAATGAATCATTAGCCATATCTGGGTATAGTAAGGAGATATATTTTATTAAGAGGAATCAAATGAGCATGTGAAAGGTAGGGTTAGAAATAGGAGATCAAATCATATAATATGGCTATGGGAAACTGTAACCCTAAGATTAACAAAAACAACCCTAACACCCACACGCAAATAGTGGAATCGTACCTCGATGAATTCATGTGGAAACAAAAATTCCGAAAGAACACTGCACTGGGAACTATTTTCAAACAAATTGCCGAATTTTACCCAGTGTAAAACTTTCATTTATTTCAAAAACTTTATTTCCCTTGTTTCATGTTTTTTTTTTCCTTTCCATTTACGTATTTTTTCTATTTTTTTCCTTCTGTGATAATTTATTTTAATAAATCATTTTATTTTTCGAAATCATTTTATTTTTCATTGGTGCCGAATGCGGTGTGATTGTTTCATTCCTAAATTATCTTTTTACGTATACATTTTTTTTAACTTTATTTTAGAATAATTACAATAGTAAAATCCATTTTAAGATAAAGCGTGGTTGAAACTTGAAACTAGAGTTCTCTCCCCCTTATTTGACTCTCATAAAATTAATAAATTTTTTTTCTTTTTTTTTTTTTTTCGGCCCTACAGTCAGCAAGCACCCCAAAAATGTATGGAAGGCTAGAGTAGAAGTAATTTCATATATTATCTTATCAGTTATTTGTAAAGGTAGCCCTCCCCCCCCCACACACACACACTAGCTTAGTATTGGCCACCATTTAAAAAAATAAACTTTGTTTATATATTTCGTATTTTATGAGACAGTATAGAAATTTTGTTAAAAGAAAATAAATAAAAAAGATATTAACAAAGAAAAAATATCTGTTGCTGAAACACAATAAAAACACAATTTAATTATGATTATACAATAAGTAAAAAAACAGAAAAGAAACAAGCCATGCATACGTGGTCCCCCTCTGTATGTGACTCGATGTGGCGAGTGTAAAATGCAATAAATTTGGACAATTTGGGGCATTTTTGACCCCCCCCCCCTTTGACTCCCTGGGGCCGCGAACTAGAATTTTTCTGAGGTCAAGGATGCTCGTTTTATATCCAGAACAATTGCCTCTACATTTTGGCCAAGTTTCAGAAAAATTGAATGGATGGAAAGTTTTTTTTTCAAAAATCGGAGAATGTCACTTTCTAACGTGACCAAAGTTACAACTTCATGCAAAATTTCAGAGAAATTCAATGGATGGTTGCGGAGAAAAATCCGGACGGACATGCCTCAAAACATAAGTCCCCCAATTTTATAAATCGGGGGACCAATAAAGTCTAACCAACAATGGTAAATAAAATCCATGCAAATACTACTAAATAGTAAAACATTTAAATATGTAATTCTAATGAACTTCAATCAATAGCTATCTAAAATCAAAATATACTCGTATCACCATAGATATTACATAAAAAGTAATTTTGATTATGTTGGGATTCTCTTTTTTTAACGGAGATCAATCCCACAATGCAATTTTGCATGTGTGCGCACATCTATGAATCACAGACCAAAAGATTGTACTCATTTATACAAAACTGTGGCAAAATTGGTCCCTAAAAAGTTTTACAGTACTTGAACAAAATGGCCGACCCACAACACTAAAAAAACACAAGGCAGACAGACAAGCAAGAAATTTTTTTTTTTTTCATATTGCAATATGGACTTAGGGTCAGTGGTAAGATTAGGAAAAGGTATGTGTTTTTTATGATTTTACTTATTGGTATTATTAACGCTAATGACGTGCTGAGAAAGTTCAGTAATCAACATGGCGGGCTAAAATCTGATTTTGAAATCGCTTTAAACAAGAATAACATTTTTATTTCATTTTAACTTAAAACTCATAATTAAAAAACACGTGCCCTTCCGTAACCCGAGGTCCGAGTGGCAATATGTAAAATAAATAAAAAATAACTTTTAGAAAACACCAGAAAAGGTGTGTGCGATGTTAGTGTGACAGGATCGTTAAAAATCAATTTGTAGTCTATGGGACCCTTAAAGCTCAATCTCACCCAAATAGTAACACATTCAAGTATATAGGTCTGATACACGTCGGTAAGTATCGATATACAGTCGTACCACCATAGGTATTAGATAGAAAGTTGCGATTCTCTTTTATAACAAAAATGAATTTCACACTGCAATTTAGCAAGTGTGCGCACAGCTATAAACTTCCGACCAAAAAATTTGCACCCATACAAAATTGTTAAACTGTTAACATAAAAGTATGATAAAAAGGGAAAGTGCAATATATGAATGATTGAATTGCACCCCCTCCACTCCACTGTATATCAACATTTATATTCTTAGAACAAACTGTTACGTCTGGATGTTTATACGTTATTGGTTCAATATAACAACTAAAAAAACTGAAGGAAGTACGAAGTAGAACCTTTAACAGAGTTATTTAACAAACATACTGAATAAATTAGAATGTAGAAAAGCTGCTGAACGCGAGATGCTTGTTTGATTGTGAGACAGTTCTGTTTCCTTTTCACTGTTCGGCAGACGACCTCTTTAATTCCAGGGGTGATAACTCTTAATTTTTAATTCAAGGGAAATAACTCGATTTTTTTTTGTTTGTTTTTTTTGTTAAGTTGCCCTAACAATAATACCGATATTAATTTAAAACATCATCCATTTCATAAAAAGAAGATTGACATGGTTTGGACATGATTTTCGGCTACCAGACGCCAGCTATGTACAGAATGTTACGTCTTGATGTTTATACGTTTCGGTTCAAGTACGACTCAGAAAAATGAAGGAAGTACGAAGTAGAACCTTTAACAGATTTATTTAACAAACACACTGATTTAATTAAAATATAGAAAAACCGCTGAACGCGAGATGCTTGTTTGATTGTGAGACCGTTCTGTTTACTTTTCACTGTTCGGCAGACGACTTTTTTTTTAATTCCAAAGGCGATAACTCTTACTTTTAATCCAAGGGAAATAACTCAATTTTGTTTTGTTAGGTTGCCCCAACACAAACACTCACAATTATAAACCAATTTAACACTATTCCATTTTTTTACAAGAGAGATAAATAAACAATTATCCGTGCGATAAACATTATTGAAACAGATACAAGCTTGTAGATAACGCAATCGAATCTTTGCTGATTTCCCTCTGAAATGTTAAAATAAGAAAAACTCAGTCATCACATGCTGGCATTGTGGATAATGGCTAACCAAAAAACATCAAAAAAATAAATATATATCTCTTTATATATAGTTAGGTATATGTTTAAATATTTGTATATACAGGATTCACCCCTAAACTAATTGATCATTATGAATGTTGGAACACAGCTGCTAGGCATAAGGGTGGGTAATGTGGGCTATATTTAATGTAATTTTGTTTTAAGATAGCTTTGATTTTTGTGAAATTTTAACAAAAGGTATTAAACACCAATTAATAAAAATGTCCCCTAATTTCAGTTTCTTTCGGGCATTTCAAAGGGTTTTTAGGGGCACAGCATGGACATAACCCCCATTTCGAACTTCCAATCTTTCGGATTTGCATTGAATTTGATCCATAGTAATTAGACATTAATTAAGAAAGATTCCCTGAATTTCAATTTCTTTTCAAGACCCCTTAAGCTTAAGCCTTAAATTTTAGACATTTTCTAGAATCAAAATCAGATAATCGATTGAGATCAAAATTGGAATAAGGATTCTAGACATAAGGTTTAGTAGCATTATATCTTGATTTTAATCTTTGTATGGTGACATAAAAGCGGTGAAAACTCTTCTGTTCGGAGGAATTAATTTTACTCGTCATGGGACGGGTATTCTTCTAGTATATATATATATATATATATATATGGTACGTCAATGAAAATTAGTAAGACCTGCAAATGGAAGCAAATCGGTATTTTCAGTTGTTCAAAACAAGGAGTAGTTTAGTTAATAAAAACATTTATTTTTCATCTCTTTCTTTCCTTAAACCAGGCTTTTCAAAGATTAAAATCTTATCATCAGAGGAAAAATTATGATTGATAAGTTGACAGGGTAGGACTGTCAAACTTTTTCAAATTTGGAACTTTGACAGTCCTACCCTGTCAACTTATCAATCATAATTTTTCCTCTGATGATAAGATTTTAATCTTTGAAAAGCCTGGTTTAAGGAAAGAAAGAGATGAAAAATAAATGTTTTTATTAACTAAACTACTCCTTGTTTTGAACAACTGAAAATACCGATTTGCTTCCATTTGCAGGTCTTACTAATTTTCATTGACGTACCATATTTTTGCTCTATCCAGTATATTGAGCTTTCCTTATTTCACAATAGGTCCAACTCTCTAAAAGTTTACCTTTTAGTTATAATTTATATATATATATATATATATATATATATATATATAAATCTAGGTTTTCATATCTAAGAATTCTAATCACAAAACAATGAATACATATTCCTTCAAATCATCAAGGTTATGTGTAGACATGTATGGGTTCCAATCAAGGTTATACCGATAACAAGCCTGGCAACAATGCAGTTAGGGTCTACGACTGGAGGCAAACATGTGAGAAATTAAATTATTAATAAAAAAAAAATATATCTAGTTTTATACTAATCAGTCATCACTTATCCTTGAATGACTTTTGGCCTTGATAAGGGTTAGCAAGATGGTTGGATTGTCAATTGAATGATGAAGAATATTATGAAAGGATTGGGACTGATGAATGGAATAAACAAAATTTGATTACTTATGAGGACGGTTTATGACAAGTATCTGTTCACATTGGCTTAGAAGACAATAAATACTGTTGTAGTATGCAAGGAAGCAATCTCATAGTAATGTGTTCCACAAATGGAAAGTTCTTGGAAAGAAACTCTGTTCATAAAAATTCTATTTGATGTGAGGCACATGAAGGAAGAAAAAAAAAAATTCTTTGCAGTTGTGGTAGAAGACGAGTTGACACTTACCCTTGATTGGTGAGTATTTAGGAAGGAGGCATCAAATACCATTTTTTGTTTTAGTCATCCAACCATTAGCGAACACTCTAATCATTATGTCAGGTGAATTAAATTACTACTAGATAATAATTACAGAGAAGGGATTTGTTATTAATACACCCTTCCTTTTATGAACACTACTTGCACAGTTGCCAGGCCTGTTATAGGCATTACCTTGATTCAGATGGGAATAACACTTTTGATTTTTAAACAAAGGTTTTTCTAATAATAAATGAATGGTCATCTATATTTACAATATTCTATCTATATCTATAAAATAATGTTGGCCGGATTTTAAAAGTTGTACCTAAATAGCATTTAAGCTGACAAATTTCAGTTGTTATTGTTGTCCCATGTTATTTGCTACAGACTGACGTACTTTGCTAAAAAAAATTTTTTTTTTTTTTTTTACTAAATAATCTGATCCGGCAGTTTATTAATATAGAAATTCTTAAAAACTCACCTTAAAAGAAAAATCAGTTGAGGGGAATAACTGTTATATTTTAGTAAGAGTTACCGTTCCTTACTTGCTTTTATTTCTTCCTTTTTTTATTTTTCTTTATTTAAGTCTTTTTTTTGTTTTGTTTTGAACATAACAAAAATAACGTGTGGTCATCGAACATATCAATATTTACAAAAGCCATTTGAATGTAATGGATCCCGGGCAACGTCGGGTCGATACAACTGGTTAATGCATGAAAGACACAAGTTTAAATAAACCCAGTGACTTCAAATTTAGCCTGTTCAAAAAATATATATATTTTATCGTTCTTGCTGTGATAGAAACAAAACCCAAAAGCATACAAATGGCCGTACTTAGATTTTAACATATTGTTGATTGTAATGACTAAACACACGCATTCATTTGGCTTTTCGGTCATTTTGAATTAATTAGAATATCTCTTTCTCTCTCTCTCATATATATATATATATATATATACCTTCTTTTGTTAGATGGTGGGAAAAATCCCAGCAGAACGCTCGCTTAATTGAGAATCAAAATTAAAAGCGTAATATTTATTTAATTTTTGGTACAGAAAATTAGTACAACATCAGTACCGTCGGTTTCAAGCTGTAACAAGTGACAATATAAGCTGAAGAGAGCCGGATGATTAAGTCCTTCTGAGCTTGAAACCGACGGTACTGATGTTGTACTAATTTTCTGTACCAACAAATTATATATATATATATATATATATAAATGTAAGTCAATATCTGTGTGTGTTTCCTATCGAAAGAAAGGTTAGAGAATCTACATAAAAACTAAAAGTGTATTTATATGTAAAAAAATTTCAAGGGAAGACAATGGAAGTGGTCTAGAATTTCTAATTATCCCCCTAAGAGAGCTGGGAGGGGGGGGGGTGAAACCCTCTTTAAAATTTAAATATATCCTATTTTGATTAAATTTAAATCACATGTATAAAATTTTCTGAGGAAGACAATGAACGCGGTCCAGAATCTCTACGTGCCCCACTTAAGGGAGCTATGGGGACAAAACTTCCTTAAAACTTTAAATATGTGACACTAAGAGAGTTTTCCAAAATTTCATTTTTTTCCGATTATATTGGCGGGTGAAACGGGAGGGGGTAAAAAAAGAAGAAAGTGATATAGCGTTACGAGCATAAGGAAAAAGTACATAGTGGTGATCCTCATTCAATCCCGAGCAACGTCGGCTCTTCCTGCTAGTAAACACTATTTTTAAAATTATAAAAAGACAAAAATTATTTATTTTTTCTCTTCATTTTTTTCTTCTCATCACTGATATTTACACGTATCTTATTAATCGACAAAAATATGAAAATAATGATATAATTCTTCATTTCGAAATACGACTTTTTCGCTATCAAATTGCACAAAGATTCTACGAGTCTATGACTCTTAGAATACCCACCCCAAAAACATTGGACTGCTTAAAAATAATAAGGGGCATTATTTCATGGTGTTGGTTGTAACAAAGTGTTCCTATTTATTTGCCTCCCCACGAAGGCAAAGATAGACACAAGGTCATTTAATCTGGGGGGAGACGGGTATTCAGTCATCCCCAAAAAAGGGAACTCTGGTTAGGACAAAAATAAAAATAGCCCCAGTCAAGAAGGATTTTTTTCTCTTCTGACTAAGGACAGAACAGATACTACACTTTGAATTATTTATTTGAACAAAACATAAAAATTTACATTCAATACAAGTAAGACACAAGGCCATTAAAAGTGTGGGAGTATGGGTGTTGTTAGTCATCCTTAGTCTAAAGTGATAAGAATGTCTATTCTACTCTTAACTAGAATCATCTCAGTCACCACAATACCACATTTACACTACTTGAGATATTCCCAGATTAATTGGAAATTTTATTGTACATAAATATACATATATACAATGATTTCATTGAAATCCTAGCCTATGAAACAAGTCATAGTAATGAACTGTTAGTTTTATTTCAATTTTTGGGTAATTAAAATGACAAAGCAAAAAAAAAACAGCAAAAATATTTTTTAATAAAATTTTTAATACGAACATGTGAATGACTAAAATGTTAGTTCTTTGATATGACAGGGGCACTTTAAAAAAAATAATGTTCCTTTGGTTTACATGCATAAAATAACCGTAACATTTGACTGTTGGTATTAAACTTTTATCGAAACCTTTCAAATCGCGTCAAATCTCAAACGCTCACAATATAGTCAACAGGTCAACCATTTTAATCTATTAATAGGTATATAGAGGAGTATTAGAAGGCTATCACAATGCAAGAAATGGAAATATGTCAGCGTTGAGAAGTAAGATAAAAACAAGCATATTTTTTTATAGTAAATCTTACTTGATTAGGCAAGACTTCTACACAGTGATCTAATATGTGTGACCGTGCTCCATAATATATTTTGAGGAAAAACCTCTTCATCAAATGGTAGGTGTTTCAAATCTCTAAAATTCGTGCAGAATGGTAATATTGTTATATGCTTATACCGCAGTAAATATCAATGTCGCCCGCAGCAAATGGAATAAAACTAAAACAATTTTTTTTTTTTTTAATTTCTTATTTGATTTAAATGATGAAGTGGTTCTTAGTTAATTTAATTTAAGCAAATATAACAATTTATATATATATATATATATGTTTGTGGAGGGGGATAATAGCTAAGAGTGTTATTCAATTATTTTTTTATTTTTTTTTAATATTATCTATTAAAAAAAAATTTTTTAATATTATCTATTTTTTTTTTAATATTATCTATTTAATATTTTTTTTTAATATTATCTATTAAATGTTTTTTTTTAATATTATAGATTAAATTTTTTTTTTTTAATATCTATTTAATATTTTTTTTTAATATTATCTATTTAATTTTTTTTTAATATCTATTTAATTTTTTTTTTTAATATTATCTATTTAATTTTTTTTTTTTAATATTATCTATTTAATTTTTTTTTTTAATATTATCTATTTAATTTTTTTTTTAATATTGGTGGGGTGTAATCGAAAATTATATACTATTATTATTTTATTCTAGCAGTTTTTTTTCTAATAATATTTTTATTATTATTATTTTATTGTAGCAAACTACCTCTCTTTATGATTATTAATATATTCTTTTTAAATGTTGAAACTAGTCAAAATTCGAAATTGATTTTAAAGCCTTTAAACTTTCAATCAGAAAGGAAGTTCTGGCTTGAATTCAAGTTTAAGCCAAAGGTAAAATATTATGTTTTTTCTGTGTAAAAACAAAAAAAAAAAACGAATTTTTTAATGCGCCCCAGTCATATAAAAGAACCAAAATCTTAGTATTACTGTTAAAAAAAAAAATTCTAAATACAAAATAGGGCAATAAGGTGTTATCTCGAACCTAAAAAAAATGACAACAATAAATTGTATATACATATATATAAAAACTAAAAATATATCCAGAATATAAAAATGCCTGGATTAAAAAAAAAATTTTTTTCGGGTTTAAAAGAAAGAAAAAAAAAAACATTTTATCTATTTATTGTGACAATTTTAACAAATCCATGGTTTTTGGAATCACAGACAAAATGGTTTCCTCTGAAAAAGACAGAAAAAAAAACGATTCCTAAATATTACAGCAGTATAAAGTGCCAACAAGTTGCTCTTGACTAATTCAAAGACAATCGACCACGGCCAAGAAAATTATGACAATAAAAACATAATCCATCAATTATTTGCTTGTTATGCCTTTTGGGGGCATCTCCCTTTTTTTCTTTACTTTCTTCTCCAAATTCAATCCTTAAAAAAGATAAATACAAGAAAGTAAAAAGAAACTAAATTTAAAAAAAAGGAGGGGGGGGCTCCGTTCAGTTTCAACAGAGGATGGATATCCCCTATAAGGGTAGCTGCATGGGGAGTCTGCAGTAAAACAATGGTTGCACAATCTTCAACTAAATCTCTTCTGAGCGGGGATTGCTTGAGTTGAGTTGAGTTGAGTGGCAAGGAGAAGTCGAGTCCGATTGGAAATAATGTCGGGATAGGCAAAAAAAGAAAGACTGGTGTTATTTCAGATTTTTCCTTCTCCAAGACTAGTTGCTCAACCAAGGCTTGAGAGTCTAGTCTACACTATTATTGAATCCATAGCTGAAGAGAAGGGTATATGGATTCACACCTAGTGAAAGTGATGCAGTAACCTCGAAAGAACTTGAACCCGGCACCCCAAGCCCACAATCGACGCCTGTAACGATTCCCAACTTAGGATGACCCCCACAAAACTTATACCCTAATTCTCAGTTCACCCCAAACAAGGCAGGCCGCCACTGTAGACGTAAGGGATACCATGTTAAAAAAAAAAAAAAATTTTTTTAATACAAGGATCATCCACATAGACCTGTAGCTCAACAATTAGTTCTCAGTGATTGTCTTCTGGAGGTTGAAGGTTCAATCCTTACTACAGGCGATAATAATTAAAAACATAATAATCAACATTTCTACCGGTCATGGCTGATGAAATGCAAACAATCAATCCCCGTGGATTAAATAAAGGGTTTGTTTTGAAACTCTGTATAGGTTCCCAGGTTCGACAAAGATTCCCAAGTTTGAAAAAAAATCTACCTGAAGACGGTCCGAGATTACATCGATCGAAACATTGTGAAAATAACAACAAAAATAAATGTAATCCAAATAATAAAAAATTTTAAATTTTAAAGAATTTTTTTTAAAGAATTTTTTTTTTTTATTTTAAATTTTAAAGAATTTTTTTTAAAGAATTTTTTTTTTTTTTCTATTAGCATTTTCTGATTTTCAAAACTTAGAAAAGCTTAAAAATTCTTCTCGGAAATAGCGGAAAATAGGTTCACAAAACGTCAAAATAGTCAGCATTTTGTGCTACCATGGTCTAATGTAATCAGTGTAAGTTTCTTGGGAACTCAAATAAATACGTGCCAAAGTGTACAGTGATGAGGTATTTTCTGTACTGCAAAGAGAACGGTCTAAACATCACCTGAAAATATTAGAAGCCATATTTGTGTAGACAGAAAGAGTATTCCCACAACCTTGAGTTGATGGAAGTATGATAACCATATATATATATATATATATAGCATTAGATACAATGAAAGAATAAAATAAGGTGCGAATCAAATTTTATTACAATTCAAAGTTCAAGCAAAGTAATTGAAAGTCCTTAACCCATGGTTTTCAAAGAAAATTCTTCTCGTCAGAGGATCATTACCGCAGTGGAATTACAGCGAGTAAATAAAACTTTATTTGAAAACATAAAGATAAAAATATAAAAATAATAATAATAAACAAAATTAATAATAAATTAATAATAAAAAAAAAAATTTTTTTAAATAATAATAATAATAATAATAAAAAAAATATATAAAAAAATAAATATATGCAACACAAATTGTATCGGCCAAAAACATATATTTAAGTTGAAATACCCCATCAAGGTACGGCTAGAAATAATATTGATTAAAGTAGTTTTTCAAAAATAAGACAGTCCAAATGGCGGAAATTAAATCCCAAACGACGAGAAGAATTTTCTTTGAAATTACAGCGAGTAAATAAAACTTTACTTTTAAAACATAAAGATAAAAAGATAAAAAATATAATAATGAACAAAATACATAATAAAATTAATAATAAAAAAATATATAAAAAAATAAATATATGCAACACAAATTGTATCGGCCAAAAACATATATTTAAGTTGAAATACCCCATCAAGGTACGGCTAGAAATAATATTGATTAAAGTAGTTGTTCAAAAATAAGGCAGTCCAAATGGTGGAAATTAAATCCCAAAGTAAGCCGAAATGTTACAATTCCAATATATATATATATATATATATATATATATATGTGAGTGTGTATAGTAGTAGTATGAAAATATATCTATGGCAAGTAAGGTACACAAAGGCGTCCATGTTTCATTCCTGCAGGAAACCATCAGGTCCTGTGAGAATGAAACATTGATGCCTTTTATACTACTAAGCTCAACTCACATATTGAGCACTGTTGAAGTAAATACTAAATATATATACACAATATATTATATCACCATATAATAGTATATGTGTATATACATGAAATAATAATAATCATATATAAATATATATATATATATATATAAGTTAGTTGAGATCAACAAAATTTGAACATTGTTCCAAAAATTCAAAACCAACTATTATTAGGCATACGATCGTTTCCAAGACTTTTTGGAGATATTTTATTTTTCATTATTTTTGATGATTCCAAAACATCTCTTCGTCAGCAGCGCCTTTTATAACATCACATACAGAAGTCTCATGAGAAAAATAATATATATATATATATATATATATATATGTGGAGCTTCTGCAGTTTCACAATGACATTAAAATATTTAAAGAAATGTATAAACTTTGTCATGTACTTACGTGTTAGCTGAAAATAAGATTGTATAGAAAAAATTACGCAAATTCATCCAGTATTTATTAAATTATAAGAAAAAGAAAAAAAAAACGATCATACGTATTGGTAGACATTTCAGCTTACTAAGTAGGCAAGGAAAATAACTTTCGCAAAAAGTCAAAATATAAGAAAAATGACGACATATAAATAAAATTGTTTTTTTATTTTTGATTTAATAAATACCGGATGAATTTGCGTAATTTTTGGTGTCCAGTCTTTTTTTCAGCTACCACGTAAGTACATAAAGTTTATAAATTTTCTTAGCTATTTTTTTTTAAAGAGAGGCCTAACATGTCATTGTAAAACTGCAGTAGCACCATATATATATATATATATAATAATAATAATCCAGGTAAAACATCCACAGGGTAGTAATCCAAAGAATTTCAACCGGGTTTATAAAAATTGGGGTCTTTCCAAATACGAACTAAGGTTAAGATCGGATTCTAACTCTGCCTGATGAGATCTCAGTTTATAATAGCTGTTGATCGATAACATCGACATGCCAGTGTCGCAGATTTTGTACATGTCTGTGTAAATAAAAATAATCATATATATATATATATATATATATATATATATATAAATTCCGGTGAGTTTATATCCACAGGGAGTTAATCCAGTGAATCTTTTCTGTATATATCTATATCTCTCGCTATATATATATATATATATTAGGAATGAAATTTTTTATTCATACAAACATTATCTGGTTACACATTAGCAGGCATGTTTCAGTCAGAGCTATAAATAGCCAGACCTCTTCAAGCCAAAATCTTTTCACTACGGCTATTAATTGTTTTTCCACAATGCAGCCCACACACACCAAGCCAGCCATTGGTGAGATTTTATTTTTCACACTCCTGTTTTTTAAATATACAACTAGGTTTCACACCTTTTCAAAACATCATGGTTGCCTGAGCCTCATACCATTTTAAATAAGTGGAATTTCTAAAGATACAAATCCATTTCTTTTGGGGTCGTTGTCAGCGATACATCATGTAAAGTGGCCCAAACCCTAAAATAATGATCCGAATCAGTCATTATTAAGTGATGGCAGTATCTTTTGTTTTTAAATAACTTGTTATAATCAGGCAAAGATTTTGGTGAGACTTTTCGGGTTGGAGCCACTTTTTATATGTTTTTTTTTTATTATCTTATTATTATATATATATATATTCCTTTTTAATTATCTTATATAGATATATATATATATATATTCCTTTTTAATTATCTTATATATATATATATATATATATATATATATATATATATATTCTTTTATTATATATATATATATATATATATTCTTTTATTATATATATATATATATTCTTTTATTATATATATATATTTTCTTTTATTATATATATATATATATATATTTTTTCTTTTATTATATATTTTTTTTTCTTTTATTATATATATATTTTTTTTTCTTTTATATTTTTTTTTTTCTTTTATTATATATATTTTTTTTCTTTTATTATATATATATATTTTTTTTTCTTTTATTATATATATATATATATCTTTCTTTTATTATATATATATATATCTTTCTTTTATTATATATATATATATATCTTTCTTTTATTATATATATATATATATATCTTTCTTTTATTATATATATATATATATATCTTTCTTTTATTATATATATATATATATCTCTTTCTTTTATTATATATATATATATATATATATATATATCTTTCTTTTATTATATATATATATATATCTCTTTCTTTTATTATATATATATATATATCTTTCTTTTATTATATATATATATCTTTTATTATATATATATATATTTTATTATATATTTTTTTCTTTTTTAATTATCTTATATATATTTTTTGTTATTATATATATAGATATTTTTTAATTATCTTATATATTTTTTTTTATTGTCATATATATATATATATAAAAATTAATTATCTTATATATATATATTATTTTCTTTTTTAAATTATTTTATATATATATTTTTTTGCTTTTTAACTTATCTTACTATATTTTTTTAATTATCTTATATATATATATATATATATATATATATATATAATATGTGTGTATTTATTAAAACCCAGCAACCTACAATAAATAACATCACGTATGAAACGAATAACAACATTTTAAAATGTTTAACGTAAATTTATCCTTTGATTCTCATTCTGGAATTGAAATCGTGAACATTCTTAATTGTATTCTTTAGATTTCGTTTATTAAAAAGAATCTTAAACTTACAGAGCCTTGAACAAAATGCCTGTCCCTTTTTAAAATCAAAACACTATTCATAATACATATATACATACATATATATATATATGGGAAGAGAAGGATGAAAATAATCCGACGTGATGGGAAAATGAAAAAGGAAAACCAAAAAATGGATGTTTTTTATGTGTACATCAACGTTTCGTCTTTATTTATAAGACTTCATCAGGATGATAAAATAGAGAAAAAATGTCATGCAAGCACAGATACATGTAGGGTAGACATATTGGGAAAAGTAGAATGAAATAGTGGCCAACTGCTGGGTGGACGTCCGTATTTGTTGGAGAAATAGAAATGAATGTAGAAAAAGCTATATATATATATATTATTATTATTACTTGTGGAAAAAGATTTCTTGAGTCGGAGTCGAACCTTTGAATTTCAGGAGTCAAAGTCAAGTGTTTAGGCAACCCACTGCTGTATATATATTGCAAACCACTGCTGTATACATATATATATATATATATATATATATATATATTGTTAACCTTTGGAAACCAAGAGCAATTCATGACTGGAATGCCGAGAATTGTTTGGTTTTTAGCAATAAAACCTTACCGTCTTGGGTTATGAGAAAACAAAAGAAAGACTTCTGTTTGTTTAATAGTGTGTACAAATTTGTTATATCTTGTTTATAAATTGTAAATAAAATATGAAATATAATAATAAATAAATCTCAAATTTTATTGTTTCTTTCTTCTTTTACGTATTAAACAAAGTACATTCATGGCGTCTGTTTATTTTCAGAAATATTTATGTGTGCGTGTGTATATAATTATAAATCACTAGAATACAACATTTATGACATAATCTATATATATATATTTATATATATATATATATAAATCACTAGAATACAACATTTATCACAAATATATATATATATATATATATATATATATATATATATATATATATATATTTGTGTTATAGTGGAATAATTCCAGGAGGAAATCCGGGTATGAGAGCTCAATGTAGTAAACAGAGCAATAATAAAATATAATAACACGAAATCACATAATTGTCGATGCAATAATTTATTTCAACCGTTCGGTTTTTTCAAGCATCACTCAGACAATTACATTTTTGAGACTGATAGAAAATTGAATTTCCCTACCACAGTTCCAATACAATCATAGATGGTGGTAGTAGCAACCAATTTGATACATCTTTTATAGAGAGGGGGAAAATTTAAAACTTATATTTAACTATGGCGGGCGAAGGGGAGGGATCTTTAAGTTAATCAACTAAAAACTGCCATGTCAAAATTATGACACATACGACTTGGCGATATCAACCATATAGGCAATTTTACTCACGCGCATACACAAAACTAAATACGCACACATCATATGCGCACTCACATACATAATCTCACTCGCACATTATCATAACTAAACATAATCACATACGCAACTTTTATTCATCTCCAGCCAGAATGCGTCCGGCGAAACTCGTGTTCTCAAATTCGGTTAGAGAAAAGAAAGAAAGAAACAATTAACAGGCACAGAGAAGATATAGACAGACCGCGTGTCATAAATTCTCAGTCCGTCTGGGTTCCAAGAAAGAGAATCTAATTGAAATAAGATTACACGCACATACATATATGTATACATACAAATCCATACGCACATACACACACATATATACACATACACACCCACACATATACATATCTATACACATATACATATACACACATATATACATATATATATATATATATATACATACATGAATACACCTATATATATCTCTGAATCTATTTGAAATATTGACTAAATGCATACGCATGTAGTTGTTCACACATGTAAACATACATACACATACATACACACACACATATATACATATACGCACATATACACACATATACATACGCACACATACATATATATCCACACACCTACACACAATATTTACATAACACTCTATATTCTTACTGATGTAATATGAGTTCTAAAAATTAGTCTTACCTTATTTATATTTTAGATTAATTTGATAATCTATTATTATAAATATCATGCGGGGGAATAAATAAATATTTCAAAATACCATTATATACGCATACACACAAATACTATATATCACCAAGTCGGCAATTCTGTGTCTATAGCAGATATTATTATAACTATTATGTTGGTGGTGGGGGGGGGGGGGGGGGGGTTACCTTAAATAATGTTATTTAATTTGGTATCTTCACCGTTATAAGTCTAGAGGTCCATCGGATTACTAGTCGTTGATTATTTTAAATTTATATTTATGTCTGCACTTAGCCATAAGTTCATCTCGTTTATTTAAGAGGTTATTTCGATCATATTTTAGGATTCTTATTTTTTCTTCTAGACATAAGTTGCATCTTTGTCTAAATCCATCTGGAATATTCGAAAAACATAAGATTGACCACGAAACCACCGGGGACCTGTTCTCATTTTTCAGATGCCACCATTGTTTAGCTAACTCCGTTTTGCTCTTGAGTTCTGGGTTATTGAAAGAGTGTTTGTGGTCATAAAAACGTTGTTTCCAGTTTCCCGCGGAGATGCCGATGTAAACCTTTTTATCCCTGTTGTTATCTTCCGGATGAATAGTGGCCTTATAAACCACACACTCAACTTTACAGTTACCGTCCAGTGGGCAGTTATTTTTCACTTGACAATTACATTTATTTACTGTGACCTTATTCTTACTAGGATTGTTAAGTAATTTACGATTATGGTTGCTGATAATTCTGTCCATGTTCTTGGTGCAAGAGTAGCTGATTTTAATGGTTTTTCTATTAAATATCTTCCTAAGTGGATTATTTATGCTAAAATGTTTATCTACCAGGTTCAAGAATACTCTCCCGATGTTGATGTTAGATAGTTGGCAGTAGGGAGGATTGAACCATATTATTTTTCGGCCTCTATTCCTGGATTTATTTTTATTTTCTTTCTTGGTATATTTGAGTTTTTCATTATATCCGCTTTTCTCTAGCGCTCCATTGTATAAATGCTTATTTGCTTCAAAAATGTCTCTGTTAGCCGAAAGCTTATTTATTCTAGTATTAATTGTTTTAGGTATTTGTTTAATTATGCAGTTCGGGTGGTTAGATCTAGTGTTGATATAAGATGGTGTGTGATTATCTATATATAGAATTTGTGTGTACGCGGATATTTATTATTTACTTAAAATAAGATAGTGGTATGAAAATTTTTTCTGCAGGTAATACACTAGTTTTTGAATTAATATAAGTATAAATGTCAAATATTACCAATAGACATTATTAGACTTGAATTAGTAATCCGATGGGCCTCTAGAATTACAACGGTGAAGATACCAAATTGAATAACATTAGGTACGATAACCCCCCCCCCCCCGCATGATATTTATAATAATAGATTATCAAATTAATCTAAAATATAAATAAGGTAAGACTAATTTTTAGAACTCATATTACATCAGTAAGAATATAGAGTGTTATGTAAATATTGTGTGTAGGTGTGTGGATATATATGTATGTGTGCGTATGTATATGTGTGTATATGTGCGTATATGTATATATGTGTGTGTATGTATGTGTATGTATGTTTACATGTGTGAACAACTACATGCGTATGCATTTAGTCAATATTTCAAATAGATTCAGAGATATATATAGGTGTATTCATGTATGTATATATATATATATATATATATATATATATATATGTATATATGTGTGTATATGTATATGTGTATAGATATGTATATGTGTGGGTGTGTATGTGTATATATGTGTGTGTATGTGCGTATGGATTTGTATGTATACATATATGTATGTGCGTGTAATCTTATTTCAATTAGATTCTCTTTCTTGGAACCCAGACGGACTGAGAATTTATGACACGCGGTCTGTCTATATCTTCTCTGTGCCTGTTAATTGTTTCTTTCTTTCTTTTCTCTAACCGAATTTGAGAACACGAGTTTCGCCGGACGCATTCTGGCTAGAGATGAATAAAAGTTGCGTATGTGATTATGTTTAGTTATGATAATGTGCGAGTGAGATTATGTATGTGAGTGCGCATATGATGTGTGCGTATTTAGTTTTGTGTATGCGCGTGAGTAAAATTGCCTATATGGTTGATATCGCCAAGTCGTATGTGTCATAATTTTGACATGGCAGTTTTTAGTTGATTAACTTAAAGATCCCTCCCCTTCGCCCGCCATAGTTAAATATAAGTTTTAAATTTTCCCCCTCTCTATAAAAGATGTATCAAATTGGTTGCTACTACCACCATCTATGATTGTATTGGAACTGTGGTAGGGAAATTCAATTTTCTATCAGTCTCAAAAATGTAATTGTCTGAGTGATGCTTGAAAAAACCGAACGGTTGAAATAAATTATTGCATCGACAATTATGTGATTTCGTGTTATTATATTTTATATATATATATATATATAAATCAGTAGAATACAACATTTATAACATAATCAATATATTTATATATATATATATATATATATATATCTATATATCAGTAGAATACAACATTTATGACATAATCAATATATATATATAAATCAGTAGAATACAACATTCATGACATAATCAATATTCGGTTATCATGCTCCAAAACATCAACAAACATTACTGTGTACATATGTTTCAGAGATTTTTACTGTCCATAATCTCATTTTCAGCTCAAAAAAAAATATTATGCTTTGCAATTTTTGAGATGCGGGTTGATAATTCCGTGCTACAGTGGATATAGTACTAAGTATAAATCAGTCCTAAGTGACAGTCATCTGAAGGTTGAAGGTTCAATCCTCACTGCGGGCGATACTAGGAATTGCAAATTACTGAAGACTTCTTCCCAGTTATGGCAGATGGAATGAGAGCATGCTACCCCCGTGGATTAAATAAAGGGTTCCGTTCGAAATTTCGTTCATATTCCCGAGTCCGACAAAGTATACCTGAAGAAGGTCGGAGGTAAAAACACCCAAGATGAGAATAGTAGTCCTAATATACCAAATTCTACAAAAAAAATATATTTATCAATTCGTTACAGGCAAAACCAACAATGGAATTGTTCATATTTACTTGCCTCCACAAGGTCGGTTTTTAATGTGGGGAAAATCCAGCTCCCCAAAAAAGGGCACTCTGGATTGGAAAAAAAATTTTAATTGCCTCAGTCTTGATGGATTTCTCCTTCACTAACCAAAGACAGAATAGACTAAGTGTAACATCAGAACAGATACTACACTTTGTTCCTAGTCAAATGATCACACACACATAAAACAAAAAACAACCAACAAAATCTAGAAACTGTGCAGGTAACGGACTTGGTTGGACTATTCTTACTAAATGAGATCCACAAGCATTGCCCGGCGCTTGAGGGAGGCTGATATAGAGATGATGAAAACAAAGAAAAATGACTTTTTAAGCACTATTTATCCCTTAACCTATCTAGCAATATTTTTGAACCCTTCCATCAACATTACATGCATAGAAACTAAAACGACCCTTTGTCAATCTCAAGATTTTCATCGAAAAGGAAAAATTTGATGAGAACTCTGAATTTTACAATACTGCATTGAAAAATTAAGGATACAATGAAAAATGTTAATATTTATCTATTTATATGAATAAATGTTAATATTTATCTATTTATATGAATAAATGTTAATATTTATATGAATAAATGTTAATATTTATTTATTTATATGAATAAATGTTAATATTTATCTATTTATATGAATAAATGTTAATGTCTATCTATTTATATGAATAAATGTTAATATCTATCTATTTATATGAATAAATGTTAATGTTTATCTATTTATATGAATAAATGTTAATATTTATATGAATAAATGTTAATATTTATATGAATAAATGTTAATATTTATATGAATAAATGTTAATATTTATCTATTTATATGAATAAATGTTAATATTTATATGAATAAATGTTAATATTTATTTATTTATATGAATAAATGTTAATATTTATCTATTTATATAAAAAATGTTAATGTTTATCTATTTATATGAATAAATGTTAATATTTATCTATTTATATGAATAAATGTTAATATTTATCTATTTATATGAATAAATGTTAATATTTATCTATTTATATGAATAAATGTTAATATTTATCTATTTATATGAATAAATGTTAATATTTATCTATTTATATGAATAAATATTAATATTTATCTATTTATATGAATAAATGTTAATATTTATCTGTTTATATGAAAAATGTTAATGTTTATCTATTTATATGAATAAATGTTAATATTTATCTATTTATATGAATAAATGTTAATATTTATCTGTTTATATAAAAAATGTTAATGTTTATCTATTTATATGAATAAATGTTAATATTTATCTATTTATATGAATAAATGTTAATATTTATCTATCTATAATATGAATAAATGTTAATATTTATCTATTTATATGAATAAATGTTAATATTTATCTATTTATATGAATAAATGTTAATATTTATCTATTTATATGAATAAATGTTAATATTTATCTATTTATATGAATAAATGTTAATATTTATCTATTTATAATATGAATAAATGTTAATATCTATCTATTTATATGAAAAATGTTAATATCTATCTATTTATATGAAAAATGTTAATATTTATCTATTTATATGAATAAATGTTAATATTTATCTATTTATATGAATAAATGTTAATATTTATCTATTTATATGAATAAATGTTAATATTTATCTATTTATATGAATAAATGTTAATATTTATCTATTTATATGAAAAATGTTAATATTTATCTATTTATATGAATAAATGTTAATATCTATCTATTTATATGAATAAATGTTAATATCTATCTATTTATATGAATAAATGTTAATGTTTATCTATTTATATGAATAAATGTTAATGTTTATCTATTTATATGAAAAAATGTTAATATTTATCTATTTATATGAATAAATGTTAATGTTTATCTATTTATATGAATAAATGTTAATATCTATCTATTTATATGAATAAATGTTAATATCTATCTATTTATATGAATAAATGTTAATATCTATCTTTTTATATGAATAAATGTTAATATCTATCTATTTATATGAATAAATGTTAATATCTATCTATTTATATCAATAAATGTTAATAGCTATCTATTTATATGAATAAATGTTAATAGCTATCTATTTATATGAATAAATGTTAATAGCTATCTATTTATATGAATAAATGTTAACATTTATCTATTTATATGAATAAATGTTAATATTTTTTTTAACCAGACATATATACAGAGATAAAGAGAGTTTGAATTACCTACTGGAGAGTTTGAATTACCTACTACACACCATCCTCGAGTGTCTCTGGTCTCTCTGTACAAGGGTTTGTCAGGACAACCTGACATGAGGATACTTCACCCTACAAGTAAACCCTGACGAAATATTCAAAATAACATAGTATTCAAAGCACAAATAAGATCTCCTTAACACAGCTATAAATTAGCTAATATGAGGAATGATGCACATTCTCCAAGTAATGTTACCTGAAGTAATAGCAGTTAGCTGGATACTCCACCAGACTAGATGAATTCTTGTCCTGGAATCCGGTAGGACCAAGAGACCACAAGAAAGATATACTATAACATAGTTAACTGGTTAATTGGCGAGAGGGAAATTAATATTCTTTACTTCTTTACTAATTCAACGTTTGACAGGAAAGGAGAACTTTAATAGAATATTTGAATGTCTATGTATCTTATATAGAGATCAGGAAGGGCCCTTGATTTCTGAGAACTTCGACTGAAGTAAAATGAAACAAAAGTGAGAATATTATTATTATATATATATATATATTTATAAATAAATATTAATTATTTATTACCTACAGACATCGATATTTCATGCTTACGCAATCTTCAGTGCAGGAAGCTAATTCCCGACGGTTGACGGGCGCGAACTCCGACTACAAATCGCCACTGATTCACAGTCAGGAGAGTTACCAGTTGGCCACCAGAAATTAGCTTGGAATTTAGGAGGAATTTAACTTTGTAAATACCAAGTCGCGAGTATTCACAGCAAGCGGCGTAGAGTGATCGACAACAACAACAAATCATGTTGGAATACAGATAAGACAATTGCAGAGCTAACCGGTGTCGCCCAGGACTACAGAAGAAAGAAAACCTTGCTGAAACAAAGCATTAATTCAAATGCACGAGAAATATACAAGTAAGATATTTAATGGCTACACATTTTCTCTACCGAAAGGAAAGGGAGAAAAAAACATACAGCAACACAAACCGACTGAATTACAATAGCGACTGCACACATACACATTATTGGGCACGAATTGCAGACATGAAACGTTGCCAAGTGTTGCCCACCACGGAGTCCAGGACACTCATAGCACCCTAAATACCAAAAGTGGATGAAGAAGATAGGGTAAAAAATACTTACAAAATATATTATCACCGTGGCCCCCATTTGATGTCCGAAAGACCCTGGAATTGTTTCTTCAGCGTCTGATTATCGGCCCATTTTGCATCTAAGTAAGAATCATCCATGTCAGCTGATAATTTCTATTAAAAAGAAAGAAAAATTTCTATTAAAATTAATTTCTATGAAAATTAATTTTTATTAAATTAATTGATTCTATTAAAAATTCTATTAAATTAATTCTATTAAAATTAATTTCTATTAAAATTTCTATTAAATTAATTCTATTAAAAATTCTATTAAATTAATTCTATTAAAATTAATTTCTATTAAAAAGAAAGAAAAATTGTTAAAATTGGTTTCAATCCACAAGTCCATCTACACAAGAGAGGAGAGGTTATAATAATAATGCAATCATTGCGTACAGTGCTCAGGTGCATTGCAACTCATCAACAGTGCATGTACATGTGTGCACCTATATGCGGGAGGGCATCAGGTCTAGTTTTCGGCAAATTTGGGGAAGCATGAGGGTTTTGAGAAATTCAGTCTCTCAGCAGTCAACAATCAGTGCAGTATGAAAAAACGTTTCCGAAAGTCATCGGAGCTGATCGTGGATCTGTCATTGCGCTGCAGACGGGCGAAAGAGGACTTGGCGAGGACCCAGCATTCATTGTCATATATAATATCGCTCCTGACACAGATGCTATACAACTTACCCCCCAATGTGGAGAGGGACAGGAACATTCTTTTAAATTTAAAGGAAGACTTAGATCTGATGATATGTATGCAGTGTGATGACGTATGGAAGTGGAACCTGACCAGTGAGGGTTGAAGACATGCATTGCATGGAGAGAAATGATATGAGAATGATATGATGAATGTGTAATGCGAGTGTTAAAAACAGGCTTAGATCTGATGACCTCAGAGGAAGATTAAATCTATACAGTATAGGGAGATGTATGCAGCTTTGCTGGTTTAGTCACATTGAAAGAATGGATGAGAGTTCTTGGGTTAGTAGATGTAGAACAGTTGAGGTAGAAGGTTCAGTTCACAGGAGAAGGACAAGAAAAACATAGGAGGTAGTGATAAGGGCAGATTTAAGAAAAAGTGAGATAAAGATCTGGCCAGCATAGGTTAGTTTGAAATTTCTAAAAAACGTCCAACACATGCCAGTGTGTAAAACAAATATGAAAACGAATATTATGATCATTTAAAAAAAAAAAATACTCAAGGTCTCATTTTAGTCAATTTTTATAATACAGAAAAGGTTAAGGCGATATACTGCATACAAATTGACAATGCATATAGCATTACACGCAAAAGATATAACATACAAAACCTCATCATGCTGTTAAAAAATGTGCCGATCTTTCAATAGACTACCTGAAAAAAAAATCACTTCCAGTTCCTACAGGAAAAACCAAAAATAGAATTAAACAACTTTTTTCCAGAGTTTATTAAATGACTATTTTATACATACATTGTATGACACAAAATGACCCAAAAAGGGTTGATATGTCGTAAATCAAAAATCCCAATCAACAGCAAAAGTATCCTCTTTAAGTCCAACCATTCCTCATCGTGGTAAGGTCATCTGGACCATTGGTTCCTGGCAGAGAGAGTTACCCATGATAGACAAGTCTGACATAACTAAGGTCACAACCTGGCTAACAGGGTTCTGATGAAAATCCAGAAGGAGCCAATATCAGGATCCGTCATCCTCTGGTCGTCTCTGCCTCTACGTGTGGCAAGCAAGGATGTGTCAGGCTCGGAACCACAAATCCGTAAAATTAGGATAACAATGTTGTTTCTATGCATGTGCAACTACTAGTCCTCTGTGTGTTATGGGGCAAACCTTCCTCAACTTTGTATGCACCCGTTGGGCCTTTCTGCTCTCAGTGTCAAGGTGATCTTGCAATCTTGCCGTAACGAATAGCTATGGCCAACAAGAAGGATTTCATAGAGACTAGACAATCCTGAGGCACAATTGTCGTGGACTCTGTGCGAAAAGTCCAATTCGCGCAACAGCAAAAGTTAGGTTGTTTTGTTTTACGGCATATCAACCCTTTTCGGGTTATTTAATGCCAAATCCGGTCATTTTGGTAAAAGTTTTTATGTTTCAAGTCCTTTATCTCTTCAAATATTTATTCATGGTGTTTAGTTTGGTTGTTTTGTAGAGAAAAATTGTTGTTTTTGTTTTTAGCTTTGCAGAACATGATTGAGTTTTTTATAGTTGAGTCAATTATAGCATAGTTGTTATGAAATATCACATCTAGAAACTTGTATGCTGTGATAATTGCTTATAAGACGCAAGTAAGACACCGCTTCTTTTTTTTGTTAATTTTTAGATCTTTTTGTTTTTGCTGGGGATGGGGCATCCTACCGCATGCCAGACATTCATCCGCTATTTCAGACACTCCAATTGAGAGATCTTTTTAAGATTCTAACCGTCCCTTTAAACACAATTGTTTGGATCTCCCTTGCACTTGGTTCACCGGGTATATTCGCCAGGTAGTTTTTTAAATTCTTTTTCATGAGCCCGGTTGCTCCTATAATTACTAGAATGATGGAGATCTTAAGATTCCAGTTTCTATGTCGTACATAAGACGTTGGTATTTCGTAATCTTTTCCCCTCTCAGCTCTGTTTAATCCTGCATCATTAGGGACACTGACTTCAACTAGGGTTGCTACTTTCCCCCTTTTGTCCCATATCACTATGTCAGGTTAAACAGCTCCGTTTTCTAGATATGTAGCTGTAGGGATTGCATAGTCATAGTGGATAGTGTATGACTTATTTCCAACTGTTCTTTCTGGTATATGTTCCCAGGACTTGCTGCTACACTGGATATTCAATTTTTTACAGATGGTCCAGTGGAGATATTTACACACTCCATTCTGTCGGATTGTATAGTAGCCGTCCCCCATCAAAACCTTACAACTTGATGTCAGGTGGCCCACACTCGATACTTCTGTGCTGGAAAACGTGCACTTGTCGTCGCTGTTTATTAAAAGCATTGGTCATCAAACTTTGGTCTTGGGCAGCCATTATGATTCTCTCCTGATCATAGTGGAGCGATCCTCTTTTGAGACAGTCTACAGAGCTTTTATATTTATATGCGTTTGTGTATATTACTGTAGAGGTTCAGACATGGATCCATGTGCAGGTATATCTGATAGCTAGAAACACGTGTCCATGGATTCCTTTTATATGTACGTAAAAATGAATTAATAAATTTATATATAAAATAAAGGGTTGCTAGTTTCTATCCTCTTGCCATATACCACTATGTTAGGTATAACAGATCCGTTTTCTAGGCATGTAGCTATAGGAATTGCGTAGTCATAGTGGATGGTGTTTTACTTATTAGCAACAGTTATTTCTGCTACATGTTCCCAGGACTTGTTGCTACACTGGATATTCAGTTTTTTACAGATGGTCCAGTGGAGATATTTACACACTCCATTGTGTCGCATTGTATAGTAGCCGTCCCCCAGCAGAACTTAACTGGATGTCAGGTGGCCCACACTCTACTTTTGTGTGGCAGAACCTGCACTTGTTGTTGTTGTTGCTGAGATCAGTCATTTTCTTAAAAGCATTGGTCATCAAGCTTTGATCTTGAGCAGCCATTATCATTCTCCCCCATGGTGAAGTGATCCTCTTTTCAGCTAGTCTTCCGATATTGTCGTCAATTGTGGAAACCAAAAGCTTGTCAAAAAACAAAAGTTTATTTTGGATGTCGAAGAATGGGTAGCGAGAAAATGTATAAGATAAAGATAAAGTCAATTCGAGTCGTAAAAAGAGATCAGATGAATGTGCGTATCACCACACGTATAGAACACAGAAGGCTGATCTACTTGAATCCGTTAATATTTTAAACGGACATAACAAACGAACATAACAACTACGGATATTTTAACGAATGAACATCAAAACTGTTTACACTTTAAAAATAATATCTCAAAAAAAAACGAGCAACTTGATCGCTCCCCCTCCCCCATGAACATCGGGATGTTAGTTTTTTTTTATAGAAGAGCCCCACCACGAAACAATTAACTATTTACATCATTTACTCGTCAAAATTATCTTTAGCTACTAGCACACCTACCCACCTCAGTATTCAACAAAACTTTTCTAGTGATATTCTGTTTCTGAATTTTTCTGTCTCTCTCTATCTCTTTTTCTCTTTGTCGTTCTCTCTATCTCCCTTTCTCTGTTTCCTTCTATCTCTTTTTTCTGATCATTTCCGTGATCCGACTGAGCGCGCAGTTTTAGTGATCTATGTGCATGTCTTCTTTTGTATATTCTTTATTCATTCAGATAAGATTTTCCATTCTTTAATTCACAAGCCAAAACTGCTAATATTGTTTCCTCTTTTCGTGACCAAGTATCAATAGAAGAATGATGTAGATATGTTCAATAATTTGGATTATTCAGACCACTGCTCTCATCTGAGTGTTATTCTCACAACGTTTCGGCCGATGTAGCCTCCGACCTTCTTCAGGTGTATCTTGTCAAACTCGGGAATCTGCACAGAATTTCGAACGGAACCCTTTATTTAATCCACGGGGGTAGCATGCTCTCGTTCCATCAGTACTTTATCCGTTACGCCACGGATCCTGGCTAAGTAAAATTCAGTCCTAGGTGCTGTCTTCTGAAGGTTGAAGGTTCAATCCTTAGTGCGGGCGATACTAGGAATTGCGAATTACTGAAGACTTCTATCCGATCATGGCTGACAGAACGAGAGCATGTTACCCCCGTGGATTAAATAAACGGTACCGTTCGAAATTCCGTGCAGATTCCTGAGTTAGACAGAAAGTTTCCTCGAGTTCGACAAGATACACCTGGAGAAGGTCGGGGGTTACATCGGCCGAAACGTTGTGAGAATAACACTCACGATGAGAACAGTAGTCCGGTGATAAAATCATTTTCGAATGATTTAGTCCTTATGTCCTCAGTCAGTCGGGTGGTCACGCTGAAGTTTCGTCCGTCACACTTATCTTTGCAATAACATTTTCATCGATAGATTGAATGAACATATCTTCCAAATATCTGTCCTTGTTATTACTTAACAGCCGACAGGTCGTTACAAGCAAACGCCATTGCTTTCTTTGATGTAGTGAAACCAATTCAAAGTGTTTCGGACCGATTTGTCGATGAAAACAAGAAGTGAGGCAGGTGAGCAAGGGATCAATTGAGTTTTATTGACGACATAAATACTTCAAAGACAAAAAAAAATGGATATGATTGTTTAATGCTGTTTTACATCAACCAAACGGACATAACAACTATGGACTATTCATTTTACATTTCAATGTGGACAACTAATTTGATCGCTCACCCCAATGAACATCGAGATTTATTTACCAAGTGAGTATTGATTTACTCCTCTCCAGGAGTTAGGCACAAGGCCAGTTTTTATCTTACTCCAACAAGTAAGATGTGACCCAAGGTCGGGTCGGGAAAGTGGGGTTTGAAAAACCAGCGCCCGAGAGGTGAGCACTCTGACCATTAAAAATTACCTAGGTAGCCTCGTCGGCATTCCCCGGTAGGGGCGCCTCAGGCAGTAAGCAATAAACTTACTCCTCCCCAAAGAGAGGAGGCGAAGCCTGGATGGGTGGACCTCCTAGAACTGCACAGGACAGACCCATAGACCGGCGTAAATCAAGCCCCGAAGGCCAAGACAATACTAGTCTATGGGATGCAGTATCCATCGGAACAGATACTACACTTTGATCTTAGCCGAAAGGCCAAGTGAGTAATTAATCACTGAAACAAGTTGCCCGAGATTGCCAAAAATGTAAATAGGTTTTGTAAATAATATTGAAGGATTTCATGATTACAGTAGAAATAATAAAATGCATGGACTGTATTGAAAGCTTCCAGATGAAAAGGGTTAGGGTTAGCAGACGACGAAAGAAAAACTGATTTAGTATCAATTCAGCCCTCAAAAGCTGAGATGTGGCAACGTTTTTTTTTTTGTTGCTTTTTATGTGAAAAACACAAAGGGGAGATAACTTTTACAAAGAGTTACTTCCCCTTCATAAGTATTTTATTGTCATCCTTTTATCTAAAGAAAAGTGCGTGGAGATGTTTATATATTTGTATGTACAAAATTCACCCCTAAACTAATTAACCGATCATTATGCATTTAGGAACACATCTGCTAGGTCTAAGGGGGTTCAAATGTGGGCTGTATTTAGTTTATTTTGGTTTTATGCAGAGGAGATAAAAAGGGGATGGAAGCTCTTCGTGAAAATCCAGATATCTTTGATTTTTGTGAAATTTGAACAATAGGTATTAAATATCAATTTTTTTTAATGGAAATCGCTCCAGACAAGGCATGAAGCCACTTTATGTAAGGAGCTAACAAGAACAAATATGATTACCACAAAGACAGGAGATGCCTATTGGCCTTAGTCTTGAAAAGACCAAAATTATAGGTAGGAGGAAAACAGTCAGCAGGAAGAGAGTTCCACAAGCCTGCAGTTCTTGAAAAGAAGCTACTGGAATAAGAAGTTTGATGAAGACCACTAGACCAACGAGTCAAACGAGCTGGAACAAAAGAAGCGGGGAAGAGATCACATAATTCTGAAGAACACATGCCATAGCAGGATTTATAGAAAAGACTGAGACTAGCAACATTACGTCTGTGAGAGAGAGGAGGCGCAGAGAAGAAGAAAGGGTAGGGCCAATGAAATTACAGATACATTTCTGCACCGTATCAAGAACCCTCAAATGGGACAGAGATTCACCGGCCCAAATATGACAACAGTACTCCATACATAGTCTGATAGTAGATTTGTAGAGATTGAGAATAGCTTCAGGAGTGAGAAAGTGTTTGGAGCGATAAAGAGAACTGAGTTTACAAGAAGCAGAAAGAGCAATGGATCTAATGTCTGAACTCCAAGAAAGATTTGATGAGAGAGAAAGACCAAGGAGTTTCAGAGTCGATTTCTTTTCAAGAGCAGAACCATTCATGAGAATCTCAGAATTTAATGCCGAAACATTGGTTTTTAAATGTTTATGCATTTTAATATCATTTTTTTTAAATTGCTACTCCTACCTTCTTTTTAGGGAGAATCTTACTCTCTGCGACCCCCACTATTACTTCTCACCAAATCAGTACTCCCCATCCCACGAGTTAAAAAGCAACCGCAATGTTTGGCTTGTTGGGCGGCCATTTGCAATAGAGAAAAATTGAACGCTCAGAGTTGTGGTTTTTTGTAGGTGTTGGTGACTTGCATGTATGGGGACTGGCCCATTTTAAAAGACAAGACACGACTACAGTGAGGCAGACAGAAAAATGCAGTGGACATGTGCAGATGAAAAAAGAGATTTGTGCAGATGGGAGAGCATTTTTGAAAGTTGTATTAGTATTGTTCCGATGTTGTCTGAGCAACGAATTTTAGATCGTCGTGAAGACTTATTGTACTACAAAGGATTTTTTCAATTTCTTTCAGAAATGCAATAGGGGCTCGTCGAATTGGCAATTCAAAAATGTAAGATGTTGCTAAAGATAGTCTGGGCATTAAAATGTTCATTTTGTTGAGAACAGACTTTTTGTCTTTAATAGATTTAAAAGAATGAATTTGGTTTCTATCAGCGTGCATGTGTGAGGTCAACAAAGGTCAAGATGCTTTGGACCAGAGGTAGGGGAAAAGGAGGAGGTACCCTTTCTGGTAAGTCAATAAAATACAAGAGAGATCCGACAGTCACTTGACCATTAAAAGACTTAACGGACAGTACAGAAATATCACCGACCAGATAGATTTGCTTATTAGACGTTGACGACCCATTTTTGTATGGTTATTTCGTTGACATGTTTTGGTGATGTTTTTTTTTTTTTTTTATGGAAATCGCTCCAGACAAAGCATAAAGCCACTTGATGTAAGGAGCTAAAAAAAAAAATACTACTTCAAGGTCAAAACCCAGCTAACAATAAGTGTTATATGGATAGATTCTGACCCAGAAAACAGCAATTCTTCCCCCTTTGTCAGAAACATATTGTTACACCTACTTTGGATTCTTCTTGTCTTCGGTAATAATAAGCCATCATTTGCCTCTGTTCGTCTTCACTAATAACAGGTTCTCGACAGGGAGCCCCTTGGCCAACCTGGATAAATAAAAAAACAATTGATTAACATAACACCTTTCCAAGTTTGGAAACAACAACTCGCTGTCCACAAACACACTTCATTGCACACAAAAGGTAGAGGTGAGCAGTTGGCTGAAATAAAATCATCATCATCATCAACCGGTTTATTTGTTGAATCAGGCCACAATTAATCCTCTGATGAGGGTGGGGCCTGATTGTCTAGTCTCGAAATCTAAGTCTTCCTCTCCACTCCTGTCTTTGGCAAGGTTTGATGGAATCCATACCCATGGCCTTCCTATCACGTTTGACTACGTCCTCCCAAGTCAACTTGGGTCTGCCAGTGGTGATGTTCTCTGCTGGCACATTCAACTGTCGGACTTTAGCAATCCAGCCATCGCTACGCTCAATGTGACCCAACCAACGCAGTCTGTTCTTCTGCATGATGTCCGCAAGGCTTTTCAAGTCGACCTGCGAGAGCAGGGATTCAAAAGAAACGTACTGTTCAGGCCTCACCAAACAGATCCATCTGACCATTGCCCTGTCATTACGGTGCAGCTTCTTTAGTATGCCAGCAGAGACAGCCCAAGTTTCTGAGCCATACAACAGCACACTTCTGACACATGAGGAGTACACACGCCCTCTCGTAGTTGTTGGCAGGTGTTTGTTTGTCAGGATTGGTAGCAGCTCTCTAAATTTTTTCCAGGCACACTTGCAACGTGTAGCTGCCGCGAGTTCACAGCCTCCACCTGATGACAGCACATCTCCAAGATAACAAAAGTCTGTCACTACTTCCAGCTTGTTGTCACCAGTATCCATCTCCGTCAGTGGTCTGCCATCTATTGGTCTTGCCGTTTTTTTAGAAAAGATGACTCCTGATTCGGTTTTAATATATTCGACTGATAAAAATTGCTGATTCCCTATCCCAGAGGATAGGAGGGAGAAGTCTGCATAAATTTCTGGCTCCCAACTCGGTTACGTTTATTTAACGCCTACCCACAATAGGAGTATGTGACACAAGGTCGGAAAGTGGGATTTGAAAAGCCAGCGCCCGAGAAGGTGAGCACTCTGACCATTAAAAATTGCCTGGGCAGCCCTGCTGGCATTCCCCGGTAGGGGCACCTCAGGCAGTAAGCAATAAACTTACTCCTCTCCAAAGAGGGGAGGCAAAGCCTGGGAGGGTGGACCTACTAGAACTGCACAGGACAGACCCATAGACTGGCGTAAATCAAGCCCTGAAGGCCAAGACAATACCAGTCTATGGAGTGTAGTATCCATCATAACAGATACTACACTTTGATCTTGACCAAAAGGCCGAGAAAGACTCCAATAAAAGTTCTAACTCTCAATTTATTCACTATTTTAGAGGTTAAAATAAAAAAAAAACATTTATGAAGTCATAAAGATTCTGTTCTCTGTTTCTACAATCTGTTTTCATGCATGACACCTTATTTTGTGACGTCATCCTTTGTGATGCCATAAACAATTTGCCCTGTGTCTTCCAACTCTTGTCTTAGTGGATGATGCCATCCTTTTGTGACGTCATCCAGTGTGCACAAAGACAAACAAGATACCAAACAATAAACAGAGAGTTTTTGTAGGATACCGATATCAGATATCATGCTTACCTTCTGAAGTTTAGCCACAATTTTTGTTTTTTCATTCTTGCCAACAAAATCACCCAGCTTTTTGCCGCGCAACAACTGTTTTCCTGCCCACCAGAGGTCAGCACTTTCAATTGGGATCACCTCCAAGGAAGCCTTGCCACAAAAAAAAAAAAAAAAGAAAAAAAGATTTTTTATTATTACTTATACTAATGAAACGTATAGAGATATTTAACTAGCTTACATTTTATAGAAATTTAATCGAACAAGGGAGAAAACTACTTAATAAGTCGCCACAAAATTAAAGGGTTTGTAGAGGAGTAGTACGTGTCTGAGATGGCATATTCGTGGAATCCTCCATTGGTCTCTATATTTCTTAGCACAGAGTGATAGGCAAAAATACAGCCTCTTTTTAGTGAATGACCGTACATAGTGAAGCTTCACACCTTTCACAAGGATAGCCTGTTAATATGCATAGGCAAAAATACAGCCTCTTTTTAGTGAATGACCGTACATAGTGAAGCTCCATACCTTTCACAAGGTTAGCCTGTTAATATGCATAGGCAAAAATACAGCCTCTTTTTACTGAATGACCGTACATAGTGAAACTCCATACCTTTCACAAGGTTAGCCTGTTAATATGCATAGGCAAAAATACAGCCTCTTTTTACTGAATGACCGTACATAGTGAAGCTCCATAACTTTCACAAGGTTAGCCTGTTAATATGCATAGGCAAAAATACAGCCTCTTTTTACTGAATGACCGTACATAGTGAAGCTCCATAACTTTCACAAGGTTAGCCTGTTAATATGCATAGGCAAAAATACAGCCTCTTTTTACTGAATGACCGTACATAGTGAAGCTCCATACCTTTCACAAAGTTAGCCTGTTAATATGCATAGGCAAAAATACAGCCTCTTTTTAGTGAATGACCGTACATAGTGAAGCTCCATACCTTTCACAAGGTTAGCCTGTTAATATGCATAGGCAAAAATACAGCCTCTTTTTAGTGAATGACCGTACATAGTGAAGCTCCATAACTTTCACAAGGTTAGCCTGTTAATATGCATAGGCATAGACAAAACACGACTGATTGAGTCGAGTAAACCTTGAACAAAAATCACTGGATGTCTTTTAAGGTCATACCCAGGACCGATCCAGTGAGCAGAGAACCGTAAAAGTGTACAGGTTTTGACAAACCATATACTTATCTAGCTCTGATAATATCGTTAGCAAGAACTTCAGTATAATCTGCTAAACGACATGTGATGTCATGAAAAACAAGCTGTCTGGAGTATGTAGATAATCTAAAGCCAAGCCACAAAAATATTTTAGCAGTATTTTGTTCTTAAACATGTGGTAAAGCTGTCTGGAGTATGTAGATAATCTAAAGCCAAGCCACAAAAATATTTTAGCAGTATTTTGTTCTTAAACATGTGGCAAAACTGTCTGGAGTATGTAGATTATCTAAAGCCAAGCCACAAAAATATTTTAGCGGTATTTTGTTCTTAAACATGTGGCAAAGCTGTCTGGAGTATGTAGATAATCTAAAGCCAGGCCACAAAAATATTTTAGCAGTATTTTGTTCTTAAACATGTGGCAAAACTGTCTGGAGTATGTAGATAATCTAAAGCCAAGCCACAAAAATATTTTAGCAGTATTTTGTTCTTAAACATGTGGTAAAACTGTCTGGAGTATGTAGATAATCTAAAGCCAGGCCACAAAAATATTTTAGCGGTATTTTGTTCTTAAACATGTGGCAAAACTGTCTGGAGTATGTAGATAATCTAAAGCCAAGCCACAAAAATATTTTAGCAGTATTTTGTTCTTAAACATGTGGTAAAGTAGTCTGGAGTATGTAGATAATCTAAAGCCAAGCCACAAAAATATTTTAGCAGTATTTTGTTCTTAAACATGTAGCAAAACTGTCTGGAGTATGTAGATACTCTTAAGTCAAGCCACAAAAATATATTAGCAGTATTTTGTTCTTAAACATGTGGTAAAGTAGTCTGGAGTATGTAGATAATCTAAAGCCAGGCCACACAAATATTTTAGCAGTATTTTGTTCTTAAACATGTGGCAAAACTGTCTGGAGTATGTAGATAATCTAAAGCCAAGCCACAAAAATATTTTAGCAGTATTTTGTTCTTAAACATGTGGCAAAACTGTCTGGAGTATGTAGATAATCTAAAGCCAAGCCACAAAAATATTTTAGCAGTATTTTGTTCTTAAACATGTGGCAAAACTGTCTGGAGTATGTAGATAATCTAAAGCCAAGCCACAAAAATATTTTAGCAGTATTTTGTTCTTAAACATGTGGCAAAACTGTCTGGAGTATGTAGATAATCTAAAGCCAAGCCACAAAATATTATAAATCATAGAAACAGATGAAATCAATTTAGTTAAATCAAAGTTGGACAATTTTCTAAGAATATTGTCTGACTAACTTCATTACGACAGAATTCAAAAATAGTTGTTTCAAATTCAAGATGAGATCAAGTTGTTTCAAATTCAAAAATAGTTGTTTCAAATTCAAGATGAGATCAAGTTGTTTCAAATTCAAAAATAGTTGTTTCAAATTCAAGATGAGATCAAGTTGTTTCAAATTCAAAAATAGTTGTTTCAAATTCAAGATGAGATCAAGTTGTTTCAAATTCAAAAATAGTTGTTTCAAATTCAAGATGAGATCAAGTTGTTTCAAATTCAAAAATAGTTGTTTCAAATTCAAGATGAGATCAAGTTGTTTCAAATTCAAAAATAGTTGTTTCAAATTCAAGATGAGATCAAGTTGTTTCAAATTCAAAAATAGTTGTTTCAAATTCAAAAATAGTTGTTTCAAATTCAAGATGAGATCAAGTTAACTATACTGTGATATTATGGACACCCTACACAAACAGCCAAGTTGTGTTTGGAAATGATTCACAAAAAGAAAAAGTGATCAGGAAGTAAGATAGGTGAACGACAATGGAGTGGCCCAGACTGGATGAAGCCCTGACAATTAGATGTTAGCTTTGAGTGGCTGGAGGGCAATGCAGAGAGTGCCTGAGAAAACGGATGGATGTAGTCGGTTTCGTTTGATCAGCTGGGGATGACTGACAGAAAGAGCAGACATTTACGATTTCCAGTTGAGAGTAGATTTAGGAGACGAGTAGATTGGAGATCACATTGAGGTAAACTGAGAGGTCAAAGTTCGGCATAGATCAGATTGAGGTAGGCCCAAGGAGTCAGAGTTGTTCGAGGAGACGAGACAGATCATGTTGAACGGACAATGAAATGAGCTGACAAGTAGATGACTTCAGATAGCCAATGACTGGTTTCGACAGACAAATTATCTCACTTAGGTCTTAGCTGATATATAGAAGCTTAACTCAAAGGTCGACGATAGTGGCGGGGGCCTAACAACACACACACATACGCCTGTAACCAACGAGTCAAATACTCGATGTATATCCCTGTGTTTGTATTTTTATTGTGTGAATCTGCGTTGTTTCTGTATACAACTTGTAAACCAGTGAACGCACCCTCGGCAATCGCCAATACAGGAGATGACACGACTAGAACAAGAAGAAAAAGGAGAAGGAAACCATGACACAAACATTGGGCATCGATGATCGTCAAGGACCGGCATGGTCTTACAATACCATTTTATTGTTTCTTTGTAAATCTTAATCCTTCATCTATGATTTTTGTTGCGCGCTATGCATATCTTATATATAAAGTCGTAAACAACAAAACACGCATCCGTGGATAATTAAATTTTAAAAAGTAGTGTATATCAGATATTAATGTAATTTATATCATATAGATATTAATGTAATTTATATAATATAAATGTTAAAGTCATTTTTATGATATAGATATTAATGTAATTTATATAATATAAATATTAAAGTAATCTTAATGGTATAGATATTAAAGTAATCTTTATGATACAGATATTAAAGTAATCTATATCATATAGATATTAAGGTAATCTATATCATATGGATATTAAAGTAATATATATCATATAGATATTAAGGCAATCTTTATGACATAGACATTAAAGTAATCTTTATGATATAGATATTAAAGTAATCTATATCATATAGATATTTAAATAGTGTATATCATATAGATATTAAAGTAATTTATATCATATAAATATTAAAGTCATCTTTATCATATAGATAATAAAGTAATCTTTATGATATAGATATTAAAGTAATACATATCATATAGATATTAAAGTAATACATATCATATAGATATTAAAGTAATACATATCATATAGATATTAAAGTAATACATATCATATAGATATTAAAGTAATACATATCATATAGATATTAAAGTAATACATATCATATAGATATTAAAGCAGTGTATATCATATAGATATTAAAGTAATACATATCATATAGATATTAAAGCAGTGTATATCATATAGATATTAAAGTAATACATATCATATAGATATTAAAGCAGTGTATATCATATAGATATTAAAGTAATACATATCATATAGATATTAAAGTAATCTATATCTTATAGATATCAAGAAAACAAGACATCTTCAGGTGCCTTTGTAAAACAGTATTTGTTAACTTACCTGTGTTCCTGACAAATCTTCTTTATTTTCCAATTCCATTTTAACCGGATCATAGGGGGGCAGTCCCATGGGATACACAATCATTACAGCTCCGCGCAGGATGTCCAAGGCGTCTTTCACCGTCTTCTGCGTGACGCAAATATCAGCTTCAATCTTTTTCTAGGAAAATTTAAAAAAAAAACATGTTCTCATAACGGTTCACATCTCTACGAAAGGATGTATCTATTAGTCGGGCTTCAGTTTGAATTTGGCTATTTTCTGGGAATTGAGCCGGGAACCCACATTATACCGATAGTTGGCAGGTCTGTCTGTCATATTTAACTTGAAATAGAATTTTCATCAGTCTGTTAAGCTTAAGTTTAAAATAGCAAATACGTCAGCACCAAAATTTTAAACTTGCAAAATTCGTAACAGATTCAAAACGGTTTACGGACGAAATTATTTTAATAAAACTCTCGGTACTTCTATGTTTAAAGGGATATATTTTCTTTAATTCCAAAATGTAATTAGAAAAAACAACTTCTCTCCGTGAATCTCGTTTGTGCTTTCTATTTATAAATTACTAGACCACCCGTGACCCGTTGGGTCAGTTTGTTATATTAGCTATGGAATTCATGTATGAGCGTGACACTTGTGACATAAAGAAAATAGGTTTTTTTTACATAACAGTAGCATTTCTATGAAAGTATATTAAAATGAAAAAAGAATATAGATAGATTTCTATGAGTCGTTCTGTTTATTATAATTGTTTTTTTTTTAAATTACAGTTACTGAATTATAAGTGGTTGGTTAGGGCGATTTGAGAAAGGAAGGGGGTACAGCAAGCTTTCTCGCGTACGTAACGAAAACAGAGGGAGTAGGAGTGGTGAAATCTATGAGAGGGAAAGTGGGAGGTGGTTTCGTTCACCGACCGCTAGTATGGCTGATATTAATAATGAGTGTTGTTTTTTTGTTTGTTTGTTTTTGTTTTTTAAAAGGGAGGAGTTTTTTTGAAACTGCGACAGACTTTACGAAGTCCTCCCGTTGAATGTTTTTAGCCGTGAAGAAAACAAATAAACTATTTGATGAAATTAAATGAAATTGTTTAAAAATTTCCAGAATGAAAAATTTCATGCGTTCGTTAATCATAATAGAGAATAACGGAATTGGAATAACAGATTGAGAACGATGCTATTTACGCATGCGCAACCGGATGTTGAAAACCGGAAAGCTGAAAGCTGATTGCAAACATACAAGAACAATAGACTTTTAGTATTATATAGATTCCACATTAATGCAATTTAAATCTAACGTAATTTAAATGTGTATATTGTTTATTAGCGACGCACGTGTTTCGTCCGTCGGAATTTTTTTTTTTTTTAAAACTGCTCTGAAAATTTTATAAATTAAATTGCAGGAAAATGAAATAAAGTTTTATCTTTAGTTTATTCACCTATTCATAAACTACGACATATCTTTTAAGACATTTTTCTTGCAGAACTAAAAATAATACGTCTTTTTACTCCTATTGTATCCTTATTATTTTTACGAATGTACAACCATAAAAAATTATGCTCTGCCAGTGTTCTGCACTTGATATTCATATAAAATAACGTCTAAATCAGTGAAGTTTAAAAAACGAAAGAAAGAAATGTTCTGTTTTAATAGATTTTATTTACTCCTCCCCAGGAGTTAGGCACAAGGCCAGTTTTATCTTACTCCCACAAGTAAGATGTGACCCAAGATCGGGTCGAGAAAGTGGGGTTTGAAAAGCCAGCGCTCAGAGAGGTGAGCACTCTGGCCATTTAAAAATTGCCTGGGCAGCCCCGTCGGCATTCCCCGGTAGGGGTGCCTCAGGCAGTAAGCAATAAACTTACTCCTCCCCAAAGAGGGGAGGCAAAGCCTGGGAGGGTGGACCTCCTAGAACTGCACAGGACAGGCGTGCAGTATCCATCGGAACAGATACTACACTTTGATCTTTGAAGGTGTATCTGTGTAACAATATTTAACAAGAGATGAGTAGGTTACACAAAACTAGGTTAGCAAATGGGAGTTATGTGGCTGAGAAATGAGTAGATACTTAGGGAACAGGAAGTCACTGTTCGGAATAATAGTGGAACATCGCAAAAAAATAAAAAGAAAGACTAGATTCTCTCTTTGATTTTGTCTACAAGATGAGACAGACGTGCTTCAAAGGACTTTTTCCCTCACTCCTACAGGGGGTGTGTTAAGGGAAAAACTTATGTGTAATTCGATGCAGATGAATTTTAAACAATAAAACTAAGAAAAATATTAAACCCAACAGGATAATTTGCTTTTGCTATTAAACATTGCTGACTACTGCGAAGATAGATGCTATGTTACAACTGCTATTAGGAACCACGCCAGATGTCACATGGCGACCATATCTGTTTGTGTGGCGAAAATTTGTCTGTTGTCTTACAGACGAGTTCTCAGATCCATTTGTCCGTTGTGTTACAGACGAGTTCTAGATCCATTTGTCCGTTGTCTTACAGACGAGTTCTCAGATCCATCTGTCCGTTGTGTTACAGACGAGTTCTCAGATCCATCTGTCCGTTGTGTTACAGACGAGTTCTCAGATCCATCTGTCCGTTGTGTTACAGACGAGTTCTCAGATCCATCTGTCCGTTGTGTTACAGACGAGTTCTCAGATCCATCTGTCCGTTGTGTTACAGACGAGTTCTCAGATCCATCTGTCCGTTGTGTTACAGACGAGTTCTCAGATCCATCTGTCCGTTGTGTTACAGACGAGTTCTCAGATCCATCTGTCCGTTGTGTTACAGACGAGTTCTCAGATCCATCTGTCCGTTGTGTTACAGACGAGTTCTCAGATCCATCTGTCCGTAGTGTTACAGACGAGTTCTCAGATCCATCTGTCAGTTGTGTTACAGACGAGTTCTCAGATCCATCTGTCCGTTGTGTTACAGACGAGTTCTCAGATCCATCTGTCCGTAGTGTTACAGACGAGTTCTCAGATCCATCTGTCCGTTGTGTTACAGACGAGTTCTCAGATCCATCTGTCCGTAGTGTTACAGACGAGTTCTCAGATCCATCTGTCCGTTGTGTTACAGACGAGTTCTCAGATCCATCTGTCCGTTGTGTTACAGACGAGTTCTCAGATCCATCTGTCCGTAGTGTTACAGACGAGTTCTCAGATCCATCTGTCAGTTGTGTTACAGACGAGTTCTCAGATCCATCTGTCCGTTGTGTTACAGACGAGTTCTCAGATCCATTTTTGAAATGTTTTTGCTGGGCAGTTTAAATAGGACCAAATCTGTTCCTCTCCCTTGAGAACACCCTAACCCTCAAGATTTGGTCCTATTTATACTATCAAGCAACAACATTTCAAAACAGGTAGACCCTACAACAGGGGTTTTCAAACTGTGGTCCACAAGAACAAGATAGGGGGGTTGTGGATTAACCTATCACGTGAAATTTAAAGTATAAATTTTCAATGTCAGGATATTTATTTTTACTTATTAATGTTCCTAAATGACAAAAGCTTGCATTATCGCCCATTACATGTCAACGTGTGTTTTAAATCCTGTGCGTGTAATTGACAATAAAAGTATTTGTAAAGTACCATTACTGTTTTCACTTATACGAAAAATTAATTTTTTTAAAAAAATTTTTTAATTTTGTTACATTTTGCATCAACATGTAGCATTAATTTATTTTATTAATTTATTTTATTAATTTATTTCATTATTTTATTTTATTAATTAATTTTATTAATTAATTTATTTTATTAATTTATTTCATTAATTAATTTATTTTATTAATTTATTTTATTAATTTATTTCATTATTTTATTTTATTAATTTAATTATTCTATTTTATTAATTTATTTTATTAATTAATTTATTTTATTAATTCATTTCATTATTTTATTTTATTAATTAATTTTATTAATTAATTTATTTTATTAATTTATTTCATTATTTTATTTTATTAATTAATTTTATTAATTAATTTATTTTATTAATTTATTTCATTATTTTATTTTATTAATTAATTTTATTAATTAATTTATTTCATTATTTTATTTAATTAATTAATTAATTTATTTTATTAATTAATTTTATTAATTAATTTCATTAATTTAATTAATTTTTTTTGAACACTTACATCTAAAGTAAGCTTAAAACCAGTTTTTTGCGTTAATGCAAAATAATATGTTATTTTTAGCAAAAATGTATGTATAAATTTCATAAGCGTTTATAATCGCGTCCCTAGGGTAAAACCCAAAATATAAAGGGGGCCGCAAGTCAAAAAGTTTGAAAACCACTGCCCTACAACGCCAATGAAAGATAGCATGAATTTCTTACATCAACACAGCCAATTTACTAAACACTTATTGAACATCCAAGTTTTTGAGAAATGGTACATTATGGTTGGAACTGCACTTACTTTGGAAATCATATCTTTCGCTTCTTTGCAAGTTTTCATTAATATATCGGCCATTTGTTGATTAGGGGCTGTTAAAAAAAACAAAAACATTATCAGATGAAAAAGACATTAAACTGAAGTTTACTTTTGGATGTTACGTTTAAATCACATTTACACTGATTCTTATCAGATCATCAAAGTTAAGCAACATTGAGGCTGTTTAGTACTTAGGTGGGTGACCATTTAAGAATATCTAGGTTCTGTAAGCAAACACTTCATTGAAGTGTATAAATCGATACCAGTTTTGTTGGGAGCATAACTGGTGACAGACTAGCCTTAAATCACATTTACACTGATTCTTATCAGATCATCAAAGTTAAGCAACATTGAGGCTGTTTAGTACTTAGGTGGGTGACCATTTAAGAATATCTAGGTTCTGTAAGCAAACACTTCATTGAAGTGTATAAATCGATACCAGTTTTGTTGGGAGCATAACTGGTGACAGACTAGCCTTAAATCACATTTACACTGATTCTTATCAGATCATCAAAGTTAAGCAACATTGAGGCTGTTTAGTACTTAGGTGGGTGACCATTTAAGAATATCTAGGTTCTGTAAGCAAACACTTCATTGAAGTGTATAAATCGATACCAGTTTTGTTGGGAGCATAACTGGTGACAGACTAGCCTTAAATCACATTTACACTGATTCTTATCAGATCAGCAAAGTTAAGCAACATTGAGGCTGTTTAGTACTTAGGTGGGTGACCATTTAAGAATATCTAGGTTCTGTAAGCAAACACTTCATTGAAGTGTATAAATCGATACCAGTTTTGTTGGGAGCATAACTGGTGACAGACTAGCCTTAAATCACATTTACACTGATTCTTATCAGATCAGCAAAGTTAAGCAACATTGAGGCTGTTTAGTACTTAGGTGGGTGACCATTTAAGAATATCTAGGTTCTGTAAGCAAACACTTCATTGAAGTGTATAAATCGATACCAGTTTTGTTGGGAGCATAACTGGTGACAGACTAGCCTTAAATCACATTTACACTGATTCTTATCAGATCAGCAAAGTTAAGCAACATTGAGGCTGTTTAGTACTTAGGTGGGTGACCATTTAAGAATATCTAGGTTCTGTAAGCAAACACTTCATTGAAGTGTATAAATCGATACCAGTTTTGTTGGGAGCATAACTGGTGACAGACTAGCCTTAAATCACATTTACACTGATTCTTATCAGATCAGCAAAGTTAAGCAACATTGAGGCTGTTTAGTACTTAGGTGGGTGACCATTTAAGAATATCTAGGTTCTGTAAGCAAACACTTCATTGAAGTGTATAAATCGATACCAGTTTTGTTGGGAGCATAACTGGTGACAGACTAGCCTTAAATCACATTTACACTGATTCTTATCAGATCAGCAAAGTTAAGCAACATTGAGGCTGTTTAGTACTTAGGTGGGTGACCATTTAAGAATATCTAGGTTCTGTAAGCAAACACTTCATTGAAGTGTATAAATCGATACCAGTTTTGTTGGGAGCATAACTGGTGACAGACTAGCCTTAAATCACATTTACACTGATTCTTATCAGATCAGCAAAGTTAAGCAACATTGAGGCTGTTTAGTACTTAGGTGGGTGACCATTTAAGAATATCTAGGTTCTGTAAGCAAACACTTCATTTAAGTGTATAAATCGATACCAGCTTTGTTGGGAGTATAACTGGTGACAGACTAGCCTCCTGTCACAGAGATGGTTATAAAACCAGGATTAATAAGTCCTGTTAGCCTTTAGAAAGTAGTTTTTGATTACACACTATTTGGGGGTTACTGATACATTGGCTGTACGAGTTCTTTCTGTAAAATGCTTTGATCGGAAATGAAAAATACCAAAATTCAAAGAATGCAGACAATACAAGACTTCTTCCGCGTCGTGTTCGTTGGAAGAGGATACTAATAATAACGGGAAGATGCTGGTGGAATCTGATGACAGAACTGATGACAACAAAGGAATCAAGCCTGTCAAAAAAATTGTAACATGTCGATTCATACTATAAAAGTGTGCGATGGATGGGATTTTGATATTACTTATTTTTTTGTTAAGGGCTTTTTTGGCCAATTTGTCCGCCCTTTCGTTGCCTTTAATACTCACATGGCTTGGTATCCAGGCCAGTATTACTTCCTTTTGTGTTTTCATTAAGTTATGTTTTTCCAGTATTATGTGAGATATAAGGGTGGTACGATCTCTTTTCTACTAAAGAAAATGAGAGTTGAAATATAAACGGGGGATTGTGAGAAACTTAGCAGGGACTGAACTCAAGATTTGACCAGCCAAAAAATGTTATTAAAGTGAAAGTAAAAAAAAAACTAAGGAGAATTGAGGATAGCGAGTATTGCTCCCTTACTTCCTCACACTCCAGTTTAATAAGTAAACGCTAAATCAGATATTCTTCTGACTATCCAAATTCGAAGAGTGAAGATTACAATTTTCGGAAAAGCCATTTAATGATTTTGGCGAGTTTGGGCTCCAAGATATCAAATCATTGATCTTGGATCATACTAGGGAATATAGATGGCTGTCATCTGGGAAAATGGAATTAAATTTTAGAATGTAACTCTCTGACTCCATGTCTAGTGATAAAAAAAGAATTTGATTGTAGAATTATGAGGTGACCGGAATTTGAAGAAGAAAGATGATTATGATTAAGAATTAGATTTGTTGCTGAATAGTGTCTGGAGTAGTGCCAATGGAGAAAGGGTTGACCAAAATGGATCGAATGGGGGAGGGGGCAGTTAACTTTGGTCCATCACAAATATGGGCTGGCTATAATCAAAAATAAGAAGAACTTATCAGGAAGAAATAACTTGTTTGATCAGTTCAGTTGAGAGGCGTACTCATAGATGAACAATCTCCGTTCCGGGTAAGGATCGATCTTCATATAAGTCAGAGATATGCATATCTTCCCAGTGAATCTGTCAAAGCCACTGGAAGCCATGCCGCTAAGATTAGCCCCCACAGATTTGGGTCGCATGTTCAGCTCGCCACGCTCAGTACTGAAACTCAGACAAAAGAACATAGAATTTTCAGTGCCAAATTCACATACGATTTTTATTTCGTGCAGATTGTAGAGACGTTCCGTACATAAACTGATCGATTGTTGCATTACAACTGTGTTGACACTTTTTCTTTCTGATTCCTTGTTTGTGCCCACAACCTCCCCGAACACGAGGACTCGGAGAATGCAAGCCGTGTAAATTGTCAATCGTTTCTTTTTTCAGCTGCTCCTTGTCTTTTGTCGTTTTTCAGCTGCTCCTTGTCTTTTGTCGTTTTTCAGCTGCTCCTTGTCTTTTGTCGTTTTTTCAGCTGCTCCTTGTCTTTTGTCGTTTTTTCAGCTGCTCCTTGTCTTTTGTCGTTTTTCAGCTGCTCCTTGTGTTTTGTCGTTTTTCAGCTGCTCCTTGTGTTTTGTCGTTTTTCAGCTGCTCCTTGTATTTTGTCGTTTTTCAGCTGCTCCTTGTCTTTTGTCGTTTTTCAGCTGCTCCTTGTGTTTTGTCGTTTTTTCAGCTGCTCCTTGTGTTTTGTCGTTTTTCAGCTGCTCCTTGTGTTTTGTCGTTTTTCAGCTGCTCCTTGTATTTTGTCGTTTTTCAGCTGCTCCTTGTGTTTTGTCGTTTTTCAGCTGCTCCTTGTGTTTTGTCGTTTTTTCAGCTGCTCCTTGTGTTTTGTCGTTTTTTCAGCTGCTCCTTGTGTTTTGTCGTTTTTTCAGCTGCTCCTTGTGTTTTGTCGTTTTTCAGCTGCTCCTTGTCTTTTGTCGTTTTTTCAGCTGCTCCTTGTGTTTTGTCGTTTTTCAGCTGCTCCTTGTGTTTTGTCGTTTTTCAGCTGCTCCTTGTGTTTTGTCGTTTTTCAGCTGCTCCTTGTCTTTTGTCGTTTTTTCAGCTGCTCCTTGTGTTTTGTCGTTTTTCAGCTGCTCCTTGTGTTTTGTCGTTTTTCAGCTGCTCCTTGTCTTTTGTCGTTTTTTCAGCTGCTGCTTGTCTTTTGTCTTTTTTTTTTCATTTGCTCCTTGCCTTTTCTTAGATAGACTGTAAAATATTTTTTGTTATAAATTAACTAAAGAATATATTTTAATCGGAAAAAGAAATTGTTTTTTTTTATACTCTTATAGATGACGCACCATGTTTCCATGACTTTGCGTTGTCAACGTTCAGGCAGGTCTTGAAAGCGCCCGAGAGTTGACGAGACTATTAACCAATCAGGTTGCAGCAGGCATTAGACAATCAGGCTACAACAAGCAGCCGATAACTTTTGGAAGAAATTAATAGCGTTCAATAACAAAAATGAAATTCTATTATCGCTGTCAGCTCGTTGAATCTCCCGAAAGACTAATTGAGTTCTGCCAGCAACAGAACCAGTACACAAGAAAACTTTTGGACCAGCTGCAACCCTAATCCCTAATCCAGAAACTGTCATAAAAAGAAAAAAAAACATAGAAAAAAAATTGGAAAAAAAAAAATCCTTTGCTTTAAAACAGTTCGTTCGTTAAGAAAAAAAAAATTGCTTAGAAACAGTTGTAAAAAAAAAAAAGGAAAAAAAAAAACGTTTGCTTAAAATATCTAACAAAATCATCTTATATATTTAAAAAAATTTCATTAACAATGATTCTTTTGACAAAAAAATGAATAAATAAATAAACATCTAATTAATAACAGTTGTTTTGCTATGGTTTCTTATTATCGTCTGCCAGTCTTCAATTTAGTATTTGACCGTTTTCGCCTCGTCAACCCTCTTTAAAGAATGTAATTAAAATTAAATAGATAAAATGACCCAAAAGATTTCTACAGTTAATCGCAGAATTCTCACATACCGTGCGAATCATAATAATAATATTTAAAACTTTACCGATTCCATTCCTTCGTCCGATTTCATCTTTTCTCTGAATACTGCCACCACTTGGTCGACATTTCTCAGCAAATTCATCTTTCAGCTTCAAATCAACAATTTGATCATCTGTTAAGCCTTGCATGTTCGGGGGTAAAGTGATTCCATGTTTCGATAGATCCTCAAGTTCTAAACACATTACGAAAAAGAACACATAAAACATTTGTGATACATACGAAACATATGTTAATTTTTTTTGATTTTGACACAAAAAAGATTAGAAAAAAATTTTAAATAAAAAAGCATAATCAAACAGAAGAATTCTTTTATGCTAAACAATGTTTGCATAAATGAAAGAATGCTGCCTAAATACACACAATATATATATATATATATATATATATATATATATATATATATATTAGGGGAGGTCGATTTTGAAACTGTAAATAATCGCACTCGAAGAAAGTTGCCAAATAATGTCAAAAGTTACAAGAAATATTTTTCTTCAAAACTTTGTATTTATTTGAGCATTGCAACTTTAAGATCAAATAAATCGAGATTTTTTCTCACAGCCTAGATTTCACCGGCAGAAGTGTCGCCTTAAATTAAACCCGGGTTTTAACAAAAAAAAGTAATACATTACTTAATAATAAATATTTTAAAGTTTATTATTCCTTTTCTTAAGAAGTTAAATGTACATATTCAAATTAAAAAGGAATAAAACACTATAATATTTAATTTTAGATATAAATAATTATTTATTTACATAGGCGTTTTATTTATTGGATATTTTTTATGGTATTCACCGGTTGAAAATTCAACGAGCGAATTTGAATTCACGTGTTGATTCTGTGTTTACATATTTAATTATCACAAATATATATTGAATTGTCGAGCGCTGGCTTATCTAATCCCACTTTCCCGACCTTTTGTCACACCTTACCTTGTGGGAGTTAGATAAATAAAAACTAGTTCAGCCAGGGGTTTTCACCCCACCAAATAAACCGGTATCGTCCGGGTCTTTGGGTCTGGATTCACGCCCGTCTATTGGGGCTTGTCCGTCCTGTGCAGTTCTAGGAGGTGCACCTCCCAGGTTTTGCCTTCCCTCTTTGGGGAGGAGTAAGTTTATTGCTTACTGTCTGAGGCGGCCCTACCGGGAAATGCCGACGGAGCTGCCCAGGCAATTTTTAAATTGCCAGAGTGCTCACCTTTCAAGCACTGGCTTTCTCATCCCACTTTCCTAACCTTGTGTCAATCTTACCTTGTTGGAGGTAGATAAATAAAATCTAGTTCAGCCAGGGGTTTTTACCCCACCAAATAAATCGGTATCGTCCGGGCCTTTGGGTCTGGATTTACGCCCGTCTATTGGGGCTTGTCCGTCCTGTGCAATTCTAGGAGGTGCACCCTCCCAGGCTTTGCCTTCCCTCTTTGGGGAGGAGTAAGTTTATTGCTAACTGTCTGAGACGCCCCTACAGGGGAATGTTGACGGGGCTGCCCAGTCAATTTTTAATGGCCAGAGTGCTCACCTCTATAGCGCAGGCTTATCTAATCCCACTTTCATGACCTTGTGTCACATCTTACCTTGTTGGAGGTAGACAAATAAAACTATTTCAGCCAGGGCTTTTTACCCCACCTAAAATATTATATGTATTGGAATTGATGGGAGAATGGATAAGGACACATTGATGTATAAGGAAATTGTGGATGAAAATAGACAGAGAATTATGAAAAAAACTAAGGGACCAGAACACCATTTAACTTTTACAAAAGAAACACCATGTGAAAGTAAATATCTGACACAGAGTTCTTCCTAACAGGTACAGGTGCTGTACATGCAGATCAAGTGGTGGATGTTTTGCATGAATTCCACAGTGAGAACAGTATCAAGGCTATACTTGTTGACAACACTAATACCAACACAGGTTGCGAAGGTGGAATGGTTGCAATTTTAGAAAAAAAACTTTTTAAAAATCTTCATACAATTGGTTGCTCTTTGCATCATAATGAACTACCTTTCAGAGCCCTTTTTAAAAACATAGATGGTTGCGCAAAGGGCCCTACAACATTCAGTGGCCCTCTGGGGAAATTATGCTCAAATGATTGCCATGATTTACCCCAAATATCATTTTCCACTATTAGCAATCCTCTAGAGTCAATTTTTAAAATTGATGAAATACATGATCTTAGTTCTGACCAAAGACTCCTTTATGAATACACAGTAGGTATTTCTAGAGGTACGGTTGACTCTAGATATACCTACTGGAAAATTGGTCCTTTAAACCAAGCAAGATGGTTAAGTTTGGCCATCAGGCTCATGTGTTTATGGACTCGTGGTGCATACCCACAAAGGCACACAACAAAACTACACTATGTAGTAAATTTTATTGTAGATGTGTATGCCACTTCTTGGTTTGAAATTAAAAGAAATAGTAAATTCCACAATCAGCAAGTGCACATTTTTAATATGATCCAGAGGATTAAGGAGCAGCCTCAAGAAATCCAAGATATCACATTTAGAAATATACAAGGTAATACATTTTGTTTACTGCCTGAAAACTTTCTATATTCCATGGTTAAATCTGAGGAGATTGAAGTAAGAGAAGAAGCTTTAAAAAGAATTTTGGCCATTAAGTAAGTAATATTTATTCATATATCTCTGACTCAATTATTTATTCCAATTTATAGAATGATTTTTAAAGATTTTATCTAATTTCACCATAATTATTAAAGCAGTACAGATTGGAATTTTTTAATGATTCAATTAATTAATTTGTTCTTTCAGGAGTGAGGAGTCAACCAGAAAAAAGATTAAAAAGAATACCACCTATTAATTTTAATGCCACACATTGGACACAATTAATAGATTTAAAATTATGCTGCATTTTTGGCATTCTCAGGGCGTGGAACGGGCAGTTAAGTTAATAACAGAAGCTTCACAAACTGTATATGGTTTTGAAGCAAGGCATCAACACATTACAGCCAAAGTTTTGAGTCAGAAATTGAGACCAGCATTTTTGTCTAAGAGGTCTTATATGGAGCAATTTGACTCTCAATATTAAGCTCCATTAAAATAGTGTAAGGTTTTTCCTTATTTCTTTGCTTGTTATATTTTCACTTATAACAGAAAAAAATCATTTTTTTAGGTATTCAAATATTACTGTTTAATTCATCACGTTAAAAGGTAGTTTACAAAAGCAGATACTGAAAATGAGGGGGGGGGGGGGGGCAAATTCTCAATTTGAAGTTTTCTTTAATTAATATCATTTTTATAAAATAAAAGGACATTCCCTGATTTTAAATGCACAAATTATTTGGTTTTCACACCAGTATTCAAGCAAATCTTGCAAAACGAGGAATTTTCAGTATATTCTTGTCTACGATCTTTGATACCAAACGCTCAAAAAACCACTGAAGTTTTTGATCTAATTTTTTGCATGAGTATTTAATAGGTCTATATACAACTTTCGGTACGTGCCTTTTTTTAATATTTAAAAAAAAGTGTAAAATCGACCTACCCTAATATATATATATATACACGTGTGAGTTTTTGCTCTCTTTTTACTTGTTTTTTGTTTGTTTTCACCCAAAAATGAACTACTGTATAGTGTAGTTTTTTTCAAGACACTTTAATCCAAGAACTTTTTACTCTTTGTGAATTTTTCTGATGATTTTGTAATGTTGCAGAGACGATATTGACATAAAGATGTTGTTTGGCACAAGACAAATGAAACGGACCGTAAAAAATATATCTCACAGAAATGTTATGTGTTTTGGAAATGTGAAAAAATAAAATAATAAAATAAAACCATGGTTATTTGAATATAATATGAACTGACTTATACATTTTATATATATATATATATATATATATATATATATATATATAGAGAGAGAGAGAGAGAGAGAGAGATTTTTCACTTAGAAAATAGATTATTCAGTGAAGACCGGGATTAGGCCAATAAAAACAATGATACTCGATTACAGGGTACAGAGCATTTATATGTGATTTTTTGAAGGCTTACCAAAGCATTCCGTTCAGAAGACCAATCATCACCACAAAAGACTTTTTCTTTCAAAAATTATTTATCATATTTATTTAAATAAATAATTTTTGAAAGAAAAAGTCTTTTGTGGTGATGATTGGTCTTCTGAACGGAATGCTTTGGTAGGCCTTCAGAAAATCACACACACACACACACATATATATATATATATATATATATATATATATATATGTATGTGTGTGTGTATATATCAATGTACATGTACACGTCCCAGTACGTGTGTGTGGACATGTATGTGCGTGTGCTCATTTATACATATATTTCATTTATGATTTTTCTACTCTTTCCCCCTCATTGCCTGGGGAAACCTCCCACCGTACACACACAAACCCCAAACACTGATGAAGACTGAAGGTATCAGTCGAAAATTTTGTTCTCCCTATCATCAACAAGAAAAACCTATTTTTCTTTACAGAACAATTCATATTCCTACACGTCAAAATATATAAAAAAAATAAATAAATAAAACAATAAAAAATAAAAAGTTATAACACAATATAAACTTTTTTTCACATTATTTTTTTATATACATTTATATATATATATATATATATAAGTATGTGATGATAATTATAGAACTAATAATCCTACATAATCGAAAATGAAAACTTTAAATTATTTATATATTCATCAACGTTTCGTCTTTATTTCAAAACTTTCAAAGATGACTACAAATCAATTATCTTGAGAAAGTCTTGAAATAACGACGAAATGTTGATTAATATATAAACAATTTTCAGTTTTCCTTTTTTCATTTTCCATATATACTAGTGTATGCCGTCTGTCAAAAATGACGGCACACTTTTTACTCGCTATTTTTTCTTGACGGGACGAAAGTACATGTATCATTAAGTGCAGGATAAAAAAATTGAATGAATTACGCATATTTTAATAAGTAATGACCAATGGTTAGACGCCTTCAGTAATAGTCAGATGACCCAAGCATGATCTTGTAGTTGCTTTGTGTATTTCCGGTTTCACGTAACTATTCCGTAGACATTTACTACAGAACACTCAAGTTATATCAATTCTGTTCATCTATTCATTCTAAACAATTTTTTAATCAATTTTATTTTTAATTAATTTTATTAAATTTTGAATTAATTTTATTTTTAATTATAATAGATCATATTTTTAATTATAATTAATAATAATAGATCATGTGGATTAAAAAATAAAATTAAATAAAAATTAAATAATTTTAAATTAATTGTATTTTATTTTTAATTAATTTTATTACATTTTTAATTAATTTTATTTTTAATTAATTTTATTAAATTTTTAATTAATTTTATTTTTAATTATAATAGATCATATTTTTAATTATAATTAATAATAATAGATCATGTGGATTAAAAAATAAAATTAAATAAAAATTAAATAATTTTAAATTAATTGTATTTTATTTTTAATTAATTTTATTACATTTTTAATTAATTTTATTTTTAAGTAATTTTATTAAATTTTTAATTGATTTTATTTTTAATTATAATAGATCATATTTTTAATTATAATTAATAATAATAGATCATGTGGATTAAAAAATAAAATTAAATTAATTAAAAATTAAATAAATAATTTTTAATTAATTCAATTTTATTTTTAAACCACATGATCTATTATTATTTTTATTTCCACAGATGATTGTTTATACTTGGATGGGTTATTTCCCTTCCATTGGTCATTTTCTATTTTTACTGGATAAAGAGGAATAACTTTTATTTACTTATTTTTATATATAAAGGGGTCACAGAAGGCTATCACAATGCAAGAAGTGGAAATATGCCGGTGTTGAGAAGAACAAAAACGAGGTGATTTTTTTTTTTCTTAAGAAATCTTACGTCATTTAGTTTCAACTTCTACACTGATCTAATATGTGTAACCGTGTTCCATGATATATTTCGAGGTAAGACCTCTTTATCAAATGGTGGGTGTTTCAGGAGATTTGAAACACCCACGATTTGATAAAGAGGTTTTACCTCGAAATATATCATGAAACAGTTACACACACCAGATAAGTGTGTAGAAGTTGGAATTAAATCAAGTAAGATGTACTAAGAAAACAAAAAGTCACTTCATTTTGTCCTCCTTCTAAACACCGACAAAATCCGACTTCTTGCACTGTGATAGTCTTCTATGACCCCTCTATATATATATCACACACAATGCTTCAAGCAAACTATATCGTCTTAGTATTACTTTTGTTTTATATATTGTTAAATCTTCACTAGTGTGAAATTATTTTCTGTTGGTTTCTATTGATTGTTTGTACAATTGTTTTCTATTCTACGATTACTTGTATTTATTTTTATTTTATTACTTAATCTGGACTTAACTAGTAAAGCTATTTTTGTGTGTATGTGTTTTACCGGTTCTAACCGCTTGTATGCCAGCTGATTTGTTTTTTGTTGTAACAGAATTCACCCTGGTCAAATTGAGCCGGCTTCCTCGTTGGCTTGCACCACATTCCGACCCGTAGCAGCCCATGCATGGCGGTTCTGAAAAAAGTCGCACAAGATGGTTAACTAATCGCGATTCTACCCTCATATGCATCTCCTCACCTTTTTTCTTTTTTTTAACATAGTTCACCCCAAACAAGGCAGGCCACCACTGTAGACGTAAGGGGCTACTGAGAAAAAGGGTGAGAGTTATGTTTTGTTTTGTTTTTTTTGGGGGGGGGGGGGGTCAACCTAAATTGGGAGCTGTGCAGCGAGATGTCTGTTTACATTAGTTTTAAATTTCTGCATGTCAGTACCGTCAGGAAAACAGGGGGCAGGGAGGGAGTTCCAGAATCCAGCAGCACGAGGAAAGAAGCTTTTGGAGTAGAAAGCTCTTCGACATCTGGGGACCTCCACAGTGAATGAATGGGATTTGGCAGATTGTCGGGTTGGTTTAGTGAATTTACGTCGTTGGGGCACCAGAGCAGCAAGTTCATCAGAGCACAATCCATTGAAGTACTTATAAAACAGGCACAAGGAAGCAACATTGCGGCGGTGGGATAGGGGCTGGAGCTTGGTGGATAGTGAGGGACCTATTAAGTTGGCGACTCTTTTTTGGACCTTGTCTAAGAGGGAGAGACTAGTGGATGATGCACCAGCCCAGATGTGGCAACAATACTCCATGCATGGGCGAATGGTGGCTTTGTAGAGATATAGGATAATGTCAGGTGTGAGAAGTTTACTATCATCGTAGAGGGAGCCAACTTTCTTTGCGGCAGCCTTGGCAATATCTTCAATGTATTTGTTCCAATTCATTTTATCTGTGAAAGTTAGGCCGACTCATATGCTTGCATTGGGTTTTAATGTATAGTTCTATAATTCAACTAGAGCTTATATTCCCTAGAAACCTCCTCGTTGAAGAAAGAATCTGACTCAACCCAACTAGGGTGAAGGCCGCACCAGAACAGAACAGTTAATATGAACAATGTTTTGACGAATGCAATCTCCGAACTTTGTTTTGACCAATGCAATCTCCGAACTTTGTTTTGACCAATGCAATCTCCGAACTTTGTTTTGACCAATGCAATCTCCGAACTTTGTTTTGACCAATGCAATCTCCGAACTTTGTTTTGACCAATGCAATCTCCGAACTTTGTTTTGACCAATGCAATCTCCGAACTTTGTTTTGACCAATGCAATCTCCGAACTTTGTTTTGACCAATGCAATCTCCGAACTTTGTTTTGACCAATGCAATCTCCGAACTTTGTTTTGACCAATGCAATCTCCGAACTTTGTTTTGACCAATGCAATCTCCGAACTTTGTTTTGACCAATGCAATCTCCGAACTTTGTTTTGACCAATGCAATCTCCGAACTTTGTTTTGACCAATGCAATCTCCGAACTTTGTTTTGACCAATGCAATCTCCGAACTTTGTTTTGACCAATGCAATCTCCGAACTTTGTTTTGACCAATGCAATCTCCGAACTTTGTTTTGACCAATGCAATCTCCGAACTTTGTTTTGACCAATGCAATCTCCGAACTTTGTTTTGACCAATGCAATCTCCGAACTTTGTTTTGACCAATGCAATCTCCGAACTTTGTTTTGACCAATGCAATCTCCGAACTTTGTTTTGACCAATGCAATCTCCGAACTTTGTTTTGACCAATGCAATCTCCGAACTTTGTTTTGACCAATGCAATCTCCGAACTTTGTTTTGACCAATGCAATCTCCGAACTTTGTTTTGACCAATGCAATCTCCGAACTTTGTTTTGACCAATGCAATCTCCGAACTTTGTTTTGACCAATGCAATCTCCGAACTTTGTTTTGACCAATGCAATCTCCGAACTTTGTTTTGACCAATGCAATCTCCGAACTTTGTTTTGACCAATGCAATCTCCGAACTTTGTTTTGACCAATGCAATCTCCGAACTTTGTTTTGACCAATGCAATCTCCGAACTTTGTTTTGACCAATGCAATCTCCGAACTTTGTTTTGACCAATGCAATCTCCGAACTTTGTTTTGACCAATGCAATCTCCGAACTTTGTTTTGACCAATGCAATCTCCGAACTTTGTTTTGACCAATGCAATCTCCGAACTTTGTTTTGACCAATGCAATCTCCGAACTTTGTTTTGACCAATGCAATCTCCGAACTTTGTTTTGACCAATGCAATCTCCGAACTTTGTTTTGACCAATGCAATCTCCGAACTTTGTTTTGACCAATGCAATCTCCGAACTTTGTTTTGACCAATGCAATCTCCGAACTTTGTTTTGACCAATGCAATCTCCGAACTTTGTTTTGACCAATGCAATCTCCGAACTTTGTTTTGACCAATGCAATCTCCGAACTTTGTTTTGACCAATGCAATCTCCGAACTTTGTTTTGACCAATGCAATCTCCGAACTTTGTTTTGACCAATGCAATCTCCGAACTTTGTTTTGACCAATGCAATCTCCGAACTTTGTTTTGACCAATGCAATCTCCGAACTTTGTTTTGACCAATGCAATCTCCGAACTTTGTTTTGACCAATGCAATCTCCGAACTTTGTTTTGACCAATGCAATCTCCGAATTTCTGGATAGAATTTTGAACTGAACCCGTTATTTAATCCATGGGGGTAGATTGTTCTCATTCCGTCAGCCATGACAGAGTAGAAATGTTATTCTTAGTTACTTTCACCGATAGAAAGGACTGAGCCTTAAATCTCCAGAAAACTGTCACGGAGAACTGATTGTTAACCGTTACGCCATTGATTCATGTGAACAATTCTAAGTTCACTAGACCAACTCGACAATCGACTAAATCCCATCCATTCACTGTGGAGGTCCCCAGATGCCGGAGAGCTTTCTACTCAAATAGCTTCTTTCCTCGTGCTGCTGGCCTCTGGAACTCCCTCCCTGCCCCTGTTTCCCCGACAGTACTGACATGCAAAAATTTTAAACTAATGTAAACAGACATCTCGCTGCACAGATCTTCGGCCTTTTGGCTAAGATCAAAGTGTAGTATCTGTTCCGATGGATACTGCACGCCTGTTCTGTGCAGTTCTATGAGGTCCACCCTCCCAGGCTTCGCCTCCCCTCTTTGGGGAGAAGTTTATTGCTTACTGTCTGAGGCGCCCCTACCGGGGAATGCCGACGGGGCTGCCCAGGCAATTTTTAAATGGCCAGAGTGCTCACCTCTCGAGCGCTGGCTTTTAACCCCACTTGCTCGACCCGATCTTGGGTCACATCTTACTTGTGGGAGTAAGATAAAACTGGCCTTGTGCCTAACTCCGCGAGGAGTAAATAAAGATCCTAATTTAGGTTGACCCCCCCCCCCCCCCAACCTTCTCCCTTTTCTTTCTTCTCAGTAGCCCCTTACGTCTACAGTGGCAGCCTGCCTCGTCTGGGGTGAACTATGTTAAAAAAAAAAAAAAAATTTTTAAATTAAAAAAAAAAAAGTTCAGGTTCCCAAGTTCAACTAGAAGTTAAAAAAATGCACCTGAAGAACATCAGAGGCTACATCGGCTAAAACGTTATGAAAATAACAACCAAGATGAGAATAGTCGTCCAATTCATATGATGGATTTATTTCTAGAAAATTTCTAGAAAAAGGCACCAGAAACCATAACATTAGTCTTTTTTGATTTACCGAATGTCTATAGTTTTTTTGAATAATCTGCTTATCTCCCTTGCCTTGAAGATTATGGTTTTTACTGTTGGTTTTATTCAAGTTTAAAATATATAGCAACATTAGGATTCTACCATTCATGCCCACCAGAACGACTAGGCACGACAGCTGCTGCTGCTGATTAATTATTGTCAAAGGCATTCGGGCAATCTCGACCTGTCGGCTCCAAGTATCTGAAATATTTCTTGCGATATTATTTGAAATAAAAAATAAAACGGATTTAGTCACAACCTTCAGTCATAAAGATTTTATTAATCCGAATATAAAACATAAAAAGATTTTTGCCAGAATAAATTCTCGATTTTGGGGAATTAAATAATTTGGTTAATTTACTTTTCATTGTCATTTATTAGTAAAAAAAATTTATTAGTAAAAGTATTTAATTAGTAAAAAAATTTACTGGTAAAAAATTTATTAGTAAAAGTATTTAATTAGTAAAAAAATTTATTAGTAAAAAAAATTTACTGGTAAAAAATTACATTGGTGCACCAAGAAGTAAACAAACATTTTCTTCTTCTTTTTTTTTTAAGTTTAACTCATATTTTAAATATTTTCACTTAGTCTGAAAAAGAAAAAAAAAACAATGTTTACTTTTTACAAAGATTTTTCCGAAACATGATTAATAAAGAAAAAAAAAAAAGTCTGCCAAAATTATAATTGGTTCTCTTGACATAAGAATCGTAGATAATTCATGTACATACGGTTCTATGTTAAGATTATTTGTTATCGTATTAAAAAGTAATGTTCCGGTACATACGACTGAAAATTGTGCCTAAATCCGATTTTTTTTTTTTCAAATCATATTAAAATATTTCAGGTCGAGATTGCCTGAATGCCGACAAGAATCAGAGATCGCTCAAAACAACGGGCCAAGATTGCCGAAATGAATCAAAGATTGTTCTAAACGACAGGCAGAGGTTGCCCGAATGCCGACAAGAATTAGAGAGTGCTTGCAATGATGGCAGAGATTGCTCGAATGCCGATGGCAATAGAAATCAGCAGTGAGCATTAACAGTAAACCTGGAACCATTACTAACCCTACCCGGCACCATTACTTTTGATAATTGTTGTGTAAAGAAACAATAATTTAGGCTTTTTTTATTTGTGAATTAAAAAGAAAATTAAAGGCGGCACATTAAAAATGGAGACAAACCTGCAGAAATTCTTTCAACTTTTAAACGACCATTATAAATGGTGGCGATATCCTGCAAAAGAAAATCTATGGATGTTTCCACTGTGGTTTCGTACAAGAATTGAGGTTCATTGGTTCTCTTCACTGTGATTTTCACCATTTTTTACAAATCAGCTGCAAAAAAAAGAAAAAGAAAAAAAGATAAGCGAAAAAAGAACACATTTCAAAGATCTGAAATTGATCTGCATCGCCAGCCAGTGTCCCAATTTACTTGCCTCCCCACAAGAGCATGGTTAGACCCAAGATCTGTTTTTAATGTGGAGAAAATCTATTTCCCAAAAGGGGGCACTCTGGATTGGAATAAAAATTAAAATTGCTTCAGTCTAGAACAAGGGTTGGCAACCTCCGGCCAGCAGGCCACATCTGGCCCTTCGAATAGTTTTCGTTGGGCCCATCAACTTAACAGCTGAACTCTGTCTATCTAATTAGTATCGAATAGAAATACACTAGCTCGATTCAAGTTTACTCATTAAAAGGCGAGAGGCAAGAACTGAACTGAAATGAATGAAACATGTTGAATGCCTTGATGTACGGTCAGTTGTATTTGACTCTACCAACTCACACTAAAAAATAAATTTAAATTACAATTTTCCTTTTCTATTATTCCTGTCATAAAATGAAATAATTTTTTTTAATAAAATAAGATCAAATTCCTTATTTTTTTAAACCTTCAAAAAAAAAAAGATAGCTTTTTGGACAGAGCAATTTGAGTCCAAGAAAATTTAATTGAATTACATTTAATACCATGACTTTTCATCGAGACATTGCATACAGGTGACTGTCCTTTGCTGGAAGCACCAACGATGTTCAAGGATTCATTTTAGAATGAAGATTTGATCAGTGCATCCACGGCTCGGACGAAAACCACATTGGTTTGGCCTCATTTTGGAGTAACATTCTGATTGGAATCGTCTTAGAAGAATTGCAGTGAATATTGTTAGCAGACACATCGGCTGTGGATCGCTAGTTCATTTATTACTCCCAAGATACTCCATACATTCCTCCATGCTCATCTCACAACATATGACGAATTCTGACACACTCGCGACCCAAGTGATGTGAGTGTTAAATCAGCTAACTGGAATGATTCATGAAACAGTGAAAGGATTATTTTTTTGCCTATTGAAACGTCAGAACTTTGATCCAGGAAGAAACCCAAGAGGGAGTACATTGTTACATTGCTCTTAGTGATCGTGCCAATGCATCGCTCCTTGCCTGGGAACCAATCTCTGCTCGTCTAGCCAGTATCCGCTTGAAAGGTCCGGTTCTCAATGCCAGTGTCATTGCCATCTATGCTCCCGCCCTTAACGCTGACGATCAAAATAAAGACTATTTCTACAACAACTACCTTTGAGTGATCTTCTAATTATTGTACGTGATTGGAACGCCTGCACAGGCACAGGCGACATCAGCAACAGCCATATTCTCGGACGATTTGTGATTAGAGACCAATGTGCTAATGGTGAGACGTCTTAACTTTGCTGCAGCAAACCAAATGATCCTATCAAACATGTGTTTTGAACATCCCGACGACACCTACTTACTTGGCCTTTTGGCTAAGATACAAAGTGTAGTATCTGTTCCAATGGATACTGCACCCCATAGATTGGTATTGTCTTGGCCTTTGGGGCTTGATTTACGCTGGTCTATGGGTCTGTCCTGTGCAGTTCTACGAGGTCCAGGCTTTGCCTCCCCTCTTTGGGGAGGAGTAAGTTTATTGCTTACTGCCTGAGGCGCCCCTACCGGGGAATGCCGACGGGGCTGCCCAGGCAATTTTTAAACCCCACTTTCCCAACCCGACCTTGGGTCACATCTTACTTGTGGGAGTAAGATAAAAACTGGCCTTGTGCCTAACTCCAGGAAAGGAGTAAATCAATACTTACTTGGTACTCCAATGACAGCGTCACAGCTAACCAAATCAGCAACTTTCTTGTTAAACACTGCTGGTCATCAAGCATCCTTCATTGTCGAGTGTTCCGGGGTGCAGAAACCGGTAGCGAAGGAAAGTGGGCTCCCTCTACTTGGCTAGAAAACTTCTTGCACCTGCCAGTATCCTATATCTCCTCAAGGCCACCATCCACCCATGCATGGAGTATTGTTGTCACATCTAGGCTGGTGCACCACCCACTAGTCTCTCCCTCTTAGACAGAGTCCAAAAAAGAGTCACTAATCTAATAGGTCCCACACAAAGCTCCAGCCCGTCCCATTGCTGCAATGTTGCACCCCTGTGCTTGTTTTATAAGTACTTCAATGGGATGTGCACCGATGAACTTGCTGCTCTGGTCCCTCCTGAACGTAAATACACTCGACCAACTCGAAAATCAATTAAATCCCATCCATTCACTGTGGAGTTCTTGAGATGTCGGAGAGCTATCTACTCAGATAGCTTCTTTCTTTGAGCTGTCAGCCTTTGGAACTCCCTCTCTGCTCCGTTTCCCCGACTGTACCGACATGAAGAAATTTAAATGTAAACAATCATCTCGCCGCACAACTCGTCTCTAAGGATGCCCCCTTTAATTTCTGGCCCCTGATCCAAAGTAAACCCCTTACATTTCAGTCACAGTATGCCTTGTCTGGGATGAACTCCAGTAAAAAAAAAAATTTTTTAAATTAAAAAATAAAAAATAAAAATTTAAGCCATCAATTCGGCTGCCATTTTCGTTTTCGTGTGCAATAAGCAACACGAACTTCGAAATACAATTCTGAAATAAAAAATCTTACAGTTTCCACACATTAAAGTATACCGGTCGGTAGAGAATTCAATTCTACTGCGTTTGCTATGGCTAATAACACCCTACCTGAGAGTTTGTCATGGCTAATGACACCCTACCTGAGAGTTTGTCATGGCTAATGACACCCTACCTGAGAGTTTGTCATGGCTAATGACACCCTACCTGAGAGTTTGTCATGGCTAATGACACCCTACCTGAGAGTTTGTCATGGCTAATGACACCCTACCTGAGAGTTTGTCATGGCTAATGACACCCTACCTGAGAGTTTGTCATGGCGAATGACACCCTACCTGAGAGTTTGTCATGGCTAATGACACCCTACCTGAGAGTTTGTCATGGCGAATGACACCCTACCTGAGAGTTTGTCATGGCTAATGACATCCTACCTGAGAGTTTGTCATGGCTAATGACATCCTACCTGAGAGTTCATCATTCAAACTCCTCGGCCTAACCTTCACAGGTAACATGAATTGGAACAAATACATCAAAGACATTGCCAAGGCTGCCGCAAAGAAGGTTGGCTCCCTCTACCGTGCTAGTAAACTCCTCACACCTGATATTATCCTGTATCTCTACAAAGCCACCATCCGCACATTCATGGAGTATTGTTGTCACATCTGGGCTGGTGCATCATCTACTAGTCTCTCCCTCCTTGACAAGATCCAAAAAAGAGTCGCCAACCTAATAGGTCCCTCACTGTCAACTAAGCTCCAGTCCCTGTCCCATCGCCGCAATGTAGCATCCTTGTGTTTGTTTTGCAAATACTTCAATGGATTATGCTCCGATGAATTGGCTACTCTGGTGCCCCCTCGACGTAAATTCACTAGACTAACTCGACAATCAACTAAATCTCATTCATACACTGTGGTGGTCCCCAGATGTCGGAGAGCCTTCTACTCAAATAGCTTCTTTCCTCGTGCTGCTGGCCTCTGGAACTCCCTCCCTGCCCCCTGTTTCCCCAACAGTACAGACATGCAGAAATTTAAAACTAATGTAAATAGACATCTCGCTGCGCAGATCCCAATTTAGGTTAACCCCCCCCCCAACCTTCTCCCCTCTTCTTTTTTCTCAGTAGCCTCTTACGTCTACAGTGGTGTCCTGCTTTGCTTGGGGTGAACTATGTTAAAAAAAAAAATTTTTTTTTTAATTATTTGTTGTTTACGAGTTGTCGACTGTTAACTATTCTGGAATTTTACGTCAAATTGTATCATTTTTAACTTCAAACGCTTTTACTACTTTTAATCATGAGGACATTTTAACATGTTTCTTGAACACATAATTTGCCTTGCTTTAGTTTCTCTCTCGTAATGCCTGCAAGACAAACAGGTATGACCATTTTTGGGGGTATTTTTTTTTCAACCTTTATTTACCTCAAACAAGGGGCCACATTGCCACTGAGACGTAAGGGGCTACTGTCAATAAGGGGCCAGATTCATAGGGGGCATTCTAAGTGAGGAATTGAGCAGGCAGATGTTTGTTAACATTACATTTAAATTTCTGCATGTCGGTACAGCCAGGGAAACAGGAAGCAGGGAGGGAATTCCAAAGGCTAGCAGTTCGAGGAAAGAGCTATTAGAGTAGAAAGTCCTCCGGCATCTGAGGACCTCCAGTGCAGCAAGTTCGTCGAAACACATTCCATTGAAGTACTTGTAGAACAAGCACAGGGACGCAACATTGCGGCGATGGGATGTTTTCTCGACTGTACCAACATGCAGAAATTTAAATGTTAAGTGAACAAACATCTCGCTGCACAACTTCCCACTTAGCATGCCCCTATAAATCTGGCCCCTAATTCACAGTAGCTCCTTATGTTTTAGTGGCAATGTGCCCCCCTTATTTGGGGTGAATTCAAATAAAATATGAAAAAAATAAAAAAGCTTTAAAAAAAATTTAGCCCCTACTGTGCTTGTACATAGAAGTGTCCGTATTAAATTATCAATACCACAAAAAAAAAAAAAACAGTATTATATACTTACGCAGCAGATTTAAATAAGTATTCTCACCAAAAAGTAGGAAAAATGAGCGAGTAGAATTTTAATTAAAAATCAAAATCAGTTTCATCGTATTTTGGTGAATAATGTTATTAATTTATTACTTGTTAATATGACAGACTGGGTTATCTCCCCCTTAATTTCATGTTTTTCGCTCGAATCAATGGCCGACGCGATTCGACGATATAACGAATTTTTATTTTTTTTATTACAATTCTACTCGATAGTTTTTGCTAATTTTTAGTGTACAAACCTATTTTTTGCTTGATGCATAAATATTTCAAAGAGTTTTACGGTTAATTTAATTGGAACTGCGATTTCCATATGCACGCTAATCTATACAAGCACTGCCCCTCCAAAAAAATAATAATGTTAAAAAAACTAAAAAAAACTTCGTAAACTGTTTCGGGAATTTCCGGGACTGCATCGGGATACTCAAAACTTACTCTATAAGAATTGAAATCCTCTGTGTGCCCATTTCTTACAAGTATCGACTTCGACAATAAAAATGACACCGTTTTTTCTAGATAGCACGTTTGTTTCAAACACAGAATGTTTCCATGGCAACGACGTTATTTTTAAATATTTTTCATTATTTGGCTTTGTGTTTAGATATACATGGGGTATATGTTACGACGCTCAGCAGAGGCGCGAACGGGGTCCAAAAAAAGAACGAGAAAGAGTTTAAAAACATAAGTTTGCAACAAGTTGACTTATGTCTAGAATAGACATTTTTCTACTTACCTATGTAATTTGTTTGTATTTTTACGTAGTATAAATGGCTTTTTATTAGATGTTAAAAAAATTTTTTTTGTTTTTTAAAACATCTACTTTCTCAAAGAAAAATGGCCGCCAGTCCCTCGATATTATTACGTAAATCGGCCATTTTGATTTCTTTGCTGACCGTCTGTCGAACTTAAATTTCTAATAAATAGCACTTAAAACGGGTTTAAAATACAAACAAATAGCACATGCAAGTTTGAAACTAACTTTTACAGCTTACAGTTACTTTTATTTGTTGTATATTTGTTTTTTAGCGTTTTTACTCTGCTGAGCGTCGTAAAAGATCCCCATATACATGTTTATCTACACAAACAAAATGTATATGTACAAAAATTATCGTTGTTATTTGTTTTGAATGAAGAAAACGGGTATGAAAATTAGGTAATTGTAGAGATTGACGTCAGTAAACATATTGCGATAAAAAAATATTGTGTATAGGTGATAAAAATAGTTTTATGTTATTTTTTTTGATAGGGGGGGGGGGCTATTTTAGGGTGGTGTATGTTTTCAGCGTCCAAAATCCTCTTTTCAAAAGATACAATTATTTGATTTATAGTTATTAAATTAGATTTTTTTCAGCGTCCTAAATTCTCGTTTTCAAAAGACGTCATTTTATACGATTATTCGATTTGTAGTTTTGACATCGTAATCTAACATGTATTAGAAATATTCATAATGATTTATTAATAAAATATCGATTCTTTTTTCTCTTTCTTCGTTTTATATTTAGGCGATGAAAATGGTTTTATGTTGTTGTTTTTTTTAAATAATATTAAATGAGGAACCATTTCGAGTAAAAATCTACTTATAATCTTACCCATATAATCGGAAGAAAAACATGTTTGAAATGTGTAAATATGCTACAAGAATGAAGTTTGAACAGCTAGAAAATGAACGCAAACAGACCGGAAGTAGGGCCTAACGAAAAACGGAATGAAAGTACGAAACGAAACCAACATTTATTTTTATAATTCACTTTACAAGTAAAAAAAGGTGAAAGACATTTTAATTATTGTATTTTTATTGAGATAACAGAAGTTGTAAAATAAAAAGGCTTCTTGAATAAATTATTTTTATAATTCACTACAAGAGTTCGTTTCAGTATTCCATGATTCACAATTCACGTTTTCGTATGCTTGATGCCGACAAGCACCAAACATTTTTAATATTTATTGAAACAAAATCATTTCAGTCAAAAATAACGGCACTTCTGCAGAATAGGGACGAGCCGAACTTTATTTGTTTTCATTTTAGAAGAGCTCCAATAGTGTAAGGGGCCGACAACTCTTCTTTTTTTTTTTTTTAATTTTTAAGTAAATAATTTCTCCGAAAATAAAAAATATGAATTTTTAAATAAAAAGTAATGCAAATTTAATTAATTTCTCGAAGAAAATAAAATTTGGGAAAATCAACAGTATTTTTTTTCATTTCAAAACGAAGAAATCGTGTATGGTTTAACACATTTTTTATTTTTTTTAGTTTGAAAAATTAATTTTTCTCTTGTTTTTTAAACGGAATAGAAATTAATCAAGCATATTCATGGTATTCAAGTCCATTTTCGGAGAAATAATCAATTATGGCTCTTGTACAGATTTCATTTCCAATCGTGTAAGAAGGGGCGGACAACTCTTTTTTTTCTAAATACATAATTTCTAGCTTCTACGAAAATGGGCGTAATCGACTTGAATATGCGCGAATTATTATATTTAACAAGTACTCAACAAAAAGTGGTGATTTTCCCAAATTCTATGTTCTTCAATAAATGTTTTATCAATATACTGTTGATTTTCACAAATGTTAATGTCTGCGATAATTTAATATTTAATTTAAATCTTTGGTGCTTATGCATATCAGCCCTGACATTGAAATATTAGTAGTTATTTAATTATAAATAAAAAACGATTTTAACGATTTTATCACTCGGTAGATATTTCCACCATTTTGTATCTTAGATTTTCCAGTGGTCAAGGACGATAACTCATTTTCACGATTTCAGGGTTTGGGGTCTCCATTGTTTACAAAAATGTCAAAATGTACGTAAAATCATTTTTTCTCTCTTTTTCTTATAATTTAATAACTACTGGATGAATTTGCGTAATTTTTTCTGCACAATCTTATTTTCAGCTAACACGTAAGTACATAATAAAGTTTATACATTTTTTCAATGTCAGGGCTGATATGCATAAGCACCCAAGAGAAGAAGAAAAAAACCCAGAAAAATTGAAAAAATATACTATATTCTATTTTGTTCAATAACTGTTCTATCAATATACTGTTGCTTTTCTCAAATTGTTATTTCTTCGAAAAATGTTCTATTAATTGAATTTGCATGACTTAAAGAAAGAGAGTTACTGCCCCTTACACGATTGGAACTCTCGCTCCTGTATGGATTCTGCACAAGAGCCGAAATTATGTATCAAAAAGAGTTGTCGGTCCCTTACACTATTAGAGCTCTTCAAAAATGAAAACAAATAAATTTCGGCTCGTCCCTATTCTGCGGAAGTGCCAAAATAACTATTTTAACATAGAAAAAATACAAGGTATTTTTTTTTGTCAATGAAAAACAAACGGAAATAAAAAAATTCTGTAAACGATTTTTGAACATTTCATTTCATTTTTATCTCAATTCCATGTTCTTTGAAAAAAATTATTTTTAACGAGAAAAGTTATCATTTTTAAATAAAAAAAGCTGGGGCATTTTTAACGACAGCTAACAGAACGAAAAGGAGGTAAAAAAAAACAAAAAAACAAATAGGCAACAAATAAATGTTACGAAAGGCAAGATAAATTACTTTTCTCCTAACCTGGATAAGTTTATTTGTATTTTAACTTATTTTAAAGAGTGTTTTTGTTCAAAACAAACCTGGTGTCCACCTGTTCAGTTAGAACGGAAAAATGGCTGAAATTACAGTTTCGATAATCGCTCAAAAAACGAAAATTAAACAAAATACTGGTAGAACATTAGTTTCCCACAATTGGTGACATTTATTGGATGTGTTTATAACACTATTTTGTTTATTTTTCGATTTTTCACCGATTATCCACGGTCTCCGTGCAGAGCTCATGAAAAGCCATTTTGTTTTTCTAACTGAACAGGTGTACACCAGGTTTGTTTTGAACAAAAAAAACGCTTGAAAATAAGTTAAAACACAAATAAACTTATCCAGGTTAGTAAAAGAGTAACTTATCTTGCCTTTGGTAACATTTATTTGTTGTTATTTTTGTTTACCCCTTTTTCGTTCTGTTAGCTGTCGTTAAAAATGCCTAAAATCTGTTGTTTACTTGACGACCAAAGAAACAGCGGGGAAATCTTTAAGACTGCGTGGCTTTTAAGATTCGGATAAGGATCTGTTTTAAATTTAATTAACGCGTAAAAAAAACAAAAATATAAAAACATATTTTTCGTCTATCAAAAGCAAAAACACTTACCTTGTCGATAATTAAGAAGTTAAACTTAAAAAGAAGAAAGAAAAAAAACGTTGCGTAGAAACGAAGGAAGAGAGAAACCGGAAGTAGTTTTCAAACCACGTTATTAAAGAAGGGGAGAAAATGACGCGAGAAAGAGGGAGGGGGTGAAAGATAGTGAGAGAGAGAGAGAGAAGGTCTATTATGATATCACGATTGGGTTGTCATAGCAACACGGTTGTTCACTTTATCAAATTTTTCTTTCATTTCTTTTAATGTTTATATTATTAATGAAGTTTTATTCAATCACAAATAAAAAATAAAAAACATATATTACACTGATCCATTCGGTGAAAAAGTAAACTATAAGATTAATAATTCAATAAATAATTAATAAATCCACTTTGACATTGTTTAGTTCAATATCGAGAAATCCTGATTCCTTATATATAATCGTATCACAGTCATGGCCATCCCTACTACAGTCCATAGTTTTCTTCGAATGTCCGGTTGGCTTGGCAGGCCGAGAGCAGACTCGAGGCGTTTCCACGAATAATGGCGATAGAGAGGCGCTCGTAAAGCCAAGATAATTTTTCTTTTGTTTTTCACACTTGTTTTTACCTTTCCTTATATATTACTAAAAATTTACTATCAAGAATGCATTTTAAATAAGTGATTGTAGTACCCTTTCTGTCATCGGTCAGTGAAGAAGAAATCTTTCTAGACTGAGGCATTTTTTTAATTATTTTTGTCCCAATCCAGAATGCCTCTTTTCGGGGAGCTTGATTACCCCCCCCCCCCCCACACACACACACACCTCATTAAACCACGACCTTGTGTCTAACTCTGCCCTCGTGGCAGAAACTATAAATAACATTTATAAATTTGCAAAAAGAGTTGTTTTTTGTATAATTGTAGATTAACACTCAGCTAATGGCATTCTAAAATCTTTTTTAAATATTTGTTTTTTGGGGGGGAGATCAGTTTCACATATAAATTTAACCTAAAAAGATCCCCCATTTCTGGGCCACTCTAGCGTTTTAAGGCAATTACACCCTCGCCCCAAAATCTTTTCTGTCATGAGAGATAAATTATGTGGGGGTTTTTTTTTGGGGGGGGGGCAACTTTTTTAGGTGATTACATGTGGTTTTATGACCTTGCCAGTCGGACTTAGGGTTAGTGGTAGAAAATTTACTTAACCAGCCTAAAAAGTTAGAATGGTTCCTGAAATAGGGGATCATTTCACATTAAATTTATATACAAAACTGATTCCCCGCTGTAAATTCTAAAATAATATTTACATATTGACAGTGTGCTTACATTAATGTGTGTGTGTGTTTATCAAACTGCTGCTGTTGACTGCTGATTATTAAATTTGGACAGTATCAGAAGCTATTTCCGCCCACTGTGTATTTTGTTATTCGCGCCAATATTGCTTTTTTGTATTTAGTTCCAGTAATAAATTTGATCATCACACTCGTGTATATTTTTTTATGTCCTTCATTTGTATAACTTCTCGTTTCATTTCTCACTTTCCAATCATTCTAAAATGAATGAAGCAGCGGATTATTTAACTAACAGATTATTTAACTTATTGTTAACTCAACAGGTTATGGACCCAGCAGAAACAGACTTTATTTCAATGGAGATGAAGAAAATTTACCAACTTTGGGAAATTGAATTTTTTTGAATTTTTATCGTACCTACGTTTGCAGAAGCTATCATACATCATAGAGTCAGACATAGATGTTGACAAAGATGCCTCGTACCAAGAGAAAAACGCCAAAGTATTTGCGTTACTCGTGTCGTTTTTAGACGACAAAAGCTTGTCATTAATAATCCAAGACGCAAGAAATGACGGAAAAAAAGCGATGAGAATATTAAGAGACCATTACGTTGAAAATAGTAAACCCAGAATTATCGCGTTATACACAGAGCTGACAACATTAAAAATGAAGTCACATGAAACTGTCACGGATTACATACAAGGAGGGCTGAAAATACGACATCGTCTCTTAAAACAGCCGGAGAAATAATAATGGACAGCTTATTGATCGCAATGATTTTAAAGATGTTACCAGGAGACTTTAAAGCCTTTTCTACGGTAATTATTCAACAGAAAGAAGAGTTAAAATCCAGCGATTTTAAATCTTCACTTAGAAGCTACGAGAAGACAGAAAAATGTCGAGAGAAACAAGCACGTGCTGATCGTACAATGCGGATATGCGTACAATCGTAAAAACGAAAGAGTTGTACAATGTTATAACTATTGAAAAGCAAGGCATAAAAGGGGGAAAAAAAAGGAAAAATAAAAAAAATTTGAAATATAAAAAAATATATCCAAAATCCTCCTCCCGGATGTACCCGAGGCAGTAGTCGAAAGGAGAAAGGTCTTGCTAAAAGAATTGCTCATTCAGCGACCCACCCAATAGGGTCTGGTAAAAAAAATGGAATCTCTGTTTGGAGCAAAGTCGTACCACTGACGCCGACTCGTAACAGAGTATGCCTATGTTGTGCAAATGGCTACCCGCTCGTAAGAGTGTCTGTTGATCTCGTTGAGGGGTTGACGTGTGAATCCGAATGAACTCCTCAGTGTCGAAGTTCTTTCAGTATCATAAAAGTCTGTCCATATCCACTACTGTAGGTTGAAAAACTGTAGTTGAAATATCTCACTCGTAAGAGAGTCTGTCGATATACTACTTTAAGTAGAAAAACTGAATTTGAAAATCCGACTCGTAAGAGAGTTGGCACTGTTCACTCCGTTCGCGCCAAGTTCGCTCTGAATGAGAAAAGGCAGAACCTAGATATAGGTCTTTGGGATCAAGAGTACAATAAGGACCCCAGTTCATTAACACAACATGCGGAACATGTTCCGGAAGTCACCGGCGTCTTCCGGTTCGTTTTCCGTTTGACCTCGCAATGCACTTTTTCTTAAAACACACAACACAAAATATAGAATGTTCTGCTTTTAAAATTTGTTTTTTTTTAGTAAATAAAAGTAAAACAAAAAAAGCGATAAATTGCAAAACGAAAGATTACAAGTCAGCCGATTTTTTTAAAAAGCGTATATATTTCGTTTATTTTATTTACAAGTTGTTTTGTAAATAGCGACTACGTGTATTGCGAGGTCAACCGGAAGACGTACCGGAAGACGCCGGTGACTTCCGGAATATGTTCCGTGTGTTGTGTTAATGAACTGGGGTCCTTATTGTACTCTTGATCCGGTCTTTGTACTACCTCCTCTCCTTTAACTAAAAATGGCCTCGTCCAACTTTGCCCCATTGGGTATCATATTCCCCCTCCTGAAGGCCCCACCCACTCAATAAACCTAACCGTGTATATTTTTTTTTTTACACGATAGTGTGAAAATTGCAAAACTGGAACTCACAACACAGATTATTGCAGAAAGGGAAATAACTCAGGTAAATTGCTGAAAGTCACAAGTGAGACAAACTCATTTTCATTTGCAATAAGTACGACTGAAAACCTTTATAAAATTAACACGTTTGATTTGCTGGTAGACTGTGGAGCTACCGCCCACATAATTATGGATAAATCTAAATTTATTCGAACAGATAAAGATTTTGATAAATCAAAACATACTATTAAATTAGCTGATGGAAGTCGTAGTACTGGCATAGTTTACGCTAAAGGCGACGCTAAAATTTACCTCTGAGACGACAATAATAATAAACGTAAAGTAATTTTACGAAATGCATTATATGCTCCATCTTACAGACAAAATATTTACTCGGTACAATAACCAACAGAAGATGGCGCTTCGATCTACTTTTGAAAGAATCGCGCCAAATTGAAGACCCCGGATGGAAGCACGTGTAACATTAATAAGGGAGGGAAATTGTATTTTCTCAACGGTATCAAAACCGAATAAACACATTCACTGAAAGGATAGCATGATATTTTAGGACACTGCAATAAAGAAGACATTTTGAATTTGGAATGAGCTGTTAAAGACATGAAAATAAGTAATAAAAATAAATTTAATTGTGATGTATGTGTGAAAGGAAAAATGTTCCAATATAAAAATAGAAAATCAGATAAAAAGGCAAACAAAAGACTTGATTTAATCCATTGTGATTTAGCAGATCCAATTGAACAAACTTCGAAAAACGAATCGAAATATGTAATAACATTTGTCTTTTATTACTCAGGACTTATTAACATTTATTTTCTTAAAATAAATCGCAAGCAGCAGATGCCACACAAAGATTTTTGGCTGATATAGCAGCATCCTACGAAGAATCAGTCAAAAGACTAAGAACAGATAACGGAACGGAATTTACTTACTCTCAGTTTAAAAACCTACTTACAAAAAATAAAATAAGACAAGAATTTTTGGCGCCTTATTCGCCACATCAAAACGGTACTGATGAGAGGTCATGGAGATCACTTTTTGAAATGGCGAGATGTTTGTTAATACAAGCAAAGTTACCAAAAGATTTATGGAACAATGCGATTAAAGCATCGGCCTACATAAGGAATAGATGTTTTAACAGAAGAACTGGAAAAACTTCTTTCGAAATGTTCACAAACCAAAAACCTGATATAAGTAATATGCATACTTTTGGCACTACATGCTTTGCTTACATTCAAAATAAAACAAAATTATGTCCAAGAAGTGAAAAAGGAATTTTTGTTGGATACGATGTTGGAAGTTTAGTCTATCTCATTTACTTTCCAGATAGAATAGAGATCAAGAGAATAAGATGTGTACTCTTTCATGAATCTCAACAATCAGATACAGAGGAAGACGAGAATAATTCCTTTGATTATTCATAAGAACAAACAACTCTAGCAGAAGAATATAATACAGAAGAAACAACAAAACCAGATGAAAAATATGAAGCATCACATACAGATGAAAAATATGAAGCATCAAATACAGATGAAAAATATGAAGCATCAAATACAGATGAAAAATATGAAGCATCAAATACAGATGAAAAATATGAAACATCAAATACAGATGAAAAATATGAAGCATCAAATACAGATGAAAAATATGATACATCAAATACAGATGAAAAATATGAAGCATCAAATACAGATGAAAAATATGAAGCATCAAATACAGATGAAAAATATGAAGCATCAAATACAGATGAAAAATATGAAACATCAAATGCAGATGAAAAATATGAAGCATCAAATGCAGATGAAAAATATGAAGCATCAAATGCAGATGAAAAATATGAAGCATCAAATACAGATGAAAAATATGAAGCATCAAATGCAGATGAAAAATATGAAGCATCAAATGCAGATGAAAAATATGAAGCATCAAATACAGATGAAAAATATGAAGCATCAAATACAGATGAAAAATATGAAGCATCAAATACAGATGAAAAATATGAAACATCAAATACAGATGAAAAATATGAAACATCAAATACAGATTAAAAATATGAAGCATCAAATACAGATGAAAAATATGAAGCATCAAATACGGATGAAAAATATGAAGCATCAAATACAGATGAAAAATATGAAGCATCAAATACGGATGAAAAATATGAAACATCAAATACAGATGAAAAATATGAAGCATCAAATACGGATGAAAAATATGAAGCATCAAATGCAGATGAAAAATATGAAACATCAAATACAGATGAAAAATATGAAGCATCAAATACGGATGAAAAATATGAAACATCAAATACAGATTAAAAATATGAAGCATCAAATACGGATGAAAAATATGAAGCATCAAATGCAGATGAAAAATATGAAACATCAAATACAGATGAAAAATATGAAGCATCAAATACGGATGAAAAATATGAAACATCAAATACAGATGAAAAATATGAAGCATCAAATACGGATGAAAAATATGAAGCATCAAATACAGATGAAAAATATGAAACATCAAATACAGATGAAAAATATGAAACATCAAATGCAGATGAAAAATATGAAGCATCAAATACAGATGAAAAATATGAAACATCAAATACAGATGAAAAATATGAAACATCAAATACAGATGAAAAATATGAAACATCAAATGCAGATGAAAAATATTAAACATCAAATACAGATTAAAAATATGAAACATCAAATACAGATGAAAAATATGAAACATCAAATACAGATGAAAAATATGAAACATCAAATACAGATGAAAAATATGAAGCATCAAATACGGATGAAAAATATGAAACATCAAATACAGATTAAAAATATGAAGCATCAAATACGGATGAAAAATATGAAGCATCAAATGCAGATGAAAAATATGAAACATCAAATACAGATGAAAAATATGAAGCATCAAATACGGATGAAAAATATGAAACATCAAATACAGATGAAAAATATGAAGCATCAAATACAGATGAAAAATATGAAGCATCAAATACGGATGAAAAATATGAAGCATCAAATGCAGATGAAAAATATGAAACATCAAATACAGATGAAAAATATAAAACATAAAATACAGATGAAAAATATGAAGCATCAAATGCAGATGAAAAATATGAAGCATCAAATGCAGATGAAAAATATGAAGCATCAAATACAGATGAAAAATATGAAACATCAAATACAGATGAAAAATATGAAACATCAAATGCAGATGAAAAATATGAAGCATCAAATACAGATGAAAAATATGAAACATCAAATACAGATGAAAAATATGAAACATCAAATACAGATGAAAAATATGAAACATCAAATGCAGATGAAAAATATGAAACATCAAATACAGATTAAAAATATGAAACATCAAATACAGATGAAAAATATGAAACATCAAATACAGATGAAAAATATGAAACATCAAATACAGATGAAAAATATGAAACATCAAATGCAGATGAAAAATATGAAACATCAAATACAGATGAAAAATATGAAACATCAAATACAGATGAAAAATATTAAGCATCAAATACAGATGAAAAATATGCTTTGCTTACATTCAAAATAAAACAAAATTAGATCCAAGAAGTGAACAAGGAATTTTTGTTGGATACAATGTTGGAGGTCCAGCCTATCTCATTTACTTTTCAGATAGAAGAGAGATCAAGAGAATAAGATGTGTACTCTTTTATGAATCTCAATAACCAGATACAGAAGAAGACGAGAATAATTTCTTTGATTATTCCAAAGAACAAACAACTCTAGCAGAAGAATATAATACAGAAGAAACAACAAAACTAGATGAAAAATATGAAGCATCAAATACAGATGAAAAATATGAAGCATCAAATGCAGATGAAAATGAAACTGAGAAAAGATGTTCTCAACGAAAAATCTAAATGATTACATGTTAGATCCGGACAATTCGGACATAACAAATTGTTCTATCGACTATTGTTATAGAATAAAAGACATTCCTGAAACTTATGAAGAAGCAGTGACATCTACCGAAAAATTAAAATGGGAAAAAAGCCATGAGTTAGGAAATAGATGCTCTTAAGGCAAAACAATACTTACGAACTTACCCATGTTCCTAAAGAGAAGAAAATGATTGGCGGCAGATGGCAGTGAAGTTAGGACCGAACAATGAGGAACAATTTAAGGCTAGATATGTAGCTAAAGGATTTCCCAGATACAAAATATAGATTGTCAAGAAACATTTTCTTATACAGCTAAGATCAAATCTATCAGAATGTTGATGCAAATATCAGTACAAAATGATTTTATTGTATATCAGATGGACTTTAAAACAACATACCTTAATGCTAATATTGATTGTGAAGTATATACTGAACAGCCAAAAGGTTTTGTATGAACAAACAAAAATGGTGAAAAACTTGTTTGTAAATTTAAAAAATCTTTATATGGACTGAAACAAAGTGGAAGAAATTAGAAGCTGCATATTCGACGTGTTGTGCTGTTGGAGTTTAAATGAGAAAATGGTGCGCGGCAGAGACAGCGAGGAAAATATGCAGCAGATATGGCGAAGATGCCATAACAGATCGACAAGGTAGAAATTGGTTTAGAAAGTTTTGTTCCGGAGATTTTGAGCTTGGAAGATAAGCCTAAGCTTGGCCGCCCATTGGACATCGATGAAGATGTTTTAAACATTTTTGGAGAATGACCCTCATGAATTGTCAGAAGAACTCAATACTTAAGCGCTTCTAAATTGTATCAACAAAATCGGAAATTATTTATGAATCCACCTAATATATATCACAGACAAGCAAACTACATCACCTTATTATTCGCTTTTTAATTAATAAACTAGCGGGACCCGTGTAAATTACACGAAATGATGTTTCCAAACTAATTATCTTGTTCCTAACCAATACATGTTTGAATAAAATATGATAAGATTTGGACTTGTATATTTATTTTTTAAAAATGAACAATACATGAAACAATTTACAAAACTTCTTTATATACAATATTTCTAGTGAAGGTAATATTTCGACGACTAAACCTTACTTTGTAAATGTTTTTGATTAAATTAAATTTGGCTCCAATTCATGAATATTTATTTACTCCTCTCCAGGAGTTAGGCACAAGGCCAGTTTTATCTTACTCCCACAAGTAAGATGTGACCCAAGGTCGGGAAAGTGAGGTTTGAAAAGCCAGTGCTCGAGAAGGTGAGCACTCTGGCCATTAAAAATTGCCTGGGCAGTCCCGTTGGCATTCCCCGGTAGGGGCGCCCCAGGCAGTAAGCAATAAAAGAGGGAGGCGAAGCCTGAGAGGGTGGACCTCCTAGAACTGCACAGGACAGACCCATAGATCGGCGTAAATCAAGCCCCGAAGGCCAAGATAATGCCAGTCTATGGAGTGCAGTATCCATCGGAACAGATACTACACTTTGATCTTAGCCAAAAGGCCAAGCCAATTCATGAGTAGCATACAAAGATTCGGAAGGTCGTTGCTTTTGATGTAAGCATGACACACAAAATCACACACGCTATTGTATTAATATGTGTCTTCCCGGTCGTCCCCTCCCTACCTCTCTTCCCCTTCCCCTCGAAATGTAGAAAAAAAATCTTAGAAGTTGATTGGGATCAAACTATAAACCAGTCGGGCCGAAGTAAAAAATACTACGTCGCTAATCGTTGCGCCAAAGGGAAATACTTGAAAATGTTTCGAAAATTAGGCGAGTTGAATGTTTTTCAAAATCTAGGTGCGGCACGCATGCGCAGAGCTTTTGCCGGAAGTGTGACACACGAACACACACGCTATCGTATTAATATATAGATAGTGAAAATTTTATTAAAATCAGATAATTCTCTGATTTGGGGAGATTTTTTTATTTTTATGATTTTTGTTAAAAACAAATTATTTTCACTGGTACACAAGGGATGCAGTGGAATTACTGGTAGGTCGAAAGATGATAAACAGTTTGTATGCAAGAAGTGTAAGACAATGGAGATGGATGAGAACTCAGATGTGGAGAAAGTATATCTAGGATAGCGAAGCTATTGAGATTGTCCAAAAGTTTTGTTATCTTGGAGCACAGGATGGAGCAGGTGCTAGTGTGATTGCAAGAATTAGGAATAGATGGAGTAAGTTCAGGGAACTTCTGCCATTACTAACCAGCTAAGCGTTACCACTGTTGACCAAAAGAATGGTCTATCAGGCATGTGTACGCAGTATGATGATGCATGGAAGTAAAACCTGCCCAGCGAGGGTTGAAGACATGCGTTGCATGGAGAGAAATGATATGAGAAATGATATAATAGGTGTTTAGTGTGAGTCTTAAAGACAGATCTGATGACCTCAGAGGAAGATTAAATCTGGACAGTATAGGGAGATGTGTACAGAACGGGAGACTTCGATGGTATGGCCATGTTGGAAGAATGGATGAGAGTTCTTGGGTTAGTAGATGTAGAACAGTTGAAGTAGCAGGTTCAGTTCATAGGAGAAGGCCAATGAAATACATCGGAGGAAGTAATAAGAATGAACTAGGGAAAAAGAGAAAGAAATAAAGACCTAGTCAGAGATAGATTAGTTTGAAAGTCAATTTCTAAAAGCCGTCAAATGCATGCCAGCACGTAAAATAGAATTTAAACCGAATATGATGATGAAAGAATGGATGAGAATGCTTGGGTTAGTAGATGTAGAACAGTTGTGGTAGCAGGGTCAGTTGGCAGGGAAAGGCCAGGTAAAACATGGGAGGAAGTGATAAGAATCGACCTGAGAGAAAGAGGGATAAATAAAGACCTAGTCAGAGATAGGGTAATTTGGAAGTCAATTTCTAAAAGTCGTCCAGCATGTAAAACAGATGTTAAACCGAATATGATGATAGTTTCATTGCTCGCCCATAAATTTATTGATATTATCAAAATGCATAATTCTGTATGAAATTAAACATAAAACTGAATTTAAAATTTGAAAAACAAAAATCTTCAAAAGTATTCTATTTATTTGATTTTTTTTTTTTTTTTTTTTTTAAATTTTATGAATTTAAATTTGTTTTATTCAATTCATTTATTCAGGTTAAAGGTGAACTTAAAATTACTGGTAAAATATGAGAGAGAATACTTTTACTAGTTTATATAATAAACTGACTTTTTTTTTTTACGTAGAATTATATTGGAATATTAGTATTAAGGAAATATGAGTTATCTCCCTTACTTATTTTTTGGATTGATTTTTTAGAGTTGACGTTTTATGAATCTCGTTATCATTTTAGCATTTCATTCTCCTTCTTTTTTCACATTCTTCTCATCCTCTTCTTTCATCTCCTTCTTCTTCTTTTTCTTCTGCTTCATCAGATTTTCCGCCTCCTTCTAAACTTTCTCCTCGTTCTTTTTTATCATTCCTTTTCTCTTTTTTCTTCGTCATCTTCATTAGATTCTCCCTTATCTTCTTCTCTTTTCTTCTCCTTTCTTCTTTTTCTTCTTCTTCTTCATTAGATTCTCCCTTATCTTCTTTTTTCATCTTTTTCTTCTTCTTTGTCATTAGATTCTCCCTTATCTTCTTTTTTCATCTTTTTCTTCTTCTTCTTCATTAGATTCTCCCTTATCTTCTTTTTTCTTTTTTTTCTTCTTCTTCTTCATTAGATTCTCCCTTATCTTCTTTTTTCTTCTTCTTCTTCATTAGATTCTCCCTTATCTTCTTTTTTCTTCTTCTTCTTCATTAGATTCTCCCTTATCTTCTTTTTTCATCTTTTTCTTCTTCTTCTTCATTAGATTCTCCCTTATCTTCTTTTTTCTTTTTTTTCTTCTTCTTCTTCATTAGATTCTCCCTTATCTTCTTTTTTTTCTTCTTCTTCATTAGATTCTCCCTTATCTTCTTTTTTCATCTTTTTCTTCTTCTTTGTCATTAGATTCTCCCTTATCTTCTTTTTTCTTCTTCTTCTTCATTAGATTCTCCCTTATCTTCTTTTTTTTCTTCTTCTTCTTCATTAGATTCTCCCTTATCTTCTTTTTTTTTCTTCTTCTTCATTAGATTCTCCCTTATCTTCTTTTTTCATCTTTTTCTTCTTCTTTGTCATTAGATTCTCCCTTATCTTCTTTTTTCTTTTTTTTCTTCTTCTTCATTAGATTCTCCCTTATCTTCTTTTTTTTCTTCTTCTTCATTAGATTCTCCCTTATCTTCTTTTTTCATCTTTTTCTTCTTCTTTGTCATTAGATTCTCCCTTATCTTCTTTTTTCTTTTTTTTCTTCTTCTTCTTCATTAGATTCTCCCTTATCTTCTTTTTCTTCTTCTTCTTCATTAGATTCTCCCTTATCTTCTTCTTCTTCATTAGATTCTCCCTTATCTTCTTCTCCTTTCTTCTTTTTCTTCTTTTTCCTCATTAGATTCTCTCTTATCTTCTTCTCCTCCTCGTCTTTCCTCTTTCATCATTAGATTTTCCTTCTTTTTCTCCTCATCTTTCTCCTTCTTCATCATTAAATTCTCCTTCTTTCTTTTTTCTCTTTCTTCATACTTATCATCATCACCAGCCAATCACCATTACTTATTCTCATCGCCAACCATCAAACCCAATCCAAAACCAGCATCCGACGTTTGTGCGTGTGTGATTCAGAACCATGACATGAAATACAAAAACCGACATTCAAATAATTCCTTTCTTTAAATCTTTCCATGCGATCGCATCAAATGAAAAGCGCGACATACTTCGCGCCTACATTGCGGGATTATTACATCATTTAAGTCCATTTCTAACACGCAAAATAGCGTCAGAGAATTATACGTGCGCATATCTTCTTCAGACTTTTCTAATACCAACAAATCATATTTTCGACTAACAACTTTTCAAATAAACGATTATCTATACAAATATGAGAGACGTCTGTCAGTGTTTTTACTAATTACTTTTAAGCTGTAAGACATAGGAACGTGAAATTATTTGCAAATTCCGAGAAACTTTTTTATTTCGGATAATTTCTATTATTCGGACTACTATTCTCATCTTGGTTGCTACTTTCACAACGTTTCCACCGGTGTAACCTCCGATCTTATTCAGGTGCACTGTTGGGTAGCACTTTTCCTGACCGCCACTGGCCGCCACCGCCAAATTGCTCAATTGACTTGTAGCAGACTGAAATAGGATCTATTTCTTCTCGTCCCCTGTGAGCAAATTGGTCATACACTGACCAATCGTCTTGCAGGGCGTATTGATATCAACTGTCCCCTCATGGACTATTTTCTACCACCTGGTCAGTTGAAGAATTCAGCAGAGAGAAATCGGCCAGCAACGAAGAAACATCTCTCTCCTGCCTTTCCCCTGCATCGTTCCTGCAGCAGCCATCTCCACTGGGAATATATTTGCTGACGACCCGGCAGCCTCTTTTCTTCACTGGGACACAGTTGCAACCCTCTGTTAAATAAACCCTTTTTTGTTGCCTGTTACTCGGTTGTTGTAGTAGTATCTGTTCCGATGGATACTACACCCGAGAGACTGGTATTGTCTTGGCCTTCGGGGCTTGATTTACGCCGGTCTATGGGTTTGTCCTGTGCAGTTCTAGGAGGTCCACCCTCCCAGGCTTCGCCTCCCCTCTTTGGGGAGGAGTAAGTTTATTGCTTACTGTCTGAGGCGCCCCTACCGGGGAATGCCAACGGGGCTGCCCAGGACAATTTTTAAACCCCACTTTCCCGACCCGACCTTGGGTCACATCTTACTTGTGGGAGTAAGATAAAAACTGGCCTTGTGCCTAACTCCTGGAGAGGAGTAAATCAATACTCGGTTGTTGTTCGTTCAATTCATTTCGTGCGATAAATGTAAGGAAGGGATCAACACCCCCCCCTTTCATTACAGACTCAATTGCAGTTTGAACTTGGGAATCTTTATGTCAAATATGGACAGAATTTCAAACTGAACCCGTTACTTAATCCATGAAGGTAGATTGTTCTCATTCATTCAGCCATGACTGGGTAGAAGTGTTTATTTATTTTATTCTAAATTATTATCGCCATACGGCTGACAGAATATAGGCGAGAATAATATTGAATAAAATAAATTAACCTTGAAACTCCAGAAGACTATCACTTAAAACTGATTTTGTTAACCAATGCTTTTAACCATTACGGCTGAGAGAATAAGAGTAATCTACCCCGCGTGGATTAGATAAACGGTTCATTTGGATTATGCAAACTACTGTTCACATCTTGGATGTTATTTTCACAACGTTTCGGCCGATATCACGTCCGACCTTCTTCAGATGTGTCTTGTCAGACTCGGGAATCTGTATGAAATTTAGGGTTCGAGAAGATGCACCTGAAGAAGGCCAGAGGTTACATCGGCCGAAACGTTGTGAGAATAACATCCAAGATGAGAACAGTAGACCGAATAATCCAAATAAGACAAAATCATCTCAAAAGTTTAAAAACATAAAGAGTTCGAAAAGATGCACCTGAAGTAGATCGAAGGTTACATCGGCCGAAACGTTGTGAATATAATAATCACGATGAGAACAGTAGTCCGAATAATCCAACTTCAATGGATTGTGCTCCGATGAACTAGCTGCTCTAGTGCCCCCTCGACGCAAATACACTAGAACAACCCGACAATCAGCTAGGTCCCATCCATTCACTGTGGAGGTCCCCAGATGCCGGAGAGCCTTCTACTCCAATAGCTTCTTTCCTCGTGCTGTCGGCCTCTGGAACTCTTTCCCTTCTCCCTGTTTCCCCGACTGTACCGACATGCAGAGGTTTAAAACTAATGTAAACAGACATCTCGCTGCACAGCTCCCAACTTACGATGACACCCAAAACCCACACCCTAATTCTCAGTAGCCCCTTACGTCTACGGTGGCGGCCTTTTTTTTATATTTGATTTTTTTTTTTTTAACATAGTTCACCCCAAACAAGGCAGGCCGCTACTGTAGACATAAGGGGCTACTGAGAAAAAGGGTGAAAGTTTTTTTGTTTTTGTTATTTTTTGGGGGGGGGGATCAACCTAAATTGGGAGCTGTGCAGCGAGATGTGCAGCGAGATGTCTTGTTTGGGGTGAAATATAAAATTTAAAAAATGACGTAACGGGTGACCCAAATTAAATGCCACCCACCCATGGGATCGTTAATAAAATTCACAATCCTTTCGGTAGAAATAAACTTCAGTCTATGCCTGACTTGTCCACCAAGTTTGAGTCATGAATACCCAACATTCTTTGTTTTATTGTCGTTCAATGATATGCGAGGACACAATGATTTTTTCCCAATTGACTTCAAACTCCAGAAGACTTTGGATTATTCAGATTACAGTCAAACCTCTACATACAAATTTTTCCAACATACGACGTGAAATTCAATCAAATTATCGACTCTACACCCGATGGAAAATCCAACATACGACATCGAAGTTTCGTGGTTATCCCGCTATGTGGCAGCACTCACGCCGGGATGGAGAGTTCAGTTCACGGTTCGGCTTTGGTCCTGGAACAAATTAAATTCGTATGTAGAGGTTTGACTGTACTTAGATGTTATTCTCGTAACGTTTCAGCCGATGTAAGCTCCGAACTTCTTCAGGTGGGTCTTGTCAAACTCAGGAATCTGTATGTAATTTCGAACCGAAGTTACTTGCCCTTGTTCCGTCAGCCATGACTGGGTAGAAGTATTATTTACTCCTCTCCAGGAGTTAGGCACAAGGCCAGTTTTATCCTACTCTCACAAGTAAGATGTGACCCAAGGGCGGGTCGGAAAGTGGGGGTTGAAAAGCCAGCGCCCGAGAGGTGAGCACTCTGACCATCAAAAATGGCCTGGGCAGCCCCGTCGGCATTCCCCGGTAGGGGCGCCTCAGGCAGTAAGCAATAAACTTACTCCTCCCAAAAGAGGGGAGGCGAAGCCTGGGAGGGTGGACCTCCTAGAACTGCACAGGACAGACCCATAGACCGGAGTAAATCAAGCCCCGAAGGCCAGGACAATACCAGTCTATGGGGTGTAGTATCCATCGGAACAGATACTACACTTTGATCTTAGTCAAACTGGGTAGAAGTATTATTTACTCCTCTCCAGGAGTTTGGCACAAGGCCAGTTTTATCCTACTCCCACAAGTAAGATGTGACCCTAGGGCGGGTCGGAAAGTGGGGGTTGAAAAGCCAGCGCCCGAGAGGTGAGCACTCTGACCATCAAAAATTGCCTGGGCAGCCCCGTCGGCATTCCCCGGTAGGGGCGCCTCAGGCAGTAAGCAATAAACTTACTCCTCCCCAAAGAGGGGAGGCGAAGCCTGGGAGGGTGGACCTCCTAGAACTGCACAGGACAGACCCATAGACCGGCGTAAATCAAGCCCCGAAGGCCAAGACAATACCAGTCTATGGGGTGTAGTATCCATCGGAACAGATACTACACTTTGATCTTAGCCAAACTGGGTAGAAGTCTTAAATAATTTATGATTCTATTTTTTTAGTATCACCTCCAGAAGACTGTCATTTAGAATTGATTATAAGCAGAAAGACTGCACATCTAAAACAGCAATAGGTTTAAGACTACAAAGATCCGCTTGGACTTGTGGTGTAATGGATAAAGTGAAAAGTAACAATCACTTTCAAATGACAGTCTTCTTGGAGTTAAAGGTTCAATCCTGTGTATAGGTAGTAAGAATCCTTTTTACATATTAACAATAAAATTATCTGATCAAATATATTATGTAACTAAGCATTAGCATAATTTATTAAAATATGAATAAAAATCGATTAATTAATAATTGACTTTAAATAGTTAATTAAAAAGAAAAATGTACAAAAAATGTAAGAATAAACTTAATTTTGAAAATCCTATTTAAAAAAAATAATAATTTGGTCAAATAAAATTTGGCATGCATTGCCCCTCTAGCTCGAAGCTTCTTATCTCTCTATATATAAAGTTAGATATGTATGTATGTTTATATATTTTTATGTACAGGATTCACTCCTAAACTAATTAACCGATCATCATGAATTCACTTAATATATGCTCTAATTATATATCTCTATTTATATAAAGTTAGCTATGTGTATATGTTTATATATTTCTATGTACAAAATTCACTCCTAAACTAATTAACCGATCATAATGAATTCACTTAATATATGCTCTAATTATATATCTCTATTTATATAAAGTAAAGTACGTGTATATGTTTATATATTTCTATGTACAGGATTAACTCATAAACTAATTAACCGATCATAATGAATTCACTTAATATATGCTCTAATTATATATCTCTATTTATATAAAGTAAGGTACGTGTATATGTTTATATATTTCTACGTACAAAATTCACTCCTAAACTAATTAACCGATCATAATGAATTCACTTAATATATGCTCTAATTATATATCCCTATTTATATAAAGTTAGGTATGTGTATATGTTTATATATTTCTATGTGCAGGATTCACTCCTAAACTAATTAACCGATCATAATGAATTCACTCAATATATGCTCTAATTATATATCTCTATTTATGTAAAGTAAGGTACATGTATATATTTATATATTTCTACGTACAAAATTCACTCCTAAACTAATTAACCGATCATAATGAATTCACTTAATATATGCTCTAATTATATATCTCTTTTCATATAAAGTAAGGTACGTGTATATGTTTATATATTTCTATGTACAGGATTCACTTATAAACTAATTAACCGATCATAATGAATTATGGAATATATATTCTAGGCAACATGATTATAAACGTGGGTGCATTATTGTTTTTGGTAAACTTTACCATTTACCATACAATTTTTTTTTTAAATAAGTAAGATACAAAAATTTAACAAAGAAAAGAATTGCTCTATATCAAATGTTAAGTTATATTATGCAATAAAATTTTAGCCGTACCATCAATAATATGTCTGTGCGGGGTAAACTAATGGACGTATGATTAGTATTGTTTGGATTATCCGGACTACTATTCTCATTTTGGATGTTATTCTAACAACGTTTCGGCCGATGTAACCTCCAACCTTCTTCAACAAAAACGGTGTGAGAATAACATCTGAGATGAGAACAGTAGCCCGAATAATATAACTAATTATCAATCCTCATCTCAAAATTTTGGAAACATAATGAACTTATGAATTATGGGATACGTACTCTAGGCAACACAGTGAGTAACGAGACATATTATTATTTTTTTTTTACAAAATTTACCATTGGTGAGGGGGGCACCTTAGCCCCCTCCCCAAATAAATAAATAAATTAAAAAATTTAAATTAAAAACTAATTCTGTTCCTGGGACGACGAGTAGTCTGCTAATTAATTAAGATTTTTAAAAAAAACTTGAAAGTATTTGTGCGATTTAAATTTGAACATTTCATAAGACGTTCCAATCGATTTTATTGCAAAACTGATTTATTTTAAATACGTATATTCCTTCATTGAATTATCTTTCCATTTATTAATATTAAAAGGTGAGTAGAAAGTGACTAACTTGGGTTTACTTTCGACAGCCTCATAACTCTCGCATCCCTTATTTTGTCCTTTAGTCCTCACATTCTATGAGCGATATTTCTGACAAAGGGGGAAGAATTGCTGTTTTCTGGATCGAATCTATCTAACACTTATCGTTTGCTAGTTTTTGACCTTGAAGTAGCATTTTTTTAGCTTCTTACATCAAGTGGCTTCATGCCTTGTCTAGAGCGATTTCCATAAAAAAAACAACATTTCCCTCCAAAAATTAAATCTAAATAAATTAAATCTGTAATATCAAGTCCATGGGGTAGATTGCTCTTGTTCCGTCAACCATGACCGGGTATAAGTCTTAAATAATTCTAAATTATATTCTTTGTATCGCTTCAGAAAATTGACACTTGAGACTGATTATCACATAGCACTTTATCCATTACGCCATGTGTCGATGTGAACAGTCTACTCACGTGCATCAAATGAAGTGTTTCGTTTGAAATTCTGTACAGATTCCCAAGTTAGATTTAAAGATTCCCGAGTTCGACAAGACGTGTAGCAGTAGCAGTAGCAGCTACAAGCGGCAACAGCAGCAGCAGCCACGGTTAGCGATATTTTGAATCTGTGCTTGATTTCTTAGCTGGCTTCTGGTTGGTGCAAACATTTAATTTCTTTTCTGGTTTGCCCAATCAGGGGCCATCTCTCATACAAGCTGAGCAACTGACCAGTGCTTATAAAAGACGGCGCTTGACACATTCTTCCTCTTTTCAGCCAAGAGACAGCACAGCTATCTGACTCATCCACGGCGATTCTTTCAACCCCCAAACTTCTCTCTTGGAATGCAAACCAAAACCCTCAGGCCAGCTAGCCCTGGGTTCGACAAGAAGACCCAAGGATCCAACATGGCTACAGCTGCACACACATGGACTTAACAATGTGACACACACACATACCTACATACACACATGGACACGGTCTGACTAACACATGTGTATTTACAGACTTTCTCATAATATGAACTATTCTCTTTTCCTTATAAACAGGACATTTATTCAACACCATGTGAACTCTCTAACCCTTTGTCTTCGTCCATACTCATGGACTCATTCATTTGCTAACACCATTCTCTTTCATTCGTCTTTTATTTACACCAAAACGAAAATGACTCAATAAACTAGTTTTAAATGTTAGAATAACACTTTCTTTTTCTATTCTACAGACGCACCTGAAGAAGGTCGGGGGTTACATCGGCCAAAAATAACATTCAAGATGAGAATAGTAGTCCGAATAATTAAAATAATACAAATTATCAATCCACATTTTAAAAATTCTAATGCATCATTTTTCATTTCGTTTCTAACTTTGACTATTTTAAAAACCAAGTTTACTTTTTTATACAGAAAATAAATAAAATTAATCTTAGAAAAAAAAAGTGTCTACTAAAAAAAAATACTTTTGTAAATTTATTTATTACTTTTGTTGCTTATAATGAAGAACTTTTTCCCTTTATATTTTATTATCAGAATTACATTTTTTATTATCAGACTTACATTTTTTTTAAAGCAAGTTAAGTTTAGTTGTTAAAGATAGAAAATAAATATAACTTTCTTTTAAGAAGGAAAAAAATATCGTCTTTTATTGAAGAAGAATGTTTTTCTCCATCTTTCTTTTTCCAATTTGAATTTTTTTTTCATTTTTACGTTTGGACAACACGTTCTTGACAACATCTTGATCTGAGGTTCCGGTGTCAGAACTAAATTAAACTTTTGGAAAGCCGTATAACACAGCAGCAAAAAAAAAAAAATAAGAGGGAGGGGGAGAAGGAGAGGAAAAAATCAATGGCAACTTCTACAAAATAGATTTAGACATGAAGAACGATTTAATCAATATTTGGAAAAAGAATTTTAAAGGTTATATTAAATAAAGAAGAAACAAGTTGAGACACGTTCTTGTTAGACTGTTCCAAAAAAAACCAAAAAACATGCGAGAACATACACCCAAAACAATTGACTATACTTGCATGCAAAGGTTAAGAAACGTCTAAGTAAAAATAAAACGGATAACCATTTCAAACCTATAGATCATTCTATGCATCTCACGCTGAATTATAGTGGGGGAAAAAAGATATTTTAAAAAAATGATCAGAGAATCACCATTGAACAAGACAGAGCAAATAATTTAACATTTAGGAGGAATGAACAAGAACGTCTGTGCCAGATTGACATTCCAGATATCATAAACAAGTTCTCTCAGTACTCAATCTAGTGTGGTACGATGAAACAAGTGAACGGATAATTCAGCACAAATTACTGACAAAATCTCGAAACCATTAAAAAAAAGTCGAAAGAATTATTGAAATGTAATTTTTTAGGATTTGGTAAACAAAATGAACTCCCCAAAAGAAAGTAAACTGACGATATCTGCAATGTTTATGACATACGTCAACGGACAATGGAAAACAAATCAGGTTTCCAGGTCAGATATAAACAACTGATATTCGCAAAAATATCAAATAGAAATTAAAACAAAGAATGTGTTTAATGTGAAGATGATGTAAACGATATAGTTAAATAGACAGCCAGACTAAGAACTGAGAGAACAAATAAGAAAATTTGAAATAGAGTGAACTGCCTTGCTTGCTGCAGAGACGAATTATATTAAAGGCTAGGTAAATACAAACAAACATAAACACATAAATACATTACTGCGGTAAGTTCACTGATGACGACAAGTACACTCACACTTGCACTTATATAAAATACTAAAAAATGAAACTGATAGAGAAATGGTAACAGTTTTTTTGTTGTTTTTTTTAAATAACTTCTTTGGACAATTTTTGTTTTCTTTTTGAAAAAGAGAGGTTGTTACTTTCGAAATGATAAAAGTTTTCACAATTCCGGACGTTTAAATATTTAGCAGTAAATCCCCCATTTTTACAATTTACTGTCTTTATATTTTTAAATTTTTGTTGAAATATAAATAAATTGATCCGAGATTTATACACTCATACAGTCTCCCGTCATTTATTTTTGTTCATAACATATTCCATCTTCCGGTTCTCAACATTGCATTGCTCCTGCCTCGGAATTCTCACCTTCATATTTACTTGTTTACCAGCAATGCTTCAAGCAAACTACCATTTCTTTATATATATATATATATATATATTTCATTTAATTACATTTAACTTCTTTGCATTTTTGACCCAAATTTTGCAAACCTATCCAGGGTTAGAGTAGCAATCGAATACATCAATTTACATAGTTACATAGTAGGTTTTCAACTAAAACGTCGCTGAATTGTCAAAGGAAAATTTGTTTCATGTTTATCAAATGATAAATAAACAGAAGGAAACCGTTTTACAACTAACAACAATGAAAATTGTTCATGTTTGATTTTTTGTGTCTAGTGAAAAAGTGAAACAACAACATTAGCAGCAGACAAAGAGTATTGATTTACCTCCTCTCCAGGAGTTAGGCACAAGGCCAGTTTTTATCTTACTCCCACAAGTAAGATGTGACCCAAGGTCGGGTCGAGAAAGTGGGGTTTGAAAAGCCAGCGCCCAAGAAGTGAGCACTCTAGTCATTAAAAATTGCCTGCCCAGCCCCGTCGGCATTCCCCGGTAGGGGCGCCTCAGGCAGTAAGCAATAAACTTACTCCTCCCCAAATCAGGGGAGGCAAAGCCTGGGAGGGTGGACCTCATAGAACTGCACAGGACAAACCCATAGACCGGCGTAAATCAAGCCCCGAAGGCCAAGACAATACCGGTCTATGGGGTGTAGTATCCATCGGAACAGATACTACACTTTGAAAAATTTATTTGCAGAAAATATAAATGATTTACATTCAAAACAAATTAGGCACAAGGCCATCAAAAGTGTGGGGCAGGGTGTCGTTGGTCATCTTTTGTCTAAGGTAATAAAATTGTCTATCCTACTCTTAACTAGAATCATCTCAGTCACCACAATACCACATTTGCTCTAGAGGCCGTCCTACTTAGGCTATTATAAAATAAGTTGGCAATCTTAAAATTTTCCTTAGGGTTTTTTTTTAATTTAAAAAAAAGATCTTTTTAATTTTTATTTATTTTTTTTTATATTTAATAAAATAAATAAATAAATAAATAAATAAATATGGTTATATTTACAGAAATTAGCCAAAAGGCCAAGAGCAGAGCAGGCTGGTCAACAAACTATCGGACAGCTTTTGTATTTTGCCACCACTCTTAATAAGATTGTGCTCCGCTACATACATCTTATTACAAGTGACGACACTATATTATATATATATACAAATTTATATATATTTGTTTTGTTTTTTTTTACAAAGAGTTGCGTACTCTCTATGAATTCTGGAACGATGCCAATTATTGTAAGCTCAATGAGCTCTGGTAACAGAATTAATAAAACTGAAACCGTTGAAATTACAGTTTTCTCATCAGTTTCAGTTTTATTCATTTTGTATAATTTTCTGACAACGAGCGGAGGACTGCTCGAAATATCAAAATAAAAAATAATAATTACAAAAAAACATCTTTTTTATCCTTCATATATCACCAATCATCTTTAAAATATATATATATATATATATATATATATATATATATATATATATAATGGATTAAATGAAAGAATAAAATGAGAAATTAATCAAACTTTATTACATATCAAAGTTCAAGCAGAAAGTACTGTAAAGTCCTTAATCCATGGATTTTCAAAGAAAATCTTTTCCTCAGAGAACTATTACCACAATGAGAAGTATATTTTCTTTGAAAATCCATGGATTAAGGACTTTACAGTACTTTTTGCTTGAACTTTGATATGTAATAAAGTTTGATTAATTTCTCATTTCATTCTTTCATTTAATCCATTATTATTAATGCTCTATCCAATATATTGAGCTTTGTCTTTATCCCGATAGTTCACTAATTAAAGATATTAGATATCATTTATATCTTTGAAGTATCATTTTAATCTCTCTCTCTCTCTCTCTCTCTCTCTATATATATATATATATATATATATATATATATATATATATATATATATTAGTAATGGATTAAATGAAAAAATAAAATGGGAAATTAATCAAACTTTATTACATATCAAAGTTCAAGCAAAAAGTACTGTGAAGTCCTTAATTCATGGATTTTCAAAGAAAATCTTCTCCTCAGAGGACTATTACCGCAATGACATCACTGCGAGTAAAAAGTTTTGCTTTGAAAATATATAAAAATATAAAAAACATAAAACATAACGGCAAAAAACACACTTTTATGTTAACATACCCCATCAAAGTACAGACTGATTTGATGTTAAAATTTTACAATGTATCCTAGTCAAAAAGTTTTTAAAGAAAGTTTTTTTTTGTTTTTCTTTTGATGAAAAAGTTTCTAAAGCAACAGTATAGGTAGTAAACATTAATTCAAAATCAAAAAATTTTTTAATTAAAAAATGTGTGTGCTATGCGTTCAATGGATGACAGTTAAGAAAAGTCCAGCGTGAAATCACTTTGTAAGTGAAATTAAAATGATCAAACACTCAAATGATAGAAAATGCAGAAAAAAAAACTCACTCAATGTTCGATATTAGAATGACAAATTAAGGGTTCCAAGAAAGTGATAATTATATTATCGGAATATAGCAATATATTGAACTTTGTCTTTATCCTGGTAGTTCACTAATTAAAGATGCTAGATATTTATATCTTTTAAGTATCATTTTAATCTATATATATATATATATAAAAATATAAAATCCCGAAACAGTTTTCATGGTAAACAACTGACGATCCCTTATATAAAAAAAAACATATATTAAAATATATTTATATTAGAGTAAATTCTTGGAAGTTAACTAAAATAGTGATTGCAGTAGATTGATTGACTTACTAGACTAAAATCTTTCAACAAATTTTTTTTTTTTTTTTTTTTTAGTTTTGAAGGTTAAAAGAACTTCCGAGACTATATATATATATATATATATATATATATATATATATATATATATATATATATATATATATATATATATATATATATATATATGTAGAAGGATGAAAAGGAATTAGAAAAGCAAAAGTCAAATCTTTTTTCAATTCAATTGCTCATAGCAAATTAAATTTTTCCTTAAGCCAGGCTTTTCAAAGATCAAAATCTTATCATCAGAGGAAGTCGCTGGGATAGATAAGTTGGCAAAGGCCAAAATTCAAAATTTGAGAAAGTCAAATAAAAATTGTAGGGAAAGAAACACAAGGCGAAACTCTGCCCGAGTGCAAGCAAATGTCAGATTGCAAAAAAGTCCGGTATCAAAAAGTCTTTTCATCCTTCTACATATCTATCTGCTCTATCCTGGATATTGAGCTGTATACTTTTCACAATAGGTTCTACCTTTCCTAAAAGTTCGCTTTTAGTTCACCACTTTATATATATATATATATATATATATATATATATATATATATATATATATATATTAAAATAAACATAGTTGGCATATCCTACAATTGTTTCAGAACCTGATGGCTCCTCTTCAGGGAAGTAACTGGTGAATTAAAATGATATCCACCTATACACAATCATAAGAAAGAAAGAAAAAGAAAGAAAGAAACAATCAGACAAATTGCATTGATTGTTTGTTTCTTTCTTTTTCTTTTTCTTTCTTTCTTATGATTGTGTATAGGTGGATATCATTTTAATCTACCAGTTACTTCCTTGAAGAGGAGCCAACAGGTTCTGAAACAATTGTCGGATACTCCAACTATGTTTATTTTAATATAAAAGCTCTAATATATATTGAGCACTTTTGAAAAATAATGTTTTTGTTCATTTAGTTACTATTTGAACTTAATTAATTAATTAATAAATAAATATATATATATATATATATATATATATATATATATATATAGTGTTTTAACCGTTAATAGTTTTATATATATATATATATATATATATATATAGTTTTTTAACCAAGTGAGCATAGGCTGAAACTACGAACTGTGCTCGATCACATGCAACCACCATTCCTGCACTGATGAGGGTAGAAAACACGAAACGATATCGTCTGTGGCTATAAAAACACTTTAATATTGAAAAATATATGAATGCAATCCTCTGCATATTCTTAAACCGCTTAGAGAGCGAAAAAATAATAAACGCACCAGTAAACACACCAGTGCGCCCTATCGCTAGTAAAAACAATAATAAAACAAAAAAATCTACCTATATATATATATATATATATATATATATATATATATATATATATATATATATATCGAGAGAGAGAGAGAGATCTATGCCATGCCAGTTTAAATAGTTACAGCAGACGAAACCTTATGATAAAAAAACAAAGTGAAGATATTTGTCAGATAGATAATTTAAATTGTTGAAAACTAATAAGCACTTTTATATGTTCCGACAACTCGGTCCTTCTTTCGGTGATCACTGCACAAGTGACTTTTGGCAAATTCTGACCACATTTATCGGCAGAAGCAAATATATAGTAGCCAAATCTATTGGCAATATCTCTCAACCGAATCTTGAATAATCTTTGGCATGGAACCATGTTTGTCAGAGCAGAACAAGTCTCAGCTTTCAAATTGACATTGTAATCGCACTGACATTTGGATTTCAGAAAGGGAAGAAAACTCTTAGAATGACTATTGCTTCAGGGGGTTGAGAATTAGATGGATTTTTTACTTGACCTCATATTATGAAAATATTTTCAAATTTGGTTATCAGATTTTTTTTTTTTTTATTTTTTTTTTTACTGATGAGTTACTACTCATCAAAGCCAAAAGCCACTCGAGGATAAGGGTTCATGGAATGGATGGATTATCAGTTGAATCATCATTTTCGGTTTAACGTCCGTTTTACATGCTGCCATGTGTTGGACTGTAAGGTGTTGATGAAGAATATTATGAGAGGACTGAAAATGATGAAAGGAATAGACAAGATCTGAACAACTATGGCAAGTATTTGTTGATATCTGATTTGAAGACTACTATGTTGTAGTCTCTAGGAAAGCACTTCAGTGGTAATGTGTTCCACAGATGGGAGCTCTGGTTGTGGAAATTCCGTTTGATGCTAGACATATGGGAAAAGACAGTAGCGTAGAGAAAGACTAACAACATCTTCTCTGTGAGAAGAGGTCATCATCATCATCATCATCATCATCATCATCATCATCCCCACTAGATTGTGAAGTCGATTTTGTTCTCTGTCAAGGCAAGATAGAGTGTTATGAGCGTCCTCCTCCTCCTCCAGATGTGGCTACGGTACTCCATCTTAGGATGTACCTGACTCTTTTTTTTTTTTTTTTAATGAAAATCGCTCCAGACAAAGCATGAAGCCACTTGATGTAAGGAGCTGACAAGAACGAAATATGATTATCGCAAAGACAGGAGATGTCTATTGGCCTTAGTCTTGAAAAGACCATGGCTATAATTAGGAGGAAAACAGTCAGCAGGAAGAGAGTTCCACAAGCCTGCTGTTCTTGGAAAGAAGCTACTGGAATAGGAAGCTGTATTACAATGAGGTATCAAAACAGCAAATTGATGGAGACCACTAGACCAACGAGTCCAACAAGCTGGAACAAAGGAAGCAGGGAATAGATCACATAATTCTGAAGAACACGTGTCATAATAGTATTTATAGAAAAGACTGAGACTAACAACATCACGTCTGTGAGAGAGAGGGTGCAGAGAAGAAGAAAGGGTAGGGCCAATCAAATTACAGATACGTTTCTCCACCTTATCAAGAACCCTCAAATGGGACCAGCCCAAATATGACAACAGTACTCCATACATGGTCTGATAGTAGATTTGTAGAGATAAAGAATAGCCTCATGAGTGAGAAAGTGTTTGGAGCGATAGAGAGAACCGACTTTATGAGAAGCAGAAAGAGCAATGGATCTAATGTCTGAACTCCAAGAAAGATTTGATGAGAGAGAAAGACCAAGAAGTTTCAGAGTCGATTTCTCCTCAAGAGCAGAGCCATCCATGAGAATCTCAGGAAGAAAAGGGACACGCCTACGATTGAAAGACACGAGCTGAGTCGTAACAGGATTAAATGAAACAAGCTATTTCATACCCTAATCCACAACTGAACCCAGGTTAACTTCTAGATCAGCTGCATATTTCGACTCATCTGACGGAGGTGGACAAGAAGCAACACCAGAATAGAGAATGGTATCATCAGCATAGATGTTAATTTTCTGAACAATATTCTCTGGGAGATCATTTATATCGAGAAGAAACCGTGTTGGGCCTAGAATAGAGCCCTGGGGAACACCGGCATTGATAGGAAAAGAGAAAGAAGAGACACCGTCCAAAATTACTTGCAGACTTCGATCAGAAAGAAAAGACCTAATAATGTCAAGAACCTCACCACCAATACCATAATCCTCAAGTTTTTGTAGGAGACCAGAATGCCGCACTCTGTCGAACGCCTTCGAAAAGTCAAGTACAATGGTCCTCACTTCTCCTGAATTATCCATAAACCGACAGATCCGCTCAGTTACAACAGTTAAAAGATCAGCAGTTGAACGAAAACCACGAAAGCCATACTTAAAATATCTAAATAGGCCCAGATTATCCAGAAAATGAACAAGGTTGCCATTGAGCAACATTTCAAAAACTTTATTAATAACAGAGACAAGACTAATAGGACGATACTTAGTTGGGTCAGACCAATCACCAGCATTTTTAAAGATAGGGACAACAAAGGACTCCTTCCAACAAGAAAGGAAACAGAACTTAGACAAACAGAGATTTAATAATTTAGAGGATAGAAGAAAGTTCAGGAGCACAACGCTTGAGAACGACAAGAAATTGAATCAGGACTGGAAGCCTTGGACTGGTCAAGATCAGAAAGAACCCGAGCAACCATCTTTGGAGTGATAATGACAGCATCAAGAGACTGATCAGTTTTCAAAGGAAAATCAGGAAGAACAGCACCGGAATCATCAAGAGAAGAATTGTCAGCAAAAAGACGAAGATGAAATAACCTGAAGACCATTCAAAAGAGAAGGAATAGCAGACTTGCCACTATTAACAACACAATTGTAGGTTCTCCAAAAATCACGAGAGCCAACCCTTTGAGATGAGATAGAGTCACGAATCCTTTGAGAATAGCTAGACTTAGCCTCTGAGATTGCTCGCTTGCAAGCATTGCTAGCTCTTTGGTAGGATTGTCTAGAAGCCTCAGAACTATACCGATTCTCATATAGATAGAAGATTGCATCAGGAGTCAGATGCTTCTAGAGTGGTAGAATGATTCAACTATTTTTCCAGCAACCTTAACAACAGATGGGATGTAAGTCTTCCATTTTAGATCTGGAGTGAAAGTCAGTCCTAGGAGCTTGTCAAAAAGAGAGCCATTCATTTTAATTAGAGCAAAACAAGGATTTGGCGGTGAAAGGTTTGGGTTTTAAAAGCGTTTTTTATTCCCATTGCAATGATACGATGGGCGGGTAATGTGAGTTTTAAAAGAAAAGCTTAGATCTGATGACCTCAGAGGAAGATTAAATCTGAACAGTATAGGAAGATGTGTGCAGAACAGGGGACTTTGATGGTATTGTCACATTGAAAGAATGGATGAGAGTTCTTGGGTTAGTAGATGTAAAACAGTCAAGGTAGCAGGTGCAGTTCACAGGGGAAGGACAAAAAAAAACATGGGAGGTAGTGATAAGGATGGACTTGAGAGAAAGAGGGATAAATAAATACCTGGTCAGAGATAGGTTAGTTTGAAAGTCAATTTCTAAAAGCCATCCAATACATGCCAGCATGTAAAACGAATGTTAAACAGAATACGATAATGATGTGTTACATGCTACAGATTGGAAGAGAGAGAATCAGTAAAGTCTTAATCACCAATGCTCTTCAAAGTGCTGCCATAAACAGGTGAGTTGGTGTAAAGCATCAATTAATACCTGGACAGAGATAGGTTAGTTTGGAAGTCAATTTCTCAAAGTTGTCCAATGCATTCCAGCATGTAAAACGGACGTTACACTGCTGCTGCTGATGATGATGATCATGATGATGATGATGATGATGCTGATGATCATGATGATGATGATAGTAATGATCATGATGATCATGATGCTGCTGCTGCTGATGATGATGGTTGTGATGATGATGATGATGATGATGCCGATAATGATGATGATGCTGATGATGCTGCTGCTGTTGCTGCTGCTGCTGCTGATGATGGCCGAAGGTCTTTTCGCTGGGAGCTGTTGGTATTGACTTAGCTGCTGTAGAACGTTAGCTGGCCGGAGAACAAACTGCAAATGATGATGATGATGATGTAAAACCACAATAGATCCAACGGGGTTTGAACTCCGCCTACCTGATTCCATAGTCTGCGATAGCATTCATCACACCAATCCTGCACACCCCAAAAATATGAGAGATGGAGACACGCAAAGAAGACTGCGAATATAGTCATGTTCGGGGGATGGCATCAACCATTAGTAAATTGCTTAGACCAATTTATTGATGGAACTGTCATACAAACCGTCAAATCATTAATGGATTTACGGTTTCGGCAGCAGAGCACGTCGTCTCTGCTCGCCTATGACAAACAATATTGCCAGCAGCCATCTTTGTTATCATCAATCAAATAAGGAAATCTGAGGAGACTTGTTGTCACTCCGACTCCAGGGAACACCACCAGTTATTCTCAGCGAGCAATCACTGATAATGACTTATACCTCAAATTTCAGTTTCTTTGGAGTATTTCAAAAGGGTTTTAGGGGGCATAATAATGACACAACCTTCCATTTGAAAATTCATGGCGCCCCCCCTCCACCTTTGCCCTTTTTGCATAAGACTAAATTAAACTAAATATTGCCCACATTTGGACCCCTTTATGTCTAGCAGCTGTGTTCCGAAATTTATAATGATCGGTTTATTAGCTTAGGAATGAATCCTGTTCATATAAACATACACGCATATAAACAGGTACACGTACCTAACCTTATAGAAATAGATATATGAAAATGGTTTTAAGATTTGCATTAAATTTGATCCAATTAAGCAAGATTTCCTGAATCTCAACTTCTTCTTAAGACCTCGTAAGCTTAAGCCTTAAATTTTAGACATTTTCTAGAATCAAAAAACATGTAACGGATTTTGATCAAAATTGGAATAAGGATTCTAGACATAAGGTTTAGTATCATTATAAAAGAAGAAGAAACAAGAAACCATACTATATAGTAGTAGAGATAGAAACAAATATCTGGTCAGTAATCCAAGTAAGATATGCTGGACCCTTCATAAACTGGACAAATTAAAAACTCAGATACCTGGACCAGAAGACTAGGAACCTAATGACCATGCACAGTGCACCATACCTGAAATATGATACTGACCGACTCTACATAAAAAGAAATGACGTCTCTCATACAATCGCGTCCGAGATGGCTATACTTGCTGATAACACAACACTCTATTCTAGATATGCAGGCAAATCGAACACGCACATATCCACGGTAATGGCTTAACTCTTAGAAAAATGACCTCCAGTCTGTAGTAAAATGGGGTCAAAAATGGATAGTCACATTCATTGTTACCAAGACAGATCTCCTTTTCAAAAATGGATAGTCACATTCATTGTTACCAAGACAAAGCTCCTTTTTAAAAATGGATAGTCACATTCATTCTTACCAAGACAAAGCTCCTTTTCAAAAATGGATAGTCACATTCATTGTTACCAAGACAGAGCTCCTTTTCAAAAATGGATAGTCACATTCATTGTTACCAAAACAAAGCTCCTTTTCAAAAATGGATAGTCACATTCATTGTTACCAAGACAGATCTCCTTTTCAAAAATGGATAGTCACATTCATTGTTACCAAGACAGAGCTCCTTTTCAAAAATGGATAGTCACATTCATTGTTACCAAGACAGAGCTCCTTTTCAAAAATGGATAGTCACATTCATTGTTACCAAGACAAAGCTCCTTTTCAAAAATGGATAGTCACATTCATTGTTACCAAGACAGATCTCCTTTTCAAAAATGGATAGTCACATTCATTGTTACCAAGACAGATCTCCTTTTCAAAAATGGATAGTCACATTCATTGTTACCAAGACAAAGCTCCTTTTCAAAAATGGATAGTCACATTCATTGTTACCAAGACAGAGCTCCTTTTCAAAAATGGATAGTCACATTCATTGTTACCAAGACAGATTTCCTTTTCAAAAATGGATAGTCACATTCATTGTTACCAAAACAAAGCTCCTTTTCAAAAATGGATAGTCACATTCATTGTTACCAAGACAGATCTCCTTTTCAAAAATGGATAGTCACATTCATTGTTACCAAGACAAAGCTCCTTTTCAAAAATGGATAGTCACATTCATTGTTACCAAGACAAAGCTCCTTTTCAAAAATGGATAGTCACATTCATTGTTACCAAGACAAAGCTCCTTTTCAAAAATGGATAGTCACATTCATTGTTACCAAGACAAAGCTCCTTTTCAAAAATGGATAGTCACATTCATTGTTACCAAGACAAAGCTCCTTTTCAAAAATGGATAGTCACATTCATTGTTACCAAGACAGAGCTCCTTTTCAAAAATGGATAGTCACATTCATTGTTACCAAGACAAAGCTCCTTTTCAAAAATGGATAGTCACATTCATTGTTACCAAGACAAAGCTCCTTTTCAAAAATGGATAGTCACATTCATTGTTACCAAGACAAAGCTCCTTTTCAAAAATGGATAGTCACATTCATTGTTACCAAGACAAAGCTCCTTTTCAAAAATGGATAGTCACATTCATTGTTACCAAGACAAAGCTCCTTTTCAAAAATGGATAGTCACATTCATTGTTACCAAGACAGATCTCCTTTTCAAAAATGGATAGTCACATTCATTGTTACCAAGACAAAGCTCCTTTTCAAAAATGGATAGTCACATTCATTGTTACCAAGACAAAGCTCCCTTTCAAAAATGGATAGTCACATTCATTGTTACCAAGACAAAGCTCCTTTTCAAAAATGGATAGTCACATTCATTGTTACCAAGACAAAGCTCCTTTTCAAAAATGGATAGTCACATTCATTGTTACCAAGACAAAGCTCCTTTTCAAAAATGGATAGTCACATTCATTGTTACCAAGACAAAGCTCCTTTTCAAAAATGGATAGTCACATTCATTGTTACCAAAACAAAGCTCCTTTTCAAAAATGGATAGTCACATTCATTGTTACCAAGACAGATCTCCTTTTCAAAAATGGATAGTCACATTCATTGTTACCAAGACAAAGCTCCTTTTCAAAAATGGATAGTCACATTCATTGTTACCAAGACAAAGCTCCTTTTCAAAAATGGATAGTCACATTCATTGTTACCAAGACAAAGCTCCTTTTCAAAAATGGATAGTCACATTCATTGTTACCAAGACAAAGCTCCTTTTCAAAAATGGATAGTCACATTCATTGTTACCAAGACAAAGCTCCTTTTCAAAAATGGATAGTCACATTCATTGTTACCAAGACAGATCTCCTTTTCAAAAATGGATAGTCACATTCATTGTTACCAAGACAAAGCTCCTTTTCAAAAATGGATAGTCACATTCATTGTTACCAAGACAAAGCTCCTTTTCAAAAATGGATAGTCACATTCATTGTTACCAAGACAAAGCTCCTTTTCAAAAATGGATAGTCACATTCATTGTTACCAAGACAAAGCTCCTTTTCAAAAATGGATAGTCACATTCATTGTTACCAAGACAAAGCTCCTTTTCAAAAATGGATAGTCACATTCATTGTTACCAAGACAAAGCTCCTTTTCAAAAATGGATAGTCACATTCATTGTTACCAAGACAAAGCTCCTTTTCAAAAATGGATAGTCACATTCATTGTTACCAAGACAAAGCTCCTTTTCAAAAATGGATAGTCACATTCATTGTTACCAAGACAGAGCTCCTTTTCAAAAATGGATAGTCACATTCATTGTTACCAAGACAGAGCTCCTTTTCAAAAATGGATAGTCACATTCATTGTTACCAAGACAAACCTCACTTTCTTTAACAATTACAAGAAACCTTTCCAACTACCGATTGCCAGAGATGATAACACCTTTCCCGAGAGTTCAATATTTAAAATCCTCGTCCTGACATTCTTAGGCAACATGAATTGGAATAAGTACATATAAGATGCTGCCAAGTCTGCCGCAAAGAAGGTAGTCTCCCTCTACCATGCTAGAAAACTTCTCGCACCTGTCCGTATTCTATATCTCTACAAAGCCATCATTCGCCCATGCATGGATCATTGTTGCCACATCTGGGCTGGTGCACCAACCACTAGTCTCTCCCTTCTTGGACAGAGTGCAAAAAAGAGTCTCTAACATAATAGGTCTCACATTGTCTGTCAAGCTCAAACACCTGTCACATCGGCGCCGTATTGCATGCATGTGGTTTTTTACAAGTACTTCCATGGAATGTGCTCTGATGAAATTACTACAATTGTACCCCCTCAACATAAACACCTCCAACCCATCCGATTAACTTTAGAGGTCCCTAGATGCCATAAAATTTTCTACTCTAATAGTCTGCCTTTGGAATTCCCTCCCTGCTTCTTGTTTCCCCAACCATACCAACATGCATAAATTTAAATGTAATGTGAACAAACATGTTGCTGCCCAACTCCCTACCCATATTGCCGCCCCCCCCCCCATAAATTTGGTTCCTATAACAGTAGTCCATTACGTTTCAGTAGCAATACGGCTTGTTTGGAATGAGCAAAAGTAAAATTATGCAAATTGCACATCTCTGCTCTCCTATGACAAACAATATTACCAGCAGCCATATTTGTTGTTATCAACCAAGGAAATCTGAGGAGACTTGTTACTCAGACTCCAGGGAACACCATTATTATTTATTAGTTATTCTCAGTGAGCAATCACTGATAATGTCTTCTGTGAAAACTCCTAGTTAGCGAATAATAATAAAAGAAGAAATAAAAATAAAAAATTTATATAGTAGAAACCTGATAAAAGTAATAAATTTTTGGTCAGTAATCCAATTAAGATGTTCTGGACCCTTCATAAGCTGAACAAATTAAAAACTCAGATATCTGGACCATAGGACTAGGAAACTAATGACCATGTACAATGTACTATACCTGAAATATGATACTTACCGATTCTACGTAAAAAGAAAAGTAATCCGAATAATCCAAATAATCCAAAAAATTATGAAACATAATATGTAAATAGTGTTGGAACATTAAAAGTCTTTAAACAGATGCAAAGTTTTTTTTTTAATGTTACAACAGGATTGTCTTCTTTATTATTTCATCTTTCTATCATAACATTTTACGACATGTTCTTCATCAATATAAAAGAAAATGCATGAAATGGAATAAGTGTAAAGAAGATGCTGTCAAGTCTGCTGCAAAGAAGGTAGGCTCCCTCTACCGGGCTAGAAAACTTCTCACACCTGCCAGTATCCTATATCTCTATAAAGCCACCATTAGTCCGTGCATGGATCATTGTTGCCACATCTAGACTGGTGCACCAACCACTAGCCTATCTCTCTATTGGACAGGGTGAAAAAAAAAGAGTCTCTAACCTAACAGGTCCCACACTGTCTGCCAAACTTCAGTCCCTGTCACATCATTGCAGTGTTGCATTCCTGTGCTTGTTTTTAAGGTACTTCCACATAATGTGCTCCAATAAACTTACTGCGTTTGTACCCCTCCCTCAACGTAAATACCTCCAACAAACCTGATCGACAGCAAAATCCCACCCCTTCACTGTAGAGGTCTCTAGATGCTGTAAAATTTTCTACTCTAATAACTTCTTTCATCGGACAGCTTGTCTTTCGAATTTCCTCTCTGCTCCCTGTTTTCTCGACCATGCCAACATGCAGAAATTTAAATGTAATGTAAACAAAAATCTTGCTACCCAACTCCCCACTTGGGTTGCCCCCTATAAATCTGATCCCTATCACAGTAGCCAGTTACGTTTCAGTGGCAATATGCTTTGTTTGGGGTGAACCAAAGTAAAATAAAACGGAAATAGTTTTGCGTTCCAGCTGACATAGCATTTCTTCCAGAAAGGAGAAGTTTTCACATTTATTTCAGTGATTTGGGTTAGGGTTAGGAGAACTTATGGGTTAGGGTTAAGAGAAGTTTTCACATTTATTTCAGTGATTTGGGTTAGGGTTAGGAGAACTTATGGGTTAGGGTTAAGAGAAGTTTTCACATTTATTTCAGTGATTTGGGTTAGGGTTAGGGTTAGGAGAACTTATGGGTTAGGGTTAAGAGAAGTTTTCACATATTTCAGTGATTTGGGTTAGGGTTAGGAGAACTTATGGGTTAGGGTTAAGAGAAGTTTTTACATTTATTTCAGTGATTTGGGTTAGGGTTAGGAGAACTTATGGGTTAGGGTTAAGAGAAGTTTTCACATTTATTTCAGTGATTTGGGTTACGGTTAGGGTTAGGATAACTTATGGGTTAGGGTTAAGAGAAGTTTTTACATTTATTTCAGTGATTTGGGTTAGGGTTAGGAGAACTTATGAGTTAGGGTTAAGAGAAGTTTTCCCATTTATTTCAGTGATTTGGGTAAGGGTTAGGAGAACTTATGGGTTAGGGTTAAGAGAAGTTTTCACATTTATTTCAGTGATTTGGGTTAGGGTTAGGAGAACTTATGGGTTAGGGTCAAGAGAAGTTTTCCCATTTATTTCAGTGATTTGGGTTAGGGTTAGGGTTAGGAGAACTTTTTACATTTATTTCAGTGATTTGGGTTAGGGTTAGGAGAACTTATGGGTTAGGGTTAAGAGAAGTCTTCACATTTATTTCAGTGATTTGGGTTAGGGTTAGGAGAACTTATGGGTTAGGGTTAAGAGAAGTTTTCACATTTATTTCAGTGATTTGGGTTACGGTTAGGAGAACCTATGGGTTAGGGTTAAGAGAAGTTTTCACAATTATTTCAGTGAATAGGGTTAGGGTTAGGAGAACTTATGGGTTAGGGTTAAGAGAAGTTTTCCCATTTATTTCAGTGATTTGGGTTAGGGTTAGGAGAACTCATGGGTTAGGGTTAAGAGAAGTTTTCACATTTATTTCAGTGATTTGGGTTAGGGTTAGGAGAACTCATGGGTTAGGGTTAAGAGAAGTTTTCACATTTATTTCAGTGATTAGGGTTAGGAGAACTTATGGGTTAGGGTTAAGAGAAGTTTTCACATTTATTTCAGTAAATAGGGTTAGGGTTAGGGTTAGGAGAAGTTTTCGCATTTATTTCAGTGATTAGGTTTAGGGTTATGGTTATGGTGAACTTATGGGTTAGGGTTAGAAGTTTAAGGTTAGGAGAAAACTCCACATTTATTTCAGTGATTTGGGTTAGGGTTATGGTTAGAATTTTAAGGTTAGGGTTAGGAGAAGTTTAAGGTTAGGGTTAGAAGAAGTTTAGGGTTAGGGTTAGGAGAAGTTTCCACATTTATTTTAGTGATTTGCTAAAAATTAACAAATTATGGCTCTTGGATAATTTTTAGGTCACTGAATCAAAAAAGTGTGATTTCAAACACTGAGCTTTTCGAATGGTTCCGAGCAATGTAGTTGTTTATAATCGTTTTGTAAACAAATTGCTATGAAAATTGGATAAGTATTATGGGAAAGAGAAATTGCATTCTAAAATATTGCACCAATAAACACTTCTTTCCTAAAAACGGATAAATATGCATCCATCCAATCATACCATTTTGTGAATGAAATTAAAACCATTTTAAACGAAAGCATAACAGATCAATGAAAATTAAATCTTAAAATTAATCACGACAGATTAACTAAGACGCTGACGAAAATCCCATTTCAAACTTAAGTGTGACAGATTAACTAAATTGCTATTTTAAACTTAAGTTTGACAGACCAACGAAAATTCTATTTCAACCTTAAGCATGACAGACTAACAAAAATCCCATTTACACTTTAAACATAACAGATTAACTCAAATGCTATTTGAAATTTAAGTGTGACGGATTTAAAAAAATTCTATTTCAACCTTAAACATGGCAGATCAACGAAAATCCCATTTCAATTTTGAGTGTGACACATTAACTAAAATGTTATTTTAAACTTAAGTGTCACAGATCGACGAAAATTCTATTTCAACCTTAAGCATGACAGATTAACTAAAATGCTATTTTAAACTTAAGCCTCACAGATCAACGAAAATCCCATTTCAGACTTAAGCTGACAGTGTTATTCAAGAAAAGAGAGATTCCGCATTTATTTCTGTGATTTGTTAAAATTTAACAGATTGCGGCTTTTGGGTATTTTTTTTTTATGTCATTGAATAAAAGTGTGATTTCAAACACTTTGAGCTTTTTAAAAGGTTCTGAACAATGCAGTTATTTAAACTCGTTTTATAAACGAATTGCTATGAAAATTGGATAATTATTATGGAAAAGAGAAATTGCATTTTGCTGGAAAATTGATAATTATTTTATCTGATTACAAAGATTAGTATTTATTTATTCAATTTACATAAATGGCTGATGGAAATTTGTACTTTATTGAGCGTTTCTAATCATTTTATCTCTTTAGAAAGATTTTCTTCTGTTTATGTGTTCCATTTATAAATATGGAGTGTTAAAATTGTTTTGCTTAGAGTTGATAATTATTTGATATGATTACAAAATCAGTTTATAGATTCGGTTTATTCAAATGATATTTGCTTTTATGATGTTTGTATGTTTGACTAATATATTTAAAAGAAAGATGGCTGAATTATGGCGGGAAGCAATGGTGGAATTTTTTTTTTTCCTTTAAAAAGGCGGGAAAAGGAAGGAAAAGAAAGAAAACGAAAAGAAAATGAAGAAAATAGAGGAATGGGGAAAGGAAAGAAGACATGTTTTAAAATGAAGAAGAAAAGAAGGAGAACAAAAGAATAAAGAAAAAAGAAAGAGAAAGAGAGTGAGAGAATGAGAATGGGGAAAAAGAAAGACAGATAGGATTTTAAAAACAGAAAGCGAACGTAAAAGTGATAGAGAATGTGAAAGAGAGGGAGTGAGGGGGAGAGAAGAAAAGAAATAGAAGGAGAATGTACACAAAAAGAGAAAGAAAACAGAGAAAAGGTGAAAAAGAGAAAGAAAGATATAATGAGTAGGAAAAAATAGAGACAGATTAAAAACAGAGGGGAAAATAGAATAGAAAGTGAAAAAAAAAGGAAGAGGATGAAAAAATGAAACAGAAAATTAAAAAAGAGCATGTAAGAATGAAGACGGGGAGAAGTAACTGAATAGAGAATAAAGAAAAAGAGACAATTGACGAGAAAAGGAAAGAAAAATAAGATTTTTAAAAAATGAGGAAAAAGAAAGCGAATATGAAGAAGAAAGAAGATAGAGAAAAGAAAGAGAGAGAGAGAGAAAGAAAATGAGAGAATGAAAAATAATGCGAGAAAACATTATCAAAACAACAAAAAAGAATAAAAAATAAAAAAGAGAGAAAAAAGAATAACATGAGGAGAGAGGGAGAGGAGGAGAAAAGAAAGAAAATTGAAGGAATTAAAAAGAAAACAAAATTAATAAAAAAGAGAGAAAGGGGAGAGGATAAAAGACAAGAAAAAAAATGTGAAAATGGAGATTATATATATAGGGTGGGCAAAAATAAGGGTCCTATTTTTAAAAATTCATAACTTTTTTATTTATTGATTTTTTTTTTTTTTTTTTTTTTTTAGAATAAGTAAAGGACCCCTTCCGAAGCAAGCATGAGCCGTATTAGCCCTAAGGAACGTACCCTCATTTAGAAAACATTATTTTTGCTTAAAAAACTCAAAACAGTGTAAAAAACAATACTTTAGTTTTTGTAAGTTTTAAGAAGTGTTTTTCGGCTAAAATTTGTTTTGTTTATTTCAAAAAATTCTCGGAAGGGTCAGTCTACACACACATAAAGTTTGGTGAGTTTAACTTTTATTTTGTGGAAGTTATTCAAATTCAAGTTATTCAAATTTAAAGATAGGACCCTTATTTTGGCCCACCCTGTATATATATGTTTGGTCTAGAGAGAGAGGGGAATGGGTATATAAAAGAAAGAAAGGAGGAACAGTAAAGAGCAAGAAAAATAGAAAATGAAGAAAAGAAAAGAAACAATGGAAAGGAGAGAGGTGAGGAAATAGAAAGAGTAAAAGAGGGCGAAATTATTTTAAAACTTTTTTTTTAATATCACAAGTAGAATAACAAAGGGAAACCAAAGGGAGAAATAAAAGAAGGAAAAAATAAAAAAGAAAGAAAAGGTGAGAGAGAGAGGTGGAAGTGTAACAAAATATAATTAAAAAAAAAAGAAACAAAACGCAAAATAAAAAAGAAAGAAAGAAAAAAGAAAAGAAAGAAAGAAAAGAAAAAGTAAGAGAGAGAGAGAGAGAGAGAGAGAGAAAGAATAAATTGAAACAAGAAAGAGAAAAATCTGGCAGCCATTTTGTTTTGTATTATTCTCTACACAGTCGGAGAAGAATAAAATATTATTCTTCTTCTGGTCTAATTATTTTTGAAAAAGGGATGTCTTTTCCCGAAATATCAAATAGTGATTTTTAATCACCCGGACATCACACGAACAGCTAAAACACTCTTGCTGTTATGTAAGAAAAAAAATAAATAAATAAAAGGAAAAAAAAGGAAAAATAAATAGTAAGTCTTATATCGTATTCGATTTATTTTTATTGTTTTTGTTCCTTTCCTTTCAACTTGCATCTTACCCGGAATTGCATTGCCCACAGCCTTTCAAAAACTTACTACTACTATACCCAGCAATGCTTCAAGCAAACTACCATTCTCTACTAGAATTAAAATAATTTTTTTTTAAATGGAAGGAAATCAAAGAAAATATCAAAGTGAAATTTAAAAAAGAGATTTTATAAAAATAAAAATAGAAACAGACAATAATAGAAAAAAATATATTTATAGAGATAAAATAAAAAGAATCTTAATCATAAATAAAAATGAGAGAAAGAAAATATGTGTTTAGAACTCTAAATTAAGAGATTTAAAATGAAACAAAGATGGCTGCCAATAATAAGGTGTTTCCGAGACAAGAAAAAAAGTTGACTCACCAGCCTTAGAATGGAAGTTTGTAGAACAGAACTTCTTTGATGGGTGGCATACTTTTGTTGTTGTTTATTTTTACATTGTGTAAAACAATGTGTGTGTAAAGAGAGCAATGAGTGAGCAATTTAGAAGAGAACACAAAAGACTTGAAACAGTTCAGAAGAGACGGAGTATAACTCGGAGCTAATTTTGCTTCAAACACCATGCCAAAATCATTTTACAATAAGAAAAATTAGCGAGGAGGAGGGGGGGGGGAGTTTAACAAATTACAGAAACGAGACAGGGAAATGGGACACAAAGAATTGGGGAAATTATGCGTTTTTGGATACAAAGACAAAGAATCCATTTTGGAAATTAAGATAATTAATTTCCAAATTTGTCTCAACATGATCTCGGATCAGATTGGGATTTTGGAACGAAATCGAAATAAATACGTCGAATTGGGATCATATAAAATACACTGTTGAGAAAAAAAACAACTCATAATTAGTGACCCATGACAAGGATGATAGCTACCCTCTTGTAATAATTTTTTTGGGGGGGAGGAGGGGGGGGGGCATAATTTGTTTTCGTTTTTTTTGTTTTTTTTGGTACTGATATCGATCCTGACCCAGTTTTCGTGAGGTTCGACTCGGAAGCGTACGGCTGTCCTACGCAAACGCCCGAGTGTTGACGAGCCGAATGGTACCAGACGACAATTTTGATACGGTGCTGCATCCTGTGATTGTAAGTTATATTTTCAAGAAATTTTCTAAAAGAAACAACAAAAAAAAAAAAAACATAGCGAAGTTATTGTTATCAAATAAATATTTTTTGTTATTTTGATACGTTGCTGCGTCCTATAATTTTTAGTTATAGTTGCAAGAAATTTTTTGAACAACAAAACAAATAAAACAAGCAAAACAGAGCGAAATTACTGTTATCAAATAAATATTTTTAACCCTAACCCTAAACTCTAACCCTAAACCCTAACCCTAACAACAACAAAAAAACAAAACAAGCAAAACATTAGTATCATAGGACGCAGCACCGTATCAAAATTGTCGTCTGGTACAAATCGGCTCGTCAACTCTCGGGCGGTTGCGTAGGACAGCCGAACGCTTCCAAGTCGAACCTCACGAAAACTGGGTCAGGATCGATATCAGTACCGTTTTTTTTACTAATGAGTCACCACTTATCAAGTCTAAAAGCTACTCGAGGATAAGAGTTTAATAGATTGTTAGTTGAATGATGAAGAATATTATGAGAAGATTGAAAATGATGAATGGAACGGACAAAATTTGATGACTTATGAATTATTTTTGTAATTTGTAGATGCTAGAAGGCGGCGGCTGCGGATCAATCGTACCAAGGAAACAAAAGGCTTGATCACTTCTTCATATTACTAAATATTCGATTCTGGATACTAATCCTGAAACTAGCAACAACTCATAACTGTACTTGATGCGAGTATTTATTTACCTCCTCTCCAGGAGGTTAGGCACAAGGTCAGTTTTATCTTACTCCCACAGGTAAGATGTGACCCAAGGTCGGGTCGGGAAAGTGGGACTTGAATAGCCAGCGCCCGAGAAAGTGAGCACTCTGGCCATTAAAAATTGCCTGGGCAGCCCGTCGGCATTCCCCGGTAGGGACACCTCAGGCAGTAAGCAATAAACTTACTCCTCCCCAAAGAGGGGAGGCGAAGCCTGGGAGGGTGGATCTCCTATAACTGCACAGGACAGACCCATAGACCGGCGTAAATCAAGCCCCGAAGGCCAAGACAATACCAGTCTATGAGTATACTGGTTGTGTTTTATTTACTCCTCCCCAGGAGTTAGGCACAAGGCCAGTTTTATCTTACTCCCACAAGTAAGATGTGACCCAAGATCGGGTCGAGAAAGTGGGGTTAGAAAAGCCAGCGCTTGAGAGGTGAGCACTCTGGCCATTTAAAAATTGCCTGGGCAGCCCCGTCGGCATTCCCCGGTAGGGGCGCCTCAGACAGTAAGCAATAAACTTACTCCTCCCCAAAGAGGGGAGGCGAAGCCTGGGAGGGTGGACCCCCTAGAACTGCACAGGACAGACCCATAGACCGGCGTAAATCAAGCCCCGAAGGCCAAGACCATACCAGTCCATGGGGTGAAGTATCCATCAAAACAGATACTACACTTTGATCTCGACCAAAAGGCCGTTGGAATTCCTCCTTGTTATATTCCCAACAGAAGTTGGACTCTATGGTGGATGGTGGAGCACTGAACCAGTGCATAATTCTACTTTTTCTTATGGAATAATATTTTTTTTACCCAAAAGGGCGGGTAAAATGCTCTTTAGACTCGGTAGGCGATCACCTAAAGATGGTGTCTTGATACAAACACTGGTCCCCATTACACACTGGGCAGACGTCAAAAAAGGCATCCGGCCTATAAAAACCTTGCCTCAAATAAAGAAAATCGGTTAATGAAAAAATTAAGGACATCGTAGAGTTATTTCCCTTTTCCGATTATTTTTTTTTTTCCCAGTCTTCTAATAATTTACTGAATTGCCTCCCTTTTAATAAAAAAAAATTTGATGCCATCTTGAACGGCCTACAGCTTTGAAATGGATAAGATGCTTTCTATGGTGGAGTTTACATCTCCTGTTCTGCTGAATGACGAACGAAAGATGACAAGCTTTTTATTTTAATTAGATTCTAATGAGGAGACGCGTTTTGGTCTGAACCAGATGAGAAACTGACCGTTGCATTACTGTTGGGTTTTTTTTGGGGGGGGGGGGGAAGGTTCATTTTGATTCAATAATAACCGGACCTTCATCTCTGAAAAATCTTGCAAATCTTGGTATTCTGAATTTTTCTGCTGTGAATGGATTTTTGAAATATATATATATATATATATATATATATATATATATATATATATATATATATATATATATATATATATATACTAGCAAAACCGGATCTTTTTAAGAAAATCCCCACCACTGCCAAGGGAGACAACTTTTCAGCCACTTTTGCTTAAAAAAATTAACAAAATAAGAATGTATAAGGGATGTTTTTTTGTTTTTTTGAGGGGGATCGGAACAGAATTTCATCGTTTCATATCCTGAGTTAAGGTGTGTCCTACTGAATAGCCCCAAGGAGGGTGAAACTCGAGTCTAGGGCTTCCGGCGTGTGACCTTCATGGTTTGTGTTGGCTGTAGTGTTGTGTTTGATTGTGGAAATAACTATATATATACATATGGGAGAATAGTAGTTTGCTTGAAGCATTGCTGGGAATTGTAATAAATGTATTAAGAAGGCTGAAGGCAATGCAGAGAGCCGGATTGATGAGAAGCTGGAAAGAACAAAAATAAACACTTGAAGGAAAAGACTTACAACTATCTATTTTTTTTTTTTATTTTCAATCTTACATAAACAGCAAGTATGGTGTTAGCCGTGTGTGATGGTCAGATGATGATTAGAAATCATTTCCTATTTCAGGAAATTCTTCAAAAATGGACACAAAAGAAATATTTAATATTACACACTTATTTTTGAACACCATATCTAACACAGCTAACACCATACTCGCTGTTTATGTAAGATTAAAAAGAAATATAAATAGATAGTTGTAAGTCCTTTCCTTCGATTGTTTATTTTTGTTCTTTCTAGCTTATCATCAATCCGGCTTTCTGCATTGCTTACAGCCTTCTTAATAGATTTATTATAGTAACGAACGTTCAAAATAACACATACGGGTCTTCCATTACAGACCATTTACTTAAAAACCCGCCGTGCGCTAGGAATTTTAGCATGGACTCCTTCACCATTCTCAGTCATGCTCACTCATTATACTATCTAAAAATCTTGGAGACGATCCACGTTCGTCTTAAACGGCCCCTCCTGTTGGACTAGATGTGATCAGTCTCTAAGATTCATCCTCCATTGTACATATACAATAATGCTATTTTATTTTCTGTACTCTCTCTTTTCACCCCCTTTTTTAAATCCCTCGTTTTTTTTTTTAATCCCTCGATACAGCCTTTAAGAGAGGTCAAAACCGGTCGGCTGGCTTTTTTTTTTGATTAACTTTTAATCATGAACGATAAAATTCGTCTTCCCTTCATGCTTGCGATAATAAAATTTTGTACTCCCCCAAAAATCATGAAATATATATATATATTAATTGATCAAGTTCAAATGTGTTAATAAAGTGAACATGAAACCAAGTTTTCCAAGAGTGCTCAATACCAAGTAGAGCATTTATAAAATTACATAAACAATATTATAGCCTTACGTCAATAAACCAACGTTTCAATGCGTATTACCGCATCAAATCAAAGGCAGAGCCAAAATAAAATTGTTATTTTAGCTCTGCCTTTGATAAGCTGTGGTAATACGCATTGAAACGTTGGTTAGTTGACGTAAGGCTATAATATTGTTTATGCAGTCTCGCCTGACAAAGTTGTTCTACAACGAAAGCTTACAAAAAAAAAATTAAATAAATTATATTTTCATTTTAATTGCACGATGTGTTGATTTTCAAAAATGTTTCACTTAAATACATTTTCATGTGTGCCTCAAAGATGTTGTCAATTTCCTTATCAAAAAAGCGCCAATCTGCGCATAACATCGACCGGACTACTACTTATCCTAACATCTTTTAGAACTTGCCGTGCTCTTCTATTTCTATTGTGATTCAACCCCTCGGGGTTAATACCATCAAAATGAGGAAGAAGAAAAGAAGAAAAAAAACAATAAGACAGTCTCGTCTGACAAAGTTGTTCTACAACGAAAGCTTGCAAAAAAAAAAATTAAATAAATGATATTTTCATTTTAATTGCACAATGTGTTCATTTTCAAAAATATTTCACTTAAATACATTTTCATGCGTGACTCAAAGATGTTGTCAATTTTCTTATATATATATATATATATATAAAATATTTGTTGTTGTTTATTATCTATGTATGTATACGTTTCGTCCCTTTTCAATCAGGACTCATCAGCATAGAGATATGACTATTCACTACCGGTCGTACGATTCGAAACCCTGGATGACAAGTATTTTTTAACTTACATCCAACGTCGTTAACCGCGCGCCTAATATTTGAATAGCCGATAAACAATGATAATTTAACACATATAAAAGCGGCTTGATGTCGAGGCATTCTACTTCTATTAAAGAAGGAATGATGCATATAAAGCAAGTGACGTCATGCTGTATATATATATATATATAAACATCTCTCTATTGGATTTATTAATTCTTGAACTTTTTCTATGCTGCCTTCACGAAACCCCTTCTTTTCCATCTGTAAATCTCCTTTCGCTGGACACCTCGTCGGCAGACATTTACCAACTGGACAAACCCCATATCTTTTTACACGCACATTCTCACTCTCCATTACTTAATTTTTTTTCAAATTTTGAATTTTGGCTTTTCCACTGCCAACTTATCTATCTATGTAATTCCTCTGATAATAAGATTTTAATCTTTGAAAAGCCTTGGCTTAAGGAAAGAATAATAAACATGTTTTTACCGAGTACACCTTGCATTGAACAATCGAATTTGAAATAAATTTGTCATTCGTACATGTTTATCTCTCTTCTTTTATCTATCTTTCTATATATATATATATATATATATATATATATATATATATATATATATATATCGTAACATACAAAGAACTTCACACAAAAAAAAAAATGATTTATTTGGTTAGTTTTAATTAATCACAATTAAACTTCCCACTTAGGAAATAAATATCAAATCTCCCAAAATGGCAGCACCTTTTCTGTTGATAGAAAAAAAGGGGATTAAAATCCTTTGCACAACTCTAAACACTTAAGATATCAGGCCTCTCCTCTAGTCCTTCCCTTGAGGCCAGCTTCTGAAAAATAAAATCTTAACACTTTCACACGCAAAGGATTTGACCACCGTAGGTGAGACAGTGTCTCAAAGTAAAAATATTTTATGCATGAGTGAAAAAGACTCTCCTAAAAAAGACTCTCCTAAAAAGACTCTCCTAAACCCTTCATTTGTAGGCTGAAAGTGACAAACTCTCATTCTAACATTTAATAACAACTTTATTGGTCCATCTTCATTAGTTAGTACATGAACAAAAAGGAAAGTCAGTTCACATGTAAGCAGTTATGGGTGTGCGTGTTATATTAAGTCCACGTGTATGAGGCAGTAGCCATTTTGAATCCTTGTCTTCTTGTCGTACCATGAATAAGGTTGTTAAAACCGAAAATTTGGATTTAAAAAAAAATGATTTAATAAATATTTCATTTGTTTAACAAATCTCGCGTCATGTTAAGCGTTTCTAAAATTTCAAAGTTATATATATATATATATATATATATATATATATATATATATATATATATATAATATATAGCTATATATGTGTGTGTTTTGAAGGTTTACTAAAACATTTCGTTCATGAAATCATTCATCACAACAAAAGAATGTGTTGGTAAACCTTTAAAAAAACACATATAAATGCTCTGTACCCTCTAACCGCGTATCATCGAGCTTATTTTTATTGGATTAATCCCGGTCTTCACTGAATAAACTATCTTCTAAGTGAAAAATCTAAATCTATATATATATATATATATATATATATATATATATATATATCCAAGAAGAATCTGACTGAACAAGAATATATCATAAAAGGACCAATTTTCAAAAGAATAACATTTTCCTTAATTCTTTGAAAATTGTATATTTAAGTGGAATGCACCAAAAACATCCATAAACAGGAATAAATTATGTTAGGAACGATGGCAGTTTTGTGGAAGAAACAGAATCAAACCGATCCATTAAATAAAACCAATAATAATAAAAAAAAAATACAACCAATAAAAAGTTCCTTAAAACACAAAAGACAGTTTTACATAGTGAAAAGCTGGCTCAAAAATTAGTTGCCAAACGAACATGAAAGGAGATTATATGAATACGGCTGTTATTAATCCAGAATGATGATGACCGTCCTCCATGTCTTCATACAAATCCATAACTCACTCCAAATGTCGTGCCTCACTCGCAGCAGAACAGCTGAGTGGGTGAGTTCATATTTGGAGAAAGTGGAAATTTCCTTCTCATCTGAGCTCTACCGCGATTTTCCGAGCCAGATTCAGAAATTAGATTGCGACAGTCGTTATTAACTTTCCAGTTGCTACACTCTTTCCAAATGACACTTTTTTTAACCCTAACCTTAACCCTAACCTTACTCAAATGCTTTCCAAATGACACCTTTTTAACCCTAACCTTACTCAAATGCTTTCCAAATGACACCTTTTTTAACCCTAACCTTAACCCTAACCCTACTCAAATGCTTTCCAAATGACACTTTTTTTAACCCTAAACTTAACCCTAACCCTACTCAAATGCTTTCCAAATGACATTTTTTTTAACCCTATCCTTAACTCTAACCCTAATTAAATGCTTTCCAAATGACACCTTTTTAACCCTAACCTTAACCCTAACCATACTCAAATGCTTTCCAAATGACACTTTTTTCCCGGAACATTCTAGATAAAAATATACAAAACTTTCAATTTATCGTCTGTTACTAATAGTGTAGTTTATTTCTATACAAAATCGCAATTGAGGATTGTAAAAATCACTGTTTTTGAAATACATTGCTTCTAAACCAAAGAAAAACAGCTTTCCTTTGATTTAAAAGCGTAAATGAACAGCAAAATTCACTTGACTTCAAAACTATCTTCTTTTTTTTAAAATAAAGTAATATATATGAGCTAGTTTCAGAAACTAGATTGTGACAACGGGCTGTTATTGACTTTTCAGTTGCTACACTCTTGAAGCATTGACCAAGTACGAGTGAAAAACACTTTGTCGCGCCATTATTGGATATTGTATGATTCAAGGGGATTGTACACGTTGCTACAAGTTAACATTGATCCTAGCACGGTCATCAAAATTTTCAAAAGGAGTACAATATTTAATTCATAAAACAGCTTAGACTCTCGAGGTTTAGCTACTTTACTAGAGAGAAGAATGAAGACCTCACACATAATTAATGGTATTTCTGAATATGGAGTGGTTTTTCACTATCGCTCAGTGCACTGGTAATTTAAAAAAATGAATCTATCACAAAATCAAATGTTTTTTTTAATCGAACAAATTACCTAATCAAGTTAAAAATATCACTAGTATATGATGGTGGTGGTGGTGGTGGTGGTGGTGATGATCATGATGATGATGATGATGATAGTAAAGTTACATACTTTACAAGTGTATTATAGGAGGGGGAGGGTGGCGACCGAGGTGAGATGGCGACCGTGGAAGACACAGCTTTTGTCCCGGGCAACCAATTAATATAAATAAATATATATACTTCCATCTCGTCACAAAAAAGTTAGCGAGTAAAATATGTGCATATTTCTAGCCATTAGAGAAAACACTGTGGAATTTCCACAGGGTCCCGCTAATATATAGTAATGTCGTACACATAATTAATGGTATTTCTAAATATGGAGTGTTTTTTCGCTTTCGCTCATTGCACTGGTAATTTCAAAAGCTAAATCTATCACAAAATCAAATGTTTTTTTAATCAAACAAATTACCTAATCAAGTTAAAAATATCACGAGGAGGAGGAGAAGGAGGATGAAACAAAAGTAAAGTTACATACTTTTGACTTCACTAAGCCCGGACCTCGGTCCTACTGCTCCCAGCAGTGGCTACTACTTCTTCCCATCAACCCATCATGTCTATCCAATATTTTCACGTACTTGCATGACATTTTTCTCAATATTATCATCCTGAAGAAGTCTTATAAATAAAGACGAAACGTTGATGAATATATAAAAAAACATCCTTTTTGGTTTTTCCTTTTTCATTTCCCATTACGTCGGATTACCTTCATCCTTCCTTTCTCATACTTTACAAGTGTATTATAATACATCAAATGTTTAAACAAGGAATAAAATCTGGGAATGTGCTTTAATCCATGGATTTTCAAAGCTTATCCTCAGAAGGAAAAAAAAAAACAATAATTTGCAAAATATTGCCAAGTATTTATTTGAAAAGTCTACAAAACAATTTTGCGTTAAGTTTGAAGCAAAAATAATGAACAGAAAGTCATTGTAGTAATGCATGTATCAGTAAAGTTGTTGAAAAAATCCAGTTGGATGTTTATATTATATAAAGTAAAGTTGTTGAAAAAATCCATCACCCTCGATTGCAGCAATGGCAAACTGCAAATCGCCCACCAACGTTGGAGAAGTGCGCTCATTCCTGGGCATGGTCCAATATGTGGCCAGTTTCATCCCACACTATGCCACTGTCACCGAGCCACTCCGACAACTCACAAGAAAAGACAGAGAATGGAGGTGGTCAGAGACAGAAGAGAGGGCAGTGATAAAATTAAAAAAAGGCCCTGACTGGAGCTGGAGTTATGGTCTACTTCGATCAAAGCAAGGAGACAAATATCTTGGTAGACGTGAGCCCCGTTGGACATGGGGCAATGCTTACACAAGACGGGAAAGTCTTGTGTTATGCCAGCCGTGCTCTCACAGATGTGGAACAGCGATACTCGCAGACGGAGAGAGAAATGCTAGCCGTTGTATACGCTGCTGAACATTTTCATCTTTATTTGTATGGGTCAAGGTTCACCATCACCACTGACCACAAACCACTTCTCGGTATTGTAAAAAGTCTCAAACCAGCTACGTCCAGAATCGAACGCTGGTGCCTACACCTCATGCAATATGAGTATAGCTTGGTATACCGGCCGGGAAAAGATGACCAGAACCCCGCCGACTACCTCAGCCGACATCCTCACCACAAACCCGAGAGAGACAATTCGGCTGAGGCATATATAAGATACGTAGCTCATCATGCCATACCTAAGTCCATCACCCTCGAAGAGGTGAAGCTAGCTACGGAAAAAGACCCCTTGCTACAGAAAGTGATGATTGCACTTTCAGATGGAAAATGGAACGACCCGCAGTTATCCAGTCTCACACATGTCAAAGATGAACTATCTGCATATGATGGTCTCATCCTTCGAGGTTACCACCTGGTGGTCCCGTCCACCCTGCAGAAAAGAACCGTAGATATAGCCCACCGCACACACCAGGGCATTGTTAAGACGAAGCAGCTAATGAGGGAAAAGGTCTGGTTCCATGGAATTGACAAGCTGGTGGAGGAGACAGTGCGCAACTGCATCCCTTGTCAAGCTACCAACGCAACATCATAACAGATGTTTATATTATATAAAGTGAAGGATATTGGATTTCAATAGAATTCAGGACAAATTTAAAAGGTTAAAACTGAATTAGTACATATGAAGAATCATCATGCCATGAGATAACTTCATTAGCATATAATTTAGATATGATGTAGTTAATTGAAAGTTGAGTTAAATATAAGGAAAAGAAGAAAAAAAAAAAAAGACAGAAAAACGATAAAGACAAAGAAAGAAAAAAAAAAAGAAAAGGATTTAGAAAAACGGATAAAGAAAAAACATATACGTATATATATATATATATATATATATATATATATATATATATATATATATGGGAAATGAAAAAGGAAAAACCAAGAGATATTTTTTATATATTCATCAACGTTTCGTCTTTATTGTAAGACTTCCTCAGGATGATAATTTTAAGAAAAATGTCATGCAAGTACATCGAAATATTGGGTTGACATGATGGGTTGATAAGGAAAAGTAGTAGCCGTGGCTACTAAGAGCGCTGGACGAGGGTCCAGGCTGTGAAGTCAGTAGTAGCGCTCTTAGTAGCCACGGCTACTACTTTTCCTTATCAACCCATTATGTCAACCCAATATTTCGATGTACTTGCATGACATTTTTCTTAAAATTATCATCCTGAGGAAGTCTTACAATGAAGACGAAACGTTGATGAATATATAAAAAATATCTCTTGGTTTTTCCTTTTTCATTTCCCATTACATCGGACTACTCTCATCCTTCCTTTCTCGTGTATATATATATATATATAAATATATATAGCAATAGATAAAGTGAAAGAATAAAATAAAGTACGAATCAAATTTTATTACAATTCCATGTTCTTTAAAGTCCTTAACTCATGAGTTTTCATCTTCTCCTTAGAGGACCATTACCGCAATGACATTACTGCAGGTAATAAAAATTAAACTTTGAAAATATATTAAAAAAAATATATATAAAAATACATAAAAGTATATAACACATCAAATATATCGGCCCAAAACATACTTTTTAGTAAACCTATACAGTTCATCCAAGTCAAAGAGTTTAAAATAGCTCCAGGCAAGATATCAAAGAGGTTGATTAAAGAATAATCCAAGTGCTAAATGGTGGTCCAAAAACGAAAAAAGTTATCCAGGCGGGAAGTTTGTTTGCTATCGATGCAGTAGATAACAGTGTTATAATACTACACATCTACGCATCTAAAAAGGAATTACCCAGCATCAAGAATGTCATTGTGTTTTGTTCTACTCGGAGTTGTCCAGGGACACTAAACGTAAGATTACAGTATTACATTTAATCGGGATAGCTCCGGTAAATGAATAACATTGTTATTTTTTCATCAACATCAACATGACCACCTCCACCATCATGATCAGTTTAACGGCCGTTCTACATGCTGGCATGTGTTAGATGCCTTTTAGAAATTGACTTCCAAACTTATCTATCTCTGGCCAAGTCTTTATTTATCCGTTTTTCTACCTCCCATGTTTCTCTTGGCCTTTCACTGCCAACTAATCCTGCTAGCTCAGCTGTTTTACATCTACTAACTTATGAACTCTCATCCACTCTTTCAACGTGACCATACCATCAAAGTCTCCTGTTCTGCACACATCTCCCTACACAAGTCCAGATTCAATCTTCCTCTGAGGTCATCAGATCTAAGCTTGTTTGTAACACTCACATTACACATCCATCATATCATTTCATACTCCATACACATGCCTTGCCTAATATCCGCTTCCCTTGGTAGAATAAACTGAATGAATCCAGTCGAACCGACAAGAGCATTTTCAGCTTCTTTCTTATGAAGTATTTAAGAGAATTACATCAATATAGTCTTATTATATATTTTGTGAGATTATAAATATTTGTACATATATATAAAGTTAGGTATGACAAATAAAAAGAATAAAATAAATCCGACAGTATGAGATAAAATGGAAAAGGGAAGATCTAAACCTCAAGAATCCATTTCAACGTTTCACCCAACTGGTATGAGTGTTTTATCAAGAGTCGAGTAAAAAAAGTGGCAAACTTCACTCCTCTTAGATTTTGGATTTTCCCTTTTTAATTTTATCTCAAAGATAGTTATATATATATATTAGCTTTAAGGCAATGCTCATTAGGTAAAACTAATTTCGAGCTCAGGCATTTGCAATGTTTACATTTCGTTACATTGAGATATCACTTACATTCAGTCAGTGTCGCATGATGGCGTAGGGGTTAGCATCGCCGACTGTCAGCTCGACGGTTGCGTTTCGATCCCGGCTTGAGACACTAACTGGTCTAGCCGCACTGATGAGCTGTGAAACAGCGAAACAGGCTGTATGTGGATGACTATATATATATATATATATATATATATATATATAATAAAATGGGTCGTTCAGTTTTAAAGCATTGCTGGGTCAGTATTATAAATTGAAAATATAAGCCATTATCAATGCAAGATTAATTTATCATTTTTTTTTACTTTAATCTTATTAATTTCGGAATAAAATTCCATCATCAAAGTTGACCAGTATTGTGTCATGTTTTTCTTCTTTTTCATCAAAAACACAAAAACAAAAATAAACAAACTTTTTTTCTTCTGCTTTTCTGATGAAATATCCTTGTTATGATGTATTCACACCAATGTCGTTGGCGGTTATGAATTCAAATTCTGGTTGTCGAACGAAGAAAGCAATGGCGTAAAAAAAAATTTGGAATCGTCCCATCACTAATATATATATATATATATATATATATATATATATATATATATAAATATTTGTTATTGTTTATTTATCTATGGACGTATACATTTCGTCTCTTTTCAATCGAGACTCATCAGCATAGAAGTATGACTATTCACTACCGGTCACACAATTCGAAACCCTGGATTACAAGTATTTTTCAACCCAAATCCAACGTCGTTAACCGATCGGTCAATTCTGAATAGCTTATAAACAATGATAATTTTAACACATTTAAAGCGGCGAGACATACAGGCATTCAACTTCTATAAGGGAAGGAATGATGCATATAAAGCAAGTGACGTCACGCTGTGTTAGTACTACCATTTACAGTGCTCTACTTTTTTACGAGGAGCTTCAAATATATATATATATATATATATATATATATGAAGCAATCCAACAAAAGATATAAGCGTCAACTAATATCTTATAATTAGTGAAACATCCGGATAAAAAACTGAAGCTCAATATACTGGATAGAGCATTAATATTATAATATAAAATGAAGTAATAAAATAAGGTGTCAATCAAATTTTATTAGAATTCAAAGTTCATGCAAAGCATCCTTAAGTCCTTAGCTCATGAGTTTTCAAAGATAATTCTTCTCTTCAGAGGACCATTACCGCAGTTATACTACTACAGGCAATAAAATTACGCTTTGAAAATATATAAAATTATATACACAAATATATAAAAATACATAACATCAAACATATCAATCCAAAAACATACTTTTGTTGAATCCATACAGTCCATCCAGGTCATACAAGTTGAGAAGCATAATCAGGAAGGACATTACTCCAAGATACAAACAGCAGTCCAAATATGTGAAATTGAAGGGGCCGGCAAAGTTATCCAGTCGCGAAATGTGTCCATATTCAATGTTAATGATAAATAAATCAATCAAAATAATACAAAAAGTCCAATCAAAGTTCCGAGATCCCAACATGTGCAACTCTAATCAAATCCAAATTCGTTGTTTAATTAGAAAACCCGCTAAATCCGAATTGAGCAAAATAAGACGGACTCCCATTACATCTAGCCAGAAGAGCGAAAAATATATATTGAGCTTCAGTTTTTTATCCGGATGTTTCACTAATTATAAGATATTAGTTGACGCTTATATCTTTTGTTGGATTGCTTCATATATATATATATATATATATATATATATATATATATATATATAATAAAATGGGTCGTTCAGTTTTAAAGCATTGCTGGGTCAGTATTATAAATTGAAAATATAAGCCATTATCAATGCAAGATTAATTTATCATTTTTTTTTTTTACTTTAATCTTATTAATTTCGGAATAAAATTCCATCATCAGAGTTGACCAGTATTGTGTCATTTTTTTTCTTTCTTTTTCATCAAAAAACACAAAAACAAAAATAAACAAACTTTTTTTTCTTTTGTTTTTCTGATGAAATATCCTTGTTATGATGTATCATGTCGTTGGCGGTTATGAATTTAAATTCTGGTTGTCGAACGAAGAAAGCAATGGCGTAAAAAAATTTTGGAATCGTCCCATCACTAATATATATATATATATATATATATATATATATATATATATATATATATATATATATATATATATATATATATATATATTTATTTATCATAATAATAATATTTTTAGAAAATGTTCTGCTGGTAAAAATATAGATGTCAAGTTATAATACCATTGAAAAAAACTGCTCAGTGAAAATGCAATTGAGTAAATTAAGAAGAAAGGTTTCCCCTAAAGATACAATGAATGAAAATAAAACATGGGTTCAAACCGTAAAAGAGAAACACAAAAAAAAAAAGAAAAGAAGTCTCTAATTTGCTGAAAAAAAGTAGAAATAAAAAAAAAACACGCACACGCATTTATTTTAGAAAACAACAAAACGTTACGCTCAGAAAAATATATGCATTACTTTGAAAGACAATGGAAAAAATTACATTTTGAAAATTGTCAACGGAAAAAATTATGAAGGACAAGTGACAACAATCTCTTTGTTACTTATTTTTACAGGAAACTTGTTATTCCTTTTTATAAATGATACCTAACTATTGTTCAATTTTATACAAGGGTGTTACGAGTTGCAGTGTTTCGGCCAGACTAAGCAATTTTTTTAATAAATTGTAGCGAAGTACGTTATTATATTGCCAATAACATGGTATAACAATAACAAATGAAAATTGGTTTGTCAGAAGGAAAGTTTGATTTGTCAGATTAAATGCTATTTGGGTCTGACTTTGAAAATCCGAGAAGATAACTTTAATGCTAGAATAATTTTCTTCTTTTTCTTCTTATTTTATAATTTTTTTTTTTTTTCTGACTCATCATATTTTGTCTTTTTGTAAATTCAATATTTTTGCCGATAGGTTTTTTCTTTTTTTCTTTGGATTTTTGAGCAAAATTCTATCGCAGTTGGTAAATTTCCAATGCAACAAAAGCGGAGGAAAAAATCAAATCTTTTTATTTAAAAATGGAAGGAAATTTTCAAAATTAATCGAAATTGACATAATCGACCTTGACATAATCGACCTTGACATGAATGACCTTGACATAATCGACCTTGACATGAATGTCGAAAACACAATTATTATAAGAAATGACAAAATTATTTCAAATTACAAGGAATGACATTCACCTTAAAATTAGCTTTCATAGCATTTTATCTTCTACTTCTAAATAATAATAAAGGTAAGTTAGTTGGATTTCCGGGTTTTTGTCATAGATACGTTTCCTTCTTGCAAAATTAATATTTTATTCTGAATTTCCTTTTTACTTTGTTGAACGTTAGTCTATGTTGTTAAGAACAATAAAATATAATTGGAGTTAATTCCTTCCAGAAGGTAATTTATTTGATCGAATTTATTTTGTTAAACGTTGGTCCATGTTGTTAAGAACAATAAAATATAATTGGAGTTAATTCCTTCCAGAAGGTAATTTATTTGATCGGATTTATTTTGTTAAACGTTGGTCCATGTTGTTAAGAACAATAAAATATAATTGGAGTTAATTCCTTCCAGAAGGTAATTTATTTGATCGGATTTATTTTGTTAAACGTTGGTCTATGTTGTTAAGAACAATAAAATGTAATTGGAGTTAATTCCTTCCAGAAGGTAATTTATTTGATCAGATTTATTTTGTTAAACGTTGGTCCATGTTGTTAAGAACAATAAAATGTAATTGGAGTTAATTCCTTCCAGAAGGTAATTTATTTGATCAGATTTATTTTGTTAAACGTTGGTCCATGTTGTTAAGAACAATAAAATGTAATTGGAGTTAATTCCTTCCAGAAGGTAATTTATTTGATCGGATTTATTTTCGTATAGCAGTCATTAAAAAAAGAGGTAAGTCTTCGTCCTGTTTTAATCCCATATAAATCTAAAGGATTTTTTAAAAACTCAAAGTGTGTTTTATAAATTTAAAGAAACTAACATAAACATAATAAACCCTTAAATGCTTTTTGTTTCAAATATGACACATTCCAACAAAATGCCTATTGAATATAATATCCAACAAAAATGTGTCAAACTGCAACGAGCCTGGTGGCAAGTGTGAGTAGGTATTAGTATGATGTTGCATCAGTACACCCACTGAATAGGTAATCAGGATATTCGATGTAAAACCAATATTAAAAAATAAAGCATTTAAGGGTTAAAAAACATTACATAAATATTTTTTAAAAACTAAGTGACCACCTATTTTGGATAATCTGTAAAAAGGTAAAGATAAAGGTTATTTAGTTCAAAGTAAATTATTTATATAATTTATATAATCTAAATGAATAAATAAAAGTTTTTATTTATTTATCCTATATTACCATCAAAACAGGTTAGTATTATTTAAATCAATAATACAGCACTAGCGGGACCCTGTGGAAATTCCACACTGTTTTCTACATCAATCTGTACAATTTACTGTTAATAATATTATCCGGTGTCTAGAAATATGCTCATATTTTACTCACCAAAATTTTGCGAAACGGGATGGAAGTATATATATTTATTTATATTACTCGGTTGCCGGGGCAAAAGCTATCTCTTCAGAAGTCACCATCGGTCGCGACTCCCCTCTAACTCGCACCCTCCCTCCCCTCTCTCTACCCCCCTTTTGTCAGGGGCAAATCTTAAATAGGAATGTCACAATATAAATAACACACACTCTATCGTATTAATATTTAAATAATAATAATAATAATAATAATAATAATAATAATAATAAGAAGAAGAAGAAGAAGAAGAAGAAGAAGAAGAAGAAATTTTAAATATTAAAAAAAAAAAATAAAAATAAATATCGTAAGCCTGAAACAGGCCCATTTGGTAAGCGTTTCCGCATCTCCTCCGCCTTCCACAATGCCCTCCTCCTTCCACGCTGAAGCGACAGAGCAGGGTCAGTTAATAGTTTAATTAAGTAAATTTTGATCTATTTAACAACTCCATTTAGTTAGGTCAGTGGTAAAGTCGCCGATTTTGAGCTAGATGTTACGGTTTCGATTCCAAGTCTCTCCATCCAATTTATTTGTTGTTTACTTATTGCATTTCTTTAGGAGCGTGACACACGAACACACACGCTATCGTATTAATATATAGATAATATTTTAAAATATTGTATATATATATATCATAGAGACGAAAGGCGCAAAGAACGCTTCATAATTAATTAATGTTTAGTGTTATTCATTCATAATTTTATTGTTCTGTTTATTCCATATATATGCAGTATTTTTGTCGATATTCACAGCAATTAATTAAAATAATTTAATAAAAAAAGATAAATTATTAAATCTTTCTTAAAATATTTGCTAGGGGAAGTAATTTAAAACAAAGAGAAAGATTGTGGCTTTACGACGGCCACAGAAAGATACATGAGCATAAGAAATAGTTCTGAAAGGAGGAAAAGGTTGACTGATTTGAGCCCCCCCATCTCGCTATCCCGTTAGCGACACCATATAGAGGAAGGGGTTATTCAACCCTTACCCACAATAGAAGTATGTGACACAAGGTTGGGAAAGTGGGATTTGAAAAGCCAGCGCCCGAGAAAGTGAGCGCTCTGGCCATTAAAAATTGCCTGGGCAGCCCCGTCTGCATTCCCCGGTAGGGGCGCCTCAGGCAGTAAGCAATAAATTTACTCCTCCCCAAAGAGGGGAGGCAAAGCCTGGAAGGGTGGACCTCCTAGAACTGCACAGGACAGACCCATAGACCGGCATAAATCAAGCCCCGAAGGCCAAGACAATACCGGTCTATGGGCTGCAGTATCCATCAGAACAGATACTACACTTTAATCCCGGCCAAAAGGCAGGGGGAAGTGTGTCTGACCTCTTTCTTTCGTTAGCAACCGACGTCACATTTATTTTTAATTGTTTTTAATAAATAAAAATAAAGAAAACGCACACACAGAGCAAATTGATTTCCTCTTTCTGCGCATGTTTTGGCGATTTCATTAAAAAGGTCGAAATTACCGAAATGTTAATATGCGTGTTTACAACAAACTTATGAATGAAATGTTTATTATTTTACATGAATGTTTCAAGTATTTTAAGTAGCGAACTATGCGAAGCGATAGCGAGATGGCAAATCCAGCTAGTTTATAATAGAAACCATATGTAAATACATTCATCGTAGTTACTTACTCTCTCGTACAAATACTAAGTAGCATTTTTTTTCTCTCCATGATATGGCCTGTGATTGGTTGTTTTTCATCCAATCACAGGGCACATAAAAAACTACTGCGTTATAATTTTCAACAAACCATACGTAAATACATTCATCATAGTTACTTACTCTGTCATGCAAATACTAAGTAGCATTTTTTTTTCACAAATATATTTCTTCGTACGAGCTATAAAGCGGTTAAAGTTTGGTAAAGATGGAAATTGACAGACCCAGTTACTGTACCGACATCGCTCAAAAGGGACAGTTATAAACTAGTTTAATCCTATTGTTTTTTTTTTAATTATTTCAGGAACATAGTTTTTTACATCTGATTTTCAGAGTTTTATTTTCATATGTGCACGCGCTTCTTATTTTCCGGAGTTTCTTTACGAACGCAATGTTTAGAAGTAAAGCAGTGTCAGCTTATTTTCAATTTAAAATTGCGTTGTTCTTCTTCTTTGCGTGTCTTTGAAAGATGTGGTCGTCATACAACAGTTTCCCACTTTCTTTTATGCAGTCCTTTGCATTATTGTTGTACTCTTCAAGATCTTTCAAGCTGCACCGGTCGGGCAGTAGAGGGCAGACAAGGCAGTGTGGCATCGTATGGTCCTCCTCTACACATTCGCAAATGGTTGGGCCAGTTTTGTAGACGCATCTAGTCATAGCAGCTTTTGATCGCCCTATTCCCATTCTCAGGTGGTTGAGTGTTTTTAACAGGAGCCAGGGTGCCTCTGAACTGAGGGGGAGGGCCTCAGAAGATGGGCTTCCCATGTCAGTAGGAGGGGGGATTCTCTAGCTGTCTGGTCCACAGCTGTAATCTGGTCTCTTCCTGAGATGTTGTTAGGGGTTCGAGATGGCTGAGGAAGCTTTTTCTTGATTTCAGTCATTGGACCATTGGTTCACGTCCATGAAGGAGATGGTGTTCATCACTGATAGCCTTTGTGATCTCTACTCGGCTGGCAACTTTCCATCTCACATCTGCGTTGTGAATTTTATTATATCTATTATTAATGCTAAATATTATTATATCTATTATTAATACTAAATATTATTACATCTATTATTAATACTAAATATTATTACATCTATTATTAATACTAAATATTATTACATCTATTATTAATGCTAAATATTATTACATCTATTATTAATACTAAATATTATTACATCTATTATTAATACTAAATATTATTATAACTATTATTAATACTAAATATTATTATATCTATTATTAATACTAAATATTATTATATCAATTATTAATACTAAATATTATTATATCTATTATTAATACTAAATATTATTACATCTATTATTAATACTAAATATTATTACATCTATTATTAATACTAAATATTATTATATCTATTATTAATACTAAATCTGAGTTTGTTTTACTAAAGTTGTTTTCCTATATATTATAATCACACAAAATACACACCAAATTTAGGATTTATTCATCTAATTAACCATAATTTGCAATTAACTGACTAATTAACAAATCTCTCTCTTTCTCTCTCTCTCTGTTTATTAACAGTTGAAAGTAATAAAAACAAAGAAAGTTAAAAATATTGGAATAGTCCATTATAAACAACAACAAAAAATAACACAAGTAGTAATAGGATTTAACCCATAGCTGGAGAGTGACAGAGAGAAAAAGAAAGACATAGCAAGCAGAAAAAGACTAATTTGTGTTTTTTTCTCCTTTTTTTTTCATATTTAACTGCCATTGATAATTAAAAAAATTTTTCATACTAATGAGTCACTGCTTATCAACCCTGAAAACCATCAAATCGTTTCTCTCGGATACGTTTATAAAAGTAATCGTTGATAGGCAAAAGTCCGAAGCTCATAGTATCAACGTTGGAGTGCCTCAAGGATCCATTCTGAGACCAACCCTCACATTCTAAGATCATTGGTCGACATTTATGCAGATGACACAACCATCTATGGCAACACTTCGAAGAGCATTAATGAACAAGATCTTTCTGATTCTCTCTTCCGACCTTTAGCACGTGGTACAATGGGGGAAAAAGTTGGCTGGTTACTTTTAATGTGTCTAAAACTAAGCTTCTCTTTTTTCACCACCAATGCTCTGATCCCCACTTGGCTCCAATTGAAGTGAATGGCTCTCGGCTTGAGGAAGCCCTTTGCTTTGACAAGCTTCTGGGACTGACCTTCACTCCTGACCTGAAATGGAAGACTTACATCAAATCCGTTGCCACGGTCGCTGGAAAAATGGTTGGATCATTCTACTGCTCCAGAAAGTATCTCACTCCTGATGCAATCCTCTACCTGTAGAAGAGCCAAATACGTCTTAACATGGAGTACTGTTGCCACATCTGGGGAGGTGCTGCTCAGAGCACCCTTTCTTGCCTTGACATAACTATATATATATATATATATAGTTATCCACATACAGACTGTTTTGCTGTACCACAGCTTTTCAGTGCAGCTAGACCAGTTAGTGCCTCAAGCCGAGATTGAAACTCAACCGTCGAGCTGACAGTCGCTATTACACGACACTGACTGAATGTAAGTGATATCTCAATGTAAACATTGTCAAGTGCCGGGAGCTCGAATTAGTTTTACCCAATGAGCTATGCCATAAAGCTAATGGCAGTTGGCGATATCCTTACAAATAAGCTCTACTCAGGAAGGGAGCTTTATATAGTCATCCACATACAGACTATTTCGCTGTATCACAGCTCTTCAGTGCGGCTAGACCAGTTAGTGCCTCAAGCCGGGATTGAATGTCGCCTAATACTATTTAACCCATAACTGGAGAGAGAGAGGGAGAGGGAGAGATAACGAGTAGAAAGTGACTGTCTTTATTTTTTATATTTAACTGGCATTGCAAACTCACATTTTTCTGATTTAAACAATTTAACCCAAGCTCAACGGGTGACTTAACGAGTCACATTCTTTCTAGTTGTTATATGAATCTGCCCAACTATGGTTCTGAAAGAGAGAGAGAGAGGGGGGGGGAAGAGAGAGAGGAGAGGGAAAGAGAGAGAGAGAGGGAAAGAGAGAGGGAAAGAGAGATGAATTAATAAATGGAGAAGGAATTGAGGAATTAATAGCAGAATAAATAGAGAAGTCAACGGATTACTGTTAGCTGAGGTGGCACCAATGAGTAATAATGGAATGAAGAATAGTCTGAGACTTCTAAGATGGTAGAATCAATCAAGTAAACAGAACAGAATGGTAATCCAAGAGTTTGCAGCAATCTGCTTAGGGTGGCAGAATCGTAATGAAAAAAAAAGATTTTCACATAAACAAAACAGATTGCGGAATGGTAAACGGAACGAGAAAAAAAACAACCAATCAGAATCGCAAACAGAAAGTAATCTTGAAAGAAAATCCAAAACGAATTTCTATCAAAAAAAAAAAAAACTCTGAGAGAAAAGCTGTACATGATAAGGTAAACTAGAAGAATACCCGTCCCAGGAACAGAACAGTTTTGCACCAATTTTATGTCCCCTTATCGTGCTACTAAACCTTATGTCTAGAATCCTTATTCCAATTTTGATCAAAATCCATTACATGATTTTGGATTCTAGAAAATATCTAAGATTTACGAGACGTTATTGAAATTCAGAGAATCTTGCTTAATTTGAGCCTAATGACTATGGATCGAATTCAATGCAAATCTGAAATATTTGAATTATGAAATGAGAAGTTTTAACATATTGTGCACATTGGGGAAAATTTATTAATTCATACTTAATACCTATTATTAAAATTTCGCAAAAATCGGACGTATCCAGATTTTCAAGACAGGCTTCCACCTTTTTTTTGCATAAAACTAAATGAAACTAAATATAGCCCACATTTGGGTCTCTTACACATATCAACCATGTTCCAAAAATATATAATTTTTCAATTGTGTTTCTTTTGGTGTGTTTTGCTGTTAACTCTCCAACGGAAACAACTACGATGACAGGATCAACACCCTAACATCAGCAGCAACAACTCTAAGAGTCCAACCCTTCCTTACTGTGGGAGAGGCAATGGCAATCAGCGTCAGAGCTACCTGGCTAACCGGGCTCTGATGAAAATCCAGGAGTCGGCATCAGGATCCGTCGTCCTCTGGTCATCTCTGCATATGGCAAGCAAAGATGTGTCAGGCCCGGAACCACAAGTCAATTGAGTGAAAGTGGCAACGTTGCTTCTGCGGGATTCCGTTATGTGTTCGGGGCCAAACCTTCCCCGATTTTGCATGCAATCAGTGAGCCTTGTTGTTCTAGGTGTCACGGATAAAACACCTGCAATCTCGCAGGTTAACAAATAGCTGCGACCAATGCGGAGGACTTCATGCAGACCAGACAATCCTGAGGCACAATCTTCGTGAGCTGTAGAAGTCCAACTCGCTTAACAAGCGAATCGACGAACTAAACGAAGTTCCACCAAACTCCCTCGTGATTTAGGGTGTGTTAATCCTTCATCCTTTTTCTTAAAGGATTAGGGTTAGGGTTAATCCTTCATCCCTTTTCTTAAAGTCATTAAGGTTAGGATTAGGGTTAAGGTTAATCCTTCATCTCTTTTCTTAAAGGCATTAGGGTTAGGATTAGGGTTAGGGTTAATCCTTCATCCCTTTTCTTAAAGGCATTAGAGTTAGGATTAGGGTTAGGGTTAATCCTTCATCCTTTTTCTTAAAGGCATTAAGGTTAGGATTAGGGTTAGGGTTAATCCTTCATCCCTTTTCTTAAAGGCATTAGGATTAGGGTTAGGGTTAATCCTTCATCCCTTTTCTTAAAGGCATTAGGGTTAGGGTTAATCCTTCATCCCTTTTCTTAAAGGCATTAGGATTAGGGTTAGGGTTAATCCTTCATCCCTTTTCTTAAAGGCATTAGGGTTAGGGTTAATCCTTCATCCCTTTTCTTAAGGGCATTAGGGTTAGGGTTAATCCTTCATCCCTTTTCTTAAAGGCATTAGGGTTAGGATTAGGGTTAGCGTTAAATCCTTCATCCCTTTTCTTAAAAGCATTAGGGTTAAGGTTAATCCTTCATCCCTTTTCTTAAAAGCATTAGGTTACATTACTACTACTACTACTACGGAATTCACTTTTGAACATCCTACGAACACTTTAAGAGACAATAAGAGATTTTTAAAAAGTAATGTCATATAATGTCTAACAATTTACTGAATTTAGGAAAGAAACCTCTTTTTTATAATATCAGGAATGTCGCTGTCACTCAATAATTAGATGAGGCTAGTCCTTATTAATCTGCCTCCCCACACGGGTAAAGCTAGACACAAGATCGGTTTTTAATGTGGAGAACATCCAGCTCCCTAAAAAGGGACACTCTGGATTGGGACAAAAATTAAATATTGCCCCAGTTAAGAACGATTTCTTCTCCTCTGACCGAGAACAGAAAAGAATAGATACTACACTTTCGGGGCTGATAAGCAGTGGCTCATTAGTATTAAAAAAATGGTAATTTTTAATGGCAGTTAAATATGAAAAAAATAAAGACAAAATCACAAATTAGTCTCTTTCTGCTCGCTATTTTTTTTTTACTCTCTGTCACTCTCTAGCTATTACTACTTGTGTTTTTTTTTGTTTATAATGGACCATTCTGATCTTTTTAAATTTATTTTCTTTATTACTTTGAACTGTTAATAAACAGAGAGAGAGAGAGAAGGACAGAGAGAGAGAGAAAGAGAGAAGGAGAGAGAGAGAGAGAGAGAGATTAGTTACTTTGTCAGTTAATTGCAAATTATAGCTAATTAGATGCCAGAAAAATATCGTTTTACAATTTTAACAAATTAGGCACAAGGCCATCAAAAGTGTTCAGATTGGGGGAGGGGGATCATCCTCTGTTTATCTTACTTTTAATTAGACTTATTAGCAATCACCACAATTCCACACTTACTCTATGGACCACCCGACTTAAAATATTCCCAGTTATTTGAATTTAATTTTATTTATAAATATATATATAAACAAATCGATTGGATAGAATGGGGAGTGGGACAACAACAACAAAAAAAACCTAAAAATAGACCTCTCACTGTTTAGAACAAAAAGAAAGCGAGTCAATCTCTAAATGGGAGTAGAACATAAGTGGGAGGAAATGAAATAGAAGTGCAGTTTGGGAGTAGATAAGAAACTATTATCAAAACAAAAGTGGGGAGTGCACATCTTACTTTGATCCTAGTTTGAAGACTAGTAGATTAGGGAATGTTTGGAAAAGATGTAAACATGCACAAGGCTGCATGTTTAGTTGGGGTGCATGGATGCATGCTGCAGACGACAGACCAGCAATGGGAGAAATATCTGACTTAGGATTAGGCCACACAAGAAATTGGCTAGGCCCTTTGAAAAAGTGATTATCACATCGATTGTATCATTTCTCTCCATGCAACGCATGTCCTCAACCCTCACTGGTCACGTTTCACTTCCATACATCATCACACTGTTAACACAGGCTTGATACTTTTCCCTTGGGCGTGCATCTAAAAATGGATAGAACCCGCTGTTAATACAGTGTAAACATGCACAAGGCTGCATGTTTAGTGGGGATGCATAGATGCATGTTGCAGACGACAGACCAGTGATGGGAAAAATATCTGGCTTGGGATTAGACCACACAAGAAATTGGCTGGCTCTTTGAAATAATAATGTCTTCTTGGATACGAGGCTCCATGCTGTGTTCGTGAGCCACTTGAGACTTTGCAAAAATTGATTTTCCTTCATTATTATCAATGCTGCATGTTTGGGAATAAATGTAAACATGCAGAAGGCTGCATGCGTAGTGGGGATGCATAGATGCATGCTGCAAACGATAGACCAGTGATGGGAAAAATATTTACCTAAGAGAAAAGACTACCCAATTCGATTATGCTGATACTTTTTTTTTCTCTTATCTTTCTGTTTATGCTGGAGATGGGGCATCCTACCGGATGCCAGACATTCACTGGCTATTTCAGACACTCCAGCTTAGAGATCTTTTTAAGATTCTAACCGTCCCTTTCAGTGCAATTGTTTGTATTTCTCTTGCACTCGATTCACTGGGTATAGTCTGATTCTTGATGTGTGTTTTGAGAAATATATACGACTGTTTCATGTAATTTCAACCTTTTTCCAACTCGCCTGGTTCCTTTGAAATAGTCATACGTACAGGAAGTCGGAATAACTTTTAGTCGCATGCAAACATCCACTACCAGCACCATCAACTTACTTTAAAACAGGGGTTCATGCTGGGAGATCAGACCACTTGAAATCTTACAGAAAAAAAAAAAAAAAAAGCTAAGTTTTTAAATTATTTTTACTCTGAATTTATTTTTTTAATTAATCCATGTATTAACATGCTATGAAAATCTAGCTAAAAAAAATCTTTCTTTCCAGGATACTTGGCTATTCAAAACTTTGTATCTTTTTTCTTTTCTTGCCACATTCTGCAGGGGTCACTTGAGTTCAAGTTTGAAAAGGGGTGGGTGGGGGTAGTTCACTAGCGAATGTAGGTAGGGGATGAATATCGTCCAAACTAAGCCTGCTAGTCTTGTAAAAGACACATTTCGTATCTGCCTCTGAAGGAGCTGAGATGTATGGGTGGCATTTAACAAAAAAAAAAAAAAAAAAGCTAAGTTTTTAAATTATTTTTACTCTGAATTTATTTTTTTAATTAATCCATGTATTAACATGCTATGAAAATCTAGCTAAAAAAAATCTTTCTTTCCAGGATACTTGGCTATTCAAAACTTTGTATCTTTTTTCTTTTCTTGCCACATTCTGCAGGGGTCACTTGAGTTCAAGTTTGAAAAGGGGTGGGTGGGGGTAGTTCACTAGCGAATGTAGGTAGGGGATGAATATCGTCCAAACTAAGCCTGCTAGTCTTGTAAAAGACACATTTCATATCTGCCTTAGCAGTGAAGAAACCGAAACCTCGTTCGGGGTTGAAAGAGAGGGGAGTGAGGGAAACCTATCTTCAACTTACTGTTCCCTTCTTAGTATGCAATTGAACTTATTCTATCTACATGTGTACATATATATATATATATATATATATATATATATATATATATATATATATATGTAATATATATATAATGTATATTATGTGGAATTTTTTTTTTTTTTTTTTTTTTTTTTTTTTTTTTTTTTACCCCTCTCGGAGTGTTGGACCCGTAAGACCTCGTAAGGCTATCCATCTAAGAGAAGGAAATCTCTGACAAAAAAACCTTCTTCCAGTTACTCACGCCGTGGCAGTAAACTGTTGGGGGAGGATGGCTTCCTTAGTCCTGATCGACAACCTTCCTAGAGTTGGAATCTCGAACAAAGTATCCGGTTTGCAAACCTACAATTGCTTAAGGAGTAGATAGGTTCTACCTATCGCCGGCCCTTGCACTCCTTCTTTGTTTATTAGTCAGGCGCAGAGGTAACAGCGCTGGGACGCCTCTAAACACTCAGTGCCTAGCCTTGTTTCCTTACTAGGACAATGAACGCCGTTCTCTTTCTCTCGGGGAAAGTTTTTTCGTTAGTAAGTCTTACATGACCAGTCTGGGTCTCTCTTGTTCCGACAGGTTGAGGGTACAGGTTAGACAGCTTGTCTGGCTGCTGTTTCCGACTGACAGGGCAGGAGCCCAAACTCTTGGGTAGCGCCAAGAACGGCTGCTCCATCATCAGTTGCATAATACCGTGGGTAGTTGTATGTGCCATGTCGCGCATGGAAAGGGACCCTGCAATTATCTACGGTGGGCTTTCCCGAGGCCACAACCCCCATGGACCAGGTCGTGACTAATGGACTGGTTGTGTGAGCTTATTGGCACCAAGCAAGTACCCACCTTGGCCAATCCACTCTATAATCAAATCAAACATGCCATTACAAAGAAATAAAATCAAACCTAAACCAGACACCCAAACAACACTTTCGCCTCCGCCCTTGAGGCTTGCATTCTCAAATATCCGGGGACTTAGAACCAACATCAACGACGTAGAAACCTTTCTCCTGACAAACTCCCCGGATATCCTAGCTCTTAGTGAAACTAACCTCCAATCCTCAATCTCTTCTCACCACTTTGACATGACTGACTACCTCCCACTCTACCGTAAAGACTCTGACAAACACATGCACGGGCTAGGAGTTTATGTTCGGAACACCCTCCCGCTGACTAGAGAACATAGGTTAGAATCAGATGACTACGACTACATGTGCTTTAGATTGACTTTACATCACAACGTTAGTTACTTATATTTCCTATATCGCTCCCCGTCGTCCCAGGACTGTACTCTGCTAAACTCTGTCTCTGAAAGCATAGATAGAGCACTCTTAATAGACTCGAATGCCCAGATACATGTATTTGGGGATTTCAATGCCCACCACCGCGACTGGTTGGGATTCTCCAGCCTTACTGATGCAGCCGGCAACTCTACGTATAATTTCTCCTTAGCTCACTCCCTCTCTCAGACTGTTGATTTTCCGACCCGCATCCCCGATCGTGTGGATCAACAAGCCTCACTTCTAGACCTCTTCTTGACCTCAATACCCGAGGCTTGTGTGACGAAAGCTCATAGCCCACTCGGGAATGCTGATCACATTGTGCTAATGATACATATCACACTAAAAAGTCGTCCAAAAGCTGATGAACCGTTGCTCAAAACAACAAGATACTACGAGCAAGCTGATTTTGAGTCAATCAGAGACCACATCAGTGACGCCCCATGGCGGGAAACCTTCTTACTCCCTGCCAACCAGTGTGCAAACGAATTAACTGAATGGGTCAAAGCAGGCATTGAAGCCTATGTCCCCATGCGAAAATTCTTTAGCAAGCCCCACTCTCCTCAATGGTTCACTTCGGAATGTGCAGCTGCCATTTCTGAGAGGCAACAAGCATTCCGTAAATTCGGCCGCAATAAGTCAGCTACTAATAGGCATAAATTTATAGAGTCAAGAAACAATTGCAAGGCTGTGATAGGCGAAGCGAAGAGAAGGTATAATGAGTTAACAAAAAAACGCATCCAGTCACAGAAACTAGGTACTCGCGATTTCTGGAAAATCTACAATAGTGTAGTGAATAATGGTCAATCTACGATTCCCCCACTTTCAAACCACAATGATGTCGTTTGCACGGCCACTGATAAGGCTGAACTACTCGCACAGCGTTTCGCTTCTAACTCTACTTTAGACTCGGGTAACCACCCTCTCCCTGAATTACCATTGCGGACTGAAGCCACACTTGATAACCTGGTCATCACCCCATCCCAGGTCAGAGACATTATAAAAAGCCTTGACACCTCTAAAGCTTGTGGGCCTGATCTTATACCTGTAATAGCAATAAAGAAATGCTCTGCTGAACTGGCCCCTGTTCTCTCCAAACTCTACAACAAATGCCTAGCTGAATCTTGCTTCCCCGATAGCTGGAAAATTGCCTCTGTGGTACCAGTCTACAAGAATACTGGGAATAGAACCGACCCTCAGAACTACCGCCCAATCAGTCTACTGCCGATCTTTGCCAAAATCTTTGAGTCCTTAATCAATCTAGCGATAGTACGTCACTTAGTTAATGCTAAACTTCTATCCGACCGCCAGTATGGGTTTAGACAAGCTCGATCTACTGCAGACATCCTAACGGTCATCTCTGAACGCATGTATCATACTCTCGACAAGGCAGGTGAAGCTAGGGCAGTAGCGCTTGATATATCCAAGGCCTTTGACAAGGTATGGCATAAAGGGCTTCTCCTGAAAATACGCTCATACGGTATTACTGGGCAACTACTTAATATAATTAGATCCTTCCTAAACAAAAGAAAAATCCAGGTTGTCCTCGATGGCCGTTCATCTAAACAACATGACATAAATGCTGGTGTGCCCCAGGGATCTATTCTTGGACCTTTGTTGTTCCTGATCTATATAAACGATCTCCCTGATGACATAGTGTCTGAGATCGGTTTATTTGCTGACGACACCACGCTTTACTCTCGCCATGTTGGCAAAACGGACGCGATCATATCTGAGGCAATGGCTGCATCCTTAGAAAATGACCTCCAGGCTGTAGTGGATTGGGGCCATAAATGGTTGGTGACTTTTAATGCCGCAAAGACAAAGCTCCTTTCCTTCAACAACTACAAGAAGCCTCTCCAACCACCGATTGCCATGGCAAATAACACCCTACCTGAGAGTTCATCATTCAAACTCCTTGGCCTAACCTTCACAGGTAACATGAATTGGAACACATACATTGAAGACATTGCCAAGGCTGCCGCAAAGAAGGTTGGCTCCCTCTACCGTGCTAGTGGACTCCTTACACCTGACATTATCCTGTATCTCTACAAAGCCACCATTCGCCCATGCATGGAGTATTGTTGCCACATCTGGGCTGGTGCATCATCTACTAGTCTCTCCCTCCTTGACAAAGTCCAAAAAAGAGTAGTCAACCTAATAGGTCCCTCACTGTCAGCTAAGCTCCAGCCCCTGTCCCATCGCCGCAATGTAGCATCCTTGTGTTTGTTTTACAAATACTTCAATGGATTATGCTCCGATGAGTGTGCTGCTCTGGTACCCCCTCGACGTAAATTCACTAGACTAACTCGACATTCTACTAAATCTCACTCATTCACTGTGGAGGTCCCCAGATGCCGGAGAGCATTCTACTCAAATAGCTTCTTTCCTCGTGCTGCTGGCCTCTGGAACTCCCTCCCTGCCCCCTGTTTCCCCGACAGTACTGACATGCAGAAATTTAAAACTAATGTAAACAGACACCTCGCTGCTAAGATCCCAATTTAAGCTGAACCACCAATCCTTCCCCCCCTTTTCCTTTTTTCTCAGTAGCCCCTTACGTTTACAGTGGCGTCCTGCCTTGTTTGGGGTGAACCATGTAAAAAAAAAAAAAAAAAAAAAAAAAAAATTAATGTCCATTCCAGATAATAGGCCTCCTGATCGGCAGGTTTTTATGTCCAGTGTAAAAAACAGTTCATCATTTTCAAGTAGGCTGGCTGTGTGATCTACCCCAAATGATAACAATATCTATATATATTCCAGCAACCTAATAGGTCTCTCACTGTCAACCAAGCTCCAGTCCCTGTCCCATCGCCGCAATGTAGCATCCTTGTGCTTGTTCTACAAATACTTCAATGGATTATGCTCCGATGAATTGGCTACTCTGGTGCTCCCTCGACGTAAATTCACTAGACCAACTCGACAATCAACTAAATCTCATCCATCCACTGTGGAGGTCCCCAGATGCCGGAGAGCTTTCTACTCAAATAGCTTCTTTCCTCGTGCTGCTAGCCTCTGGAACTCCCATCCCTGCCCCCTGTTTTCCCGACAGTACTGACATGCAGAAATTTAAAATTAATGTAAACAGACATCTCGCTGCGCAGATCCCAATTTAGGTTGACTCCCCCCCCCCACCTTCTCCCCTTTTCTTTCTTCTCAGTAGCCCCTTTCCTCTACAGTGGCGGCCTGCCTTGTTTGAGGTGAACTATGTTTAAAAAAAAACAAAAAAAAACATCCACTACCAGCACCATCAACTTACATTATCACTTTAAAACAGGGGTTCATGCTGGGAGATCAGACCACTTGAAATCTTACAGAATTAATGTCCACTCCAGATAATAGGCCTCTTGATCGGCAGGTTTTTATGTCCAGTGATAAAACAGTCCATCATTTTCGAGTAGGCTGGCTGTGTAATTTACCCCAAATGACACCAATATCTATATATATTCCAGCAAGACGAGCAGAGAGGGTCAGTTGGTTACTGCTTGGTCTGAGAGACAGAGGGGCCCTCGGGGCCTTGGGCATAGGGACTGTTTGTGTTTGTCTATTATTGAAAGTCTGTCATTCTGTAGAAAGCCAGGTGTCACTGTAACCGCAAATAAAATATTGTTGCTTGTTTAAACTCGACTTGTGATTGTTTAGAAGTAAAATCCTTTTCTTACAGCAGATTGACATTACGGTCAGCATCGAGATCAAGCACTAAATGCGGATGAAGACAACGAGCGGACGATCACGGCCTGTGCAGTAAATGCACGCAAACACAAGTTCACAGAAATATCAAATCTTCATTTTAATATGATACAAGAAAACATCGAACACAATTGTAAAAAAAAAGTTAATAGATAATACGTGGAAAAACAATCTCAGCACATGTTCAGACATTTTAACAAAATACATTGTTTATAAATGGATTTGCCGATATCTCTACAAATCGATTTATATTCTCAATTAAGCAGATTTTTATTCAAGTCACCTCTTTTCTATCGAGCACCTGTTTTGACAGAATTCTATCTCTTTTTCTGATTGTATATAAAAAATATCTATATACAATCATCATCATCATCATCATCATCATCATCATTAGTTTAACGTCTATTCTACACGCTGGCAAATATCTATATACAACTAAAATAATTTTCGTTTCCAAATTAATTGAAATTTTGCATTTTTTATTATATATATATATATATATATATATATATATATATATATATTAGATTATTTAAATTCCAATGACCAAAATTCAATCTTTACTGATATTATTTATTTTTTGCAATGGCAGACTTGATGATGGTTTTACAATTGTGTTGCAACGTGTAATATAATAAATTTAAACACAATTACACTCTACTCTTCAGAAACCACAATAAAAAACATTTATAAAGATGTTATATCATGCAGAAAGTTCATAGAAAAAAACAGAAAGCAGACAACATTCACGCAAGACCCCCCACCACCAATAATAGAATAACAAAATTTAAATCAAACTGCCATTATGAATCTATTGTACGGAACTACTCCTTATTTATTAATTTTATATGTACATAAAAGTAATCCATGGACATGTGTTTCTGACTATCAGTCGTCATCAGCATGGCTAACTTGGGCAAAGATCAACCTTCAACATCATTGTCAATAGTCTGGAGTTTTACCACCGGACCATGATGCCTTGCTCTGAAATATGTACGATTTTTATCACCGGAATTTTTAAGTTATGTATTTTTGTAATTGTTATCGATGCTGAAACAAGTATGCACATATGTAGCCAATAATTGTTGTATAAAAAAAATGTATACTTGCTTGCGGCATCTAGGGTGATTGTGTAACTGAGTTCGAATCTCGCGACCATCTGAAATTATCATCTCCTACACTGATGATAGTGGAAACTTGAAACGCTGACGTATGTAGGTAAAAATAATTTAATATTTACTTAAATAAATATTTTATAAGCCTCTTTAAGAAATTGAAGTTGAGCCCTGTTCGTGAAATCACGTAGCTATATGGCATGTTCCGACAACGTTCATCGAACACTCTCTCAACACTCAGTCTACTGTCTGTGCCGGCTTGGCATAAATAGAATTTAATTCCCTTTCTTTATGTGGTAATCTCTTGTGGCCATTTTGTTAGGGTGCTTGCTTGCAGAGTCTAGGGTGATTCTGTAACTGGGTTTGAATCTTGAGACTGTCTGAAATTATCATCTCCTACACTGATGATAGCGGAAGCTTAAAACACCAGCGTATGTAGGTAAACATAATTTAATATTTACTTAAATAAATATTGTTATATATATATATTTAAAATATAGTCATCCACAGACATGTGTTTCGCCTTTTCAAGACTCATCAGTATGGCTAGACACAGCAAGCACACTCGAACCCCCAACATTAGTCAATATCTATAATGACAACCCAACACTCTACTCCCTGATATAACTTGTCTGAAGATAAATGGAAGATTAATACATCGCTTAGAAACGAATGTTTACATTCATTTGTTTACTTTGTTTCAACCACAGAGAGGATTCAATTATTTTTATGGAAGAATCTTGCTTTACGCTAAAGTTGAAATCGTCATTTCCTCCATATATATATATAAATATATAAATATATATATATATATATATATATAGTATAAATTTTTATTCATACAAACATTATTGGTTACATATGTGCATACATGTTTCAGCTGCGATCTCTTGAGAGAACCAGCTTCTTCAGACCTTTAGAAAAAATGAAATTAGAAATAGCAAACTTTATAATTATGCGGTATTCTTCCGGTTTGGAAGGGATGGGTGTGTACCTAAACAGGCAAGATTCATATTCAATTACACATTCGGGCCACTCCTTTGCTTTTTACCATTTAAAGTTTATTGAGAATGTTTGACCGCTTCCAAATCCTTCTATACATTTCATTACCCCATTAACATATTCAACTCCATCTAAGTATAAACATTTGCATGTGTGTGCTCGTAAAAGTATCGATTTGACCCATAAAGAGGCCAAATATTTTGGACAGGCTCTTTCCAAGCTGACCTATATATAAACTTTATTCATACGCGCACATATATACAAACCCACATATACACACACACACATATCCATATACACACACGGCTATACGTACATATACATATAAATGCATGCACACACACACATGTATATATATATATATATATATATATATATGTATATATATAGATACACATATATATATTTTCATATCTAAACACACTCGTATCCGTAAACGAAAAAATACTAATACAAACAGCATTTATTCACATACATATACATTTATACATATATATATATATATATATATACATTTATAGACATTTATACATATATATATACATTTATACATATATAGACATATATATATATATATATATATATATAGACATTTATACATATTTATACATATATATACATTTATATATATATATATATATATATATATATATATATATATATAAATGGCTATATATGTATAAATGTATATATATGTATAAATATGTATAAATTACTATATCTATTAATAATGGAGTTTATGTATCTGTCTGTCTGGCTGTCTGTCTGAAGCCAAAACTCCAGTATGACTATTTAACTGAAACTAATCTTTTTGAAATTCTTTATATACTGTCATCAAAACGCGTTCAGACATCAGATGGGTGTTGCCATTAACATAAGTCATTCCTTTAAACCTTCAATTAAATTCATATTTACAAATATACACTTATAACTGCTATTATCCAATTTATATATGTATTTACAATATTTTCCGATAAGGTTATATTAATAAACATTATTCATACAATTAATTAAAGCCATTTTCATCATAACCGGCGTGTTTTCTAAACCATTTCAACGCGAGTACTGTTAAAATTGCAAAGTTATTGGCTGTTTAATAAGTGGCGTCCTCCCTCCCTCCGGTAATTAAATATGGCGATCTGATTAAGCAGCCGATTAGTTGTTTAATCAGTGGTGTCATCCCTCCCTCCGGTAATTAAATATGGCGATCTGATTAAGCAGCCGATGTTAATATGTAAACAACAACGCTGGTATCTACCGTGCTCAGTTTTCCATTTTTAAAACCGTCCTAAGTTTGTTTATTCTTAGCCATTATGTTTTAAAACACAAATTTATTAAATCAAATTGTTTAATTAAAATAATAATTGATTTAAAAATTACTATATAAAAACGCGAGCACGCGCGCACGCACACACACACACAGTTCAGGTAAACTTTTTCTTTCCGAGAATTAAAAAACTTTTCGTGTTTACTGTATTTGATTTCTTAATACTTTCATATCCAATATTATCATTTTTTCACGACCTCAACAGAATTTATGATTCCATGTTTTATTTATTAAAAAAAAAGATGTGATTTTTTTTTCTTTAATGTCAACAAAATAAACTAACACATTGTACTGGAAAACTATACAACTGATTGTAGAATCAAATTGTTTAATTAAAAAAAGGTCATTAAACAAACACACACACACACACACACACTGTGTTCACTGTATTTGATTTTTTGGTGCTTTTTCATTTTAGGACCCACGCTAACTTTGACCCCATCGTTACAGTTAGGGTTAGGTTTTTTTTTTCCTTTTTAATTAAAAATATTTACATGTATAGGGGGGGGGGGGGAATAAAAAAATTGGGGGAAGGCGGTCAAAAAAATTTTTTTTTTTTTTTCTTAACTAAAAAATATTTCTATGACTGGTAATATAAACAAATTGAGGGGGGTACAAAAGTTTTTTTTTCTTTCTTTTTAAACTACAAGTCTTTCTATTTATGGGCGAGGGTACAACAAAAATCGGGGTAGGATCGAATTTTTTTTCCTTTATTTTCAACTAAAAATAATCTTGGTCATAAACACAGAAAATCAATGTCTAACCACCACAGAAATATGACTGGGGCTCCATTGGCTTACGCGTGAGCCTTCATTTCTGATGCGGCAGCCTAGCAAAAATATGCGACCGGAGGGAGCATATATTTGCTAGTATGTATAAATGACTATATATATATAAATGTCTATATATATATAAATGTCTATATATGTATAAATGTATATATATATATATATATATATAAAAATGTCTATATATATATAAATGTCTATATATGTATAAATGTATATATATGTATAAATTTCCATATATATATTAATGTCTATATATGCATAAATGTATATATATATATATGTATAAATGTCTATATATATATATATATGTATAAATGTCTATATATATATATAAATGTATATATATTATGTATAAATGTATATATATTATATATAAATTTCTATATATGTATAAATGTCTATATATATATATATATAAATGTCTATACATATAATATTTGAGTGTAGAATTATAACGATAATTAAATTATCGTTTAATAATAATAATCTATCGTGATAGTGTAAAGCTCAATATATTAAATAGAGCAATTTATTTTAGAGGTAAAAGATGAGAATAAAACATTGTAAAGATACAATATTTATTAAAAACATCAAAAGTCTATATATATATATATATATATATATATATATATATATATATATATATAGACACTTATATATATATATATAGACATTTATATATATATATATATATATAGACATTTATATGCATATATATACATTTATATATATATATATATACATTTATACATATATAGACAGCCAATGAAGTAAATTATGTTAACCTAGTATTACGTTACTAAATAAAACCTGCAACTTTATACACACCTAGTCAATAATATATTCATATATATATATATTACTAGCCAATATCTACATATTTCTATCTAAAAATGCATCTCCATCTAAGTTCATATATCCCTATACATACATATACATATCCACGTACATATCACCACAGATACTATACGTCTATTTTTGCTAGGCTGCGCGTTCTTGGGTGCTGAGACAAAAAAAAAAATTAAAAATTTGTCTCCGAATACCATTTTGTTTATAAAGGGAAAAAAAATTTCTTTTTTTTTTTCGGCCAAATTTTTTTTTTTTCCCCACCAAAAAAAAAAAAAAAAAAAAAATCGGGGGAGGGGGTGGGTGAAATTACCTCCCCCCCCCAAAAAAAAATCGAGAGCGAACGCAGACCCCAATGTATTTTCGAAGAACAGTTATACGATCATTCATTTGTAACTGGAAGAAGTGAAAAAAAAAACGATTTCTTTATCTATTTAAAATTTGATAGGATTTTATCACTTGCCTATAGCTCAGACGGTAGAGCGTCCGGCGGTTAGCGTCAAGGTTGCGAGTTTGAATCGTGGCCTGGGTGCCAAAATTATTTATTGTTTATTTCTGACTTTGAAATTTCGTTTACAAAAATTTTCCAGGACGGACAGACAGACAGACAGAATGACTGACAGAGAAGGTGCTTTTTATATTATAAGTGGATAAATGGGTGGCCAGGGCTATTGTAGACCTAAAATGTTATGCTTCCTAGTAAATAAAGGAAGCATAAGAAAATGGTTGTGTTTCAATTTGATCCCTTGCTTTCTTTCCGATCTGCTCTTCTCAAACTGCCAGAGCTTCAAAATGGCTGCCATCTTATCTTGTTACTTAAGGGAAATTGGCAGCAAGAAAATGTATTTTATGCTTACATGATCAAATAAATGGCAGAGATGTTCTTATCAACTCGGATAAAACATTCGTAATTTTTGCTTTATATTAATATATTTTTCCATTGCTTTTCTTCCTTTCTGTTTATCTAATATATAAACTTATGTTAGCCGGATTGACTGGACCTAAATAGCAAGTAAACTGACAAATCAAACTTTGATTCTGACTAGCCAATTTTCATTTTTTATTTATTTTTGTTTCTTTTTATGGAAATCGCTTCAAACAAGGCATGAAGCCACTTGATGTAAGGAGCTAAAAAAGAATACCATGTCAAGGTCAAAAACTAGCCAATGATAAGTGTGAAATAGATAGATTCTGTTGTACCATGTCAATTGCAATAAACTAATGTACTTTCTTACAATTAGTTTTTTAATTACTTAATCCGGCTTGGCAGTTTGGTAATATGTAGACATTATTAAATAATCACCTTAAAAGTGTAAAAATGCACTGAGCAGCACATTTAGTGAGTTGCATGTTTATGGTGCATATGAATAAGAGACTTGCTGTAGGTGAGAGATGTTCGGCCAAGAGAAGGTGGAGGAGGGCACAGAAGAAATTGAAAATGTCTCTCATATTATATTTGGCCACCCAGAATTTTATTTCTCTTTGAAAAATAAATTGGTGTTTCGTTAAAACATGCTGAGATGAAGAATTTGAAAAAAACTAATGTTCTAAGATTGTCAACAGATCGGCCTTTTTAAGTGGATACTGTCGAGCCGTTATCTCAAATGGATATCTGGGTGGTCTCTCTGGGTGGTTGGATGAGAATGGGTGAGAAGAAGACTGGACATTTGGAATTTCCGGTCAAAAGTACATATGAAGAGTTTGAATGCAAAACGCGATAAACGCCATTTTCAAAATCCCGAAACCGTCCCTACAAAAAGTGTTGCATTTCAACACTCGACGGCAACCAACAATTATGTGTTACATAATATGATACCGAAATAATTTATTTTTGATTTCAATTAAAATCAGCTTTCATTCGAAGTCTAGATTTAATATATTCGTGTTTTTATTGTTTACGGTCTCAATTTAAACGAATTTGATTTATCGCGTTTTGCGGTTAAACTCTTCATATATTCAAGGAGATGGGCAGGGGAGGTCACTTATTCTTTACATTCTGGGCATGAAAGAGGCAGTTTGGTCTCCTGAATGCTGACAGGAGTTGGGTATGTGTGTCTTTCCAAGCAAGATGGGCTCTGGGACTTGTGTTTTGATTTGGTGGGGCAAAAATCTCTCATTTCGCAAGTCTGTTGTTCAGAAACCAGTTGTAACCTCCAAAAAATAAACCAGTTATTTGTTTTAAACGAGAGTCGTATTTTTATTTGGACGGAGAATTCTTCTGTTGCAGCATTGACTGAGACAACACTGCGACCAGCGTCGGAAGCGAGCAACAACTTTGGACCGACACAACGAGCTAACGATCACGGCCTGTGAAAAATCAGTCATGGGGAATAATTCTTATTCTTTTAGTAAGGGTTAGGGTTAGGATTAGGATTAGGGTTAGGGTTAGGATTAGGGTTGGGGTTAGGGTTAGGGTTAGGATTAGGGTTAGGGTTAGGGTTAGGATTAGGGTTAGGGTTAGGGTTTCTCATTTGCTTTTATTCACTTTTAATTTAGATACTGAACCTAACAATAAAAAAAATTCGAATTCAGCAAGGGGAATAACTCATATTTTTAATTGAAGATTCTAAAAATGGTTGCCTCCCTTACACCTGAAATTTTTTTTATATATAAGTTTACAAAAACTGGGCAAATACCGCATCCCAGGTAACGCCGAGTAGATACAGCTAGTTTTTTTTTATATTCTTCTTCTCAACATTCGATTAAGTCGATGAACATTCGACGTAGTTTAAAACAACATGAAATCTTTTCAAATAAATTGAACCCTTTTATTTACATACTTATTCTTCTTGAAAAGGCCTATTAAAGTTGTAGGTGAAATGTTAGTCACTTATAGGCTCCAAAACTACTCAACAGAAGTGTGCCACATTTTGCAGGAAGCATCTTTGAGATATCTGGAGAGGAGGAAAGCGGGAATAAGAACTAACATATTTCTACTGCTACTCTCTTGGCCTTTTGGCCGGGATCAATGTGTAGTATCTATTCCGATGGATACTGCAACCCATAGACTGGTATTGTCTTGGCCTTCGGGGCTTGATTTACGTCGGTGTATGGGTCTGTCCTGTGCAGTTCTAGGAGCTCCACCCTCCCAGGCTTTGCCTCCCCTCTTTGGGGAGGAGTAAGTTTATTGCTTACTGCCTGAGGCGCCCCTACCGGGGAATGCCGACGGGGCTGCCCAGGCAATTTTTAATGGCCAGAGTGCTCACCTCTCGGCCACTGGCTTTTCAAACCCCACTTTCACAACCCGACCTTGAGTCACATCTTACTTGTGGGAGTAAGATAAAACTGGCCTTGTGCCTAACTCCTGGAGAGGAGTAAATAAATACTCTTTATAGCACTTCTTTCCAAGGCGGCTGAGATCGGCCTCTCACCCGACTACTGGGGATTTCCAAATCTCAAGCATTCCACGTGTCAATACCAACGAAGCCTCGGATAGAGAAAAGAAAAAAAAACAGTGGATTATAGCCGAATAGGAATGATAAACGGAAGCGAACTTGCTGGAAATCACCCCCCCCCCAACCCCTCGCTTCAAATAAAGCATATTTCCGCAAATTAGCGAAGAACTCGCATCACTGCATTATTGCTATGCCCTTTTAAATGGCGTAGATGGTTGCTTCAGCTCAAAATAAATGTGATATCACAAATGACGTGTGTGGCCAACAAGAATCGAATAAGTAAAATAATAAATAAATAAAGATGTTAATCAAGGAAATGAAAGCCGCAGACGGATGTCGGTGTCACGAGTTCAACTTGGATGATCATCGGAAAGTGGGAACCAGGAAAGGGGATGGATGGGGAGAACAGAAATTGGAAGATAACCTTGCCTGATCTTTCGGTGGGGTTGGAGGTTTCATCTTTCTTGGAGAGTCAAAGAAATTGCAAAAGAATGCCTTCAATTATTCAGACATATTCTTGGTACTCAAAGAACCTAGAAACGTAAAAGGTGAATACAATATATATTCATTCATCAAATATTCAAACAAGGAATATAAAAAAAGTCTTTTTCCTTAATCCGTGGATTTTCAAAGATATGCTCTCATCATATCTACCCACACTGAAGAGCTGTGATACAGCGAAACAGTCTGTATGTGGATGACTATTTAAGCTCGCTTTCTCGGGTAGAGCTTATCGTAAGAGAATCGCCATTTGCCACTAGCTGAAAAGGCATGGCTCATTGGTTAAAACCAATTCGAGCTACCGGCATTTGACAATGTTTACATTGAGAATCTTCTTACATTCAGTCAATATCGCATGATAGCATAAGGGGTAGGAGCGCCGACTTTCAGCTCGGCGGTTGAGTTTCAATCCCAGCTTGAGGCACTAGCTTGTCTAGCCGCACTGAAGAGCTGTGATACAGCGACACAGTCTGCATGTGGATGACTATATATATATATATATATATATATATATATACAGGGTGGGCCAAAATAATAAATTTGAATAACTTGAATTTGAATAACTTCCACAAAATAAAAGTTAAACTCACCAAACTTTATGTGTGTGTAGACTGACCCTTCCGAGATTTTTTGAAATAAACAAAACAAATTTTAGCCGAAAAACACTTCTTAAAACTTACAAAAACTAAAGTATTGTTTTTTACACTGTTTTGAGTTTTTTAAGCAAAAATAATGTTTTCTAAATGAGGGTACGTTCCTTAGGGCTAATACGGCTCATGCTTGCTTCGGAAGGGGTTCTTTACTCATTCTAAAAAAAAAAAAAAAAAAATCAATAAATAAAAAAGTTATGAATTTTTAAAAATAGGACCCTTATTTTTGCCCACCCTGTATATATATATATATATATATATATATAAACAAGATTTTGTTACATTTCAAAGTCCAAGATTTTATTTATCTTACAAAATATTTTTTTTCAATGCATTCAACTTTTCGTACAACTTTATGGTTCCGTTTCGTTCAACAGGAGACCAACCAACATTAATATGTCAACATCTTTCCTCTTATGAACTCTTTACTAAGGTACCTTTAGATGAAACTATAACTATTTGTGCCGACGCTCTCTATGAAGGTTGCCTGACTGCCCCTAGTTTCCCTAGGGAGATCTTCACAGAATTGATACTTCTATGCACTAAATCAATCGAGTTCAGCTTCGAGAATATTATGTCAGGTCGATGGGGTCTCAATGGGTAGTCCATTGGCCCCCACTTTAGCTGATATCTTCGTCGGATATTACAAATCCGTTTTATTTAGGTCTGTAAAGATGCCCACTACTTATGTTAGATATGTGGATGACACTTTTGCGATATTTTCTTTGCAGAGTGAGGCACTGGCATTCTTTCATAAGTTAAATTCTATTCATGAGGCTCTAAAGTTTACGATGGAAAGTGAGAAGGATAATTGTCTTCCCTTCTTAGATGTTCTTGTTGAACGTTCAAGGGGTGGCTTTCTCACTTCCATCTACAGGAAGCCTACTTTTACGGGCCTGTATGTAAACTGGTCTTCTTTTGTGCCTAAGTCTAGAAAGGTAGGCTTAATTTACACTTTGGTGCATAGAGCCCTCGTGATTTGTTCTCCAAGTAGATTAGAGTGTGAACTTCAGGGATATATTCATTGATAATGGTTATCCTGAGGACCTTATCAATGATTGCATCAATAAAAAGGTTGCTGACTTTAAATCCCCTAAAATATTTGGGCTTGTAAAATGCCCCATTTATTTAAAATTACCTTGGATAGGGGGAAATAGTAATAAACTAGGTAAACAGATTGTTGATAGCATTAGCAATTGGTTCTACTCTGTTTCCTTACGATTAGTTTATGCTACTAGACCTGCTTTTTCTTTCCTTTCGTAAGGATAGTGTGCCCTATACAAATTATAGTAATATTGTATACCAATTTAAATGCCAATGTGATGCTGGCCATATAGGGCACACTTCCTTGCATTTGCAGACCCGCATAAACCAGCACGTTCCATCAAATATACGTCAGGGAAGGGTAGGATCTTTGTGTTACCCCTCCCCTAATTCTTTGGACTCTGCTATTGGCCAGCATTTGGTTGAAAACCCTAGCTGTGCCAGTGGCTATAAAATAGACCGTTTTGAGGTCTTGCATCGAGCAGATTCCAAGAACCATTTGAAAATATTGGAATCTGTCTCTATCGCTATTCGAAAACCTTCCTTGTGCCGGCAGAAGGAATTTGTAAGATCGCTTAATCTCTTTAGGGAACTTTAGACTCCCTCGCAATTTTTTTTTTTTGTTCTTTCACCCTAACGTAGTGTCTTTTAATCGACTTGTAACGAAATCATTAAATTGAATTTTAATCGCTTTATCGTTAATTTTGGCACACTCAATTCCCAATTTTGCTCTTTCTTTCGACGTTATTATTAATTAAAACTATCGATTTTCTCCTGACGAGATAATAGTCGATAGGGCCTTTGAGAGATTTCCGCGCATTCTTTTTAAATGTATTAGTTCTATTGCACAAATTTTAGCAAGTAAAAAACTACTGAACGAATCCATTTCAAGTATTTATTTGAATGGAGAAAGCAAATCTGTTTTCATTTCTTTTCACTTTCTGCTTTTTCTACCGATTTATACGTTCTTTTTCTTTTTTTAAACTTTCAAGTTTTCATTCTTTTTTTTTATAAAAAAAAAAGGACAGAACTTTCGTTCCAACCTGATACATGTTATTTGCAACTTCATTCGCAACCTGGGTATATTCATAGATAGGCTAACAACAAAAATGTATATAAATACACCTTTTGTTTTTTCAAGGACATCTGCTTGCAAGTATGAAGTGTGAAAATAGGAAATTTCTCAGGTTCACAAAAAAACCTTCCGGAAACAGAAAACAAGAAAAATATTTTTTTGTTGTTTTCCACAAAACAACAACGGATATTTTTCAGATGCGTCCGTCCAACCGATGAGTTTAGTGATCAAAATGCTATTTTAAAACTAACTCTGAAGGCAAACTAAAATGCTATTTGAAACTTAAGCGTGACAGACCAACGAAAATGCTATTTTAAAACAAACTCTGACATGCAAACTAAAATGCTATTTGAAACTTAAGCGTGACAGACCAAATAGTAAACTCCTCACACTAGGCATTATCCTGTATCTCTACAAAGCCACCATCCGCCCATGCATGGAGTATTGTTGCCACATCTGGGCTGGTGCATCATCTACTAGTCTCTCCCTCCTTGACAAAGTCCAAAAAAGAGTCGCCAACCAAATAGGTCCCTCACTGTCAACCAAGCTCTAGTCCCTGTCCCATCGCCGCAATGTAGCATCCTTGTGCTTGTTTTACAAATACTTCAATGGATTATGCTCCGATGAATTGGCTACTCTGGTGCCCCCTCGACGTAAATTCACTAAACTAACTCGACAATCAACTAAATCTCATTAATTCACTGTGGAGGTCCCCAGATGCCGGAGAGCCTTCTACTCAGATAGCTTCCTTCCTCGTGCTGCTGGCCTCTGGAACTCCCTTCCTGCCCCCTGTTTCCCCGACAGTACTGACATGCAGAAATTTAAAACTGATGTAAACAAACATCTCGCTGCCCAGATCCCAATTTAGGTTGAACCCCCCCCCAACCTTCTCCCCTTTTCTTTCTTCTCAGTAGCCCCTTACGACTACAGTGGCGTCCTGCCTTGTTTGGAGTGAACCATGTTAAAAAAAAAAATTTAAAAAATGCTATTTCAAAACAAACTCTGACAGGCAAACTAAAATGCTATTTGAAACTTAAGCGTGACAGACCAACGAAAATGCTATTTCAAAACTAACTCTGACAGACTAACTAAAATGCTATTTGAAACTTAAGCGTGACAGACCAACGAAAATGCTATTTCAAAACTAACTCTGACAGACTAACTAAAATGCTATTTGAAACTTAAGCGTGACAGACCAACGATAATGCTATTTAAAACTAACTCTGACAGGCAAACTAAAATGCTATTTGAAACTTAAGCGTGACAGACCAACGATAATGCTATTTAAAACTAACTCTGACAGGCAAACTAAAATGCTATTTGAAACTTAAGCGTGACAGACCAACGAAAATGCTATTTCAAAACTAACTCTGACATGCAAACTAAAATGCTATTTGAAACTTAAGCGTGACAGACCAACGAAAATGCTATTTCAAAACTAACTCTGACAGACTAACTAAAATGCTATTTGAAACTTAAGCGTGACAGACCAACGATAATGCTATTTAAAACTAACTCTGACAGGCAAACTAAAATGCTATTTGAAACTTAAGCGTGACAGACCAACGAAAATGCTATTTTAAAACTAACTCTGACAGGCAAATTAAAATGCTATTTGAAACTTAAATGTGACAGACCAACGAAAATGCTATTTTAAAACTAACTCTGACAGACTAACTAAAATGCTATTTGAAATTTAAGCGTGACAGACCAACGAAAATGCTATTTAAGACAAACTCTGACATGCAAACTAAAATGCTATTTGAAACTTAAGCGTGACAGACCAACGAAAATGCTATTTCAAAACTAACTCTGACAGACTAACTAAAATGCTATTTGAAACTTAAGCGTGACAGACCAACGATAATGCTATTTTAAAACTAACTCTGACAGGCAAACTAAAATGCTATTTGAAACTTAAGCGTGACAGACCAACGAAAATGCTATTTTAAAACTAACTCTGACAGGCAAATTAAAATGCTATTTGAAACTTAAATGTGACAGACCAACGATAATGCTATTTCAAAACTAACTCTGACAGGCAAACTAAAATGCTATTTGAAACTTAAGCGTGACAGACCAACGAAAATGCTATTTCAAAACAAATTTAGACAGGCAAACTAAAATGCTATTTGAAACTTAAGCGTGACAGACCAACAAAAATGCTATTTCAAAACAAACTCTGACAGGCAAACTAAAATGCTATTTGAAACTTAAGCCTGACAGACCAACGAAAATGCTATTTCAAAACTAACTCTGACAGGCAAACTAAAATGCTATTTGAAACGTAAGCGTGACAGACCAACGAAAATGCTATTTAAAAACTAACTTTGACAGACTAACTAAAATGCTATTTGAAAATTAAGCGTGACAGACCAACGAAAATGCTATTTCAAAACAAACTCTGACATACCAACGAAAATGCTATTTCCAACATAAACGCAACAGACCAACGAAAATGCTATTTCAAAACAAACTCTGACACACTAACTACCATGCTATCCAAATTTAAGCTTGACAGACCAACGAAAATGCTACTTCAAACTTAAGTGTGACAGAGTGACCAACAAAAAAGACACTCTTACAGTTAATACTATGTGTCCATTCAATGTTTGCATTTAGTGCTGAAAATGTTATTTCAAACTGAGACCTGACAGACCGACAGAGTCTCACAGAGTGATGCAAGGACGGATCTAAAAAAATGATTCCCAAAAGAAAACAAAACTTGCAGAAATATTTGAATTTCTCAAAAAAATTACTAAAAGAAAAAATAAACAAAGATTTTTAGTATTTTTATTTTTAGCTGCAAATATCAATCTCTTTCTTTCTCTTTTTTTTTTTACTTTTTAAAAATCTTTTTATCACTATTTTTTTTACCCCCACCCGGCTTTTTAAAAAAAGTTTTTTCACTTTTTTCCTCACTCATATTCTTTCATGTTGTTTTTCCGTTGATCTCTGTTTTCATTCTCTCCAACACTTATTGACTGTCTTATTTCCTCACCTTTTTTTTTACCCCCATCTCGGTCACTTTCTCCTTCTGACTGAAGTGAATGTATTTTTATCTATTTTTATTCTACCTTCCTCATTAGTTTTATTTTTTATTTTTTTACTCTTTTTATCACTCTACCTTTAATATCATTCTCTTATTACCCCCCCCCTATCAATTTTCTTTTATTTCCCCCTCCCTCATTCACTTTCTTTTATCCCTTACAGTTAACTTTTTCTGCCTCCTCTCTTTAACTTTCTTTTATTCTTCTCCTCACTTTTATCCCTCCAAATAAATGTTCTTTTATTCTCCCCCTCATTAACTTTCTTTTATTTACCCCCTACCGACTTTCTTGTTTTCTCCCCCCCCCCCACATCTTTTATTATTCTCTCATTAACTTTCTTTTATTTACCCCTTACTGACTTTTTTTATTCCCCCGCCCCTCATTAACTTTCTTTTATTTACCCCTTACTGACTTTTTTATCCCCCTCCCTCATTAACTTTCTTTTATTTACCCCTTACTGACTTTTTTTATTCCCCTCCCCTCATTAACTTTCTTTTATTTACCCCTTACTGACTTTTTTATTCCCCCCCCCCCTCATTAACTTTCTTTTATTTACCCCTTACTGACTTTTTTATTCCCCCCCCCTCATTAACTTTCTTTTATTTACCCCTTACTGACTTTTTTTATCCCCCCCTCATTAACTTTCTTTTATTTACCCCTTACTGACTTTTTTTATTCCCCCCCCCCATTAACTTTCTTTTATTTACCCCTTACTGACTTTTTTTATTCCCCCCACCCATTAACTTTCTTTTATTCTCTTCCTTATTAACTTTCTATTATTTCCCCATTAAATTTCTTTCTTTTTTTTTTTAAATTAATGGGTGAGAGGATACAAGAAAGTTAGTAGGGAGTAAATAAGGGAAAATTTACTAGAGAGGGGGGGGGGGCTCTAGTTAACTTTCTCTTATTTACTCCCTACTAACTTTCTTGTTTTATCCTCTCACGCATTATTTTTTTTTAGTCACCCCCTAGTGACTTTCTGGTATTCTCCCCCTCTCTCACTAACATTCTTTTATGCCCTCCTACTCCTATTAACAACTTCTTGGCTTTTTTGCTAAGATCAAAGTGTAGTATCTGTTCCAATGGATACTGCACCCCCATAGACTGGTATTGTCTTGGCATTCGGGGCTTGATTTACACCGGTCTATGGGTCTGTCCTGTGCAGTTCTAGGAGGTCCACCCTCCCAGACTTCGCCTCCCCTTTTTGAGGAGGAGTAAGTTTATTGCTTACTGTCTGAGGCGCCTCTACCGGGGAATGCCGACGGAGCTGCCCAGGCAATTTTTAAACCCCACTTTCCCGACCCGACCTTGGATTACATCTTGTGGGAGTAAGATAAAAACTGGCCTTGTGCCTAACTCCTGGAGAGGAGTAAATCAATACTCCTATTAACAGTCTTTTATCCCACTAACGTCATTATATTCTTCTCCTACCCCTACCATTTTCTTTACCCCCCCCCGGAATAATCTTTCTTATATTCTTTTTTTCCCTTTCAATAACATTCTTTTACCCCTCCGCCTCACCATTTCCTTTATTCTCCTCCTTCACCCCCCTCTTTCACTATTTTTTTTCTTTTCCGTCGTTTTCTGGACATTTTCCTTCCTTCTTTCTTTCTTTCCCTTTATTTTCGAATTTCTATTTCACCCTTCATCCATTTATTTCCACAAACAACGCTCCCCCTCTCTCTCTCTCTCTCTCTCTCTCTCTCTCTCTCTCTCTCTCTCTCTCTCTATCGCCCCTTCTCTCTCTCTTTCTCTTTTTTTTTGTCATTTCACTTCCTCTCTTTCCTTAACGTTGCTTCACCACTATCTCCCCCCCCCTCTCTCTCTCTCGTCCTTTATCTCCCCCCCACACACACACACTTTCTCTAATCTACCACCATTTATGTAGAACTATCAATTTTATGCTTTTTTTATTGATTTAAATTACAAGAATTTTAAATCTCAGATCAGTTAAACAAATTTTTTTTCCAGATTCTTTGATTATTTTCGTTTTTTTTTTTCCATCTATTTCGTTTATTTGTTTTGAAGTGTCAGGTGTCATAACTAAGCTAACATCTTCAAGTTTCATTCATGAAGCTGTTTTAGATGATGGCAAGGAGCGTGTGTGTATGTGGGGGGGCACAGATTAAACTATAATGGGGAGGGGGGGATATATTCTTGGGTATTATATGAGGAGTATAATACAATACAATCAGCATTTATGAGGGGAGAGATTTTATTTTATTTAGAAGAAGAAGAAGAAGAAGAAGAAGAAGAAGAAGAAGAAGAAGAAGAAGAAAGAATAATAATAATAAGAAGAAGAAGAAGAAGAAGAAAGAATAATAATAAGAAGAAGAAAGAAGAAGAAAAAGAAGAAGAAGAAGAAGAAGAAGAAGAAAGAATAAAAATAATAAGAAGAAGAAGAAGAAGAAGAAAGAATAAAAATAATAATAAGAAGAAGAAGAAGAAGAAGAAAGTGGAGAAAGAAGAAGAAGAATAAGAATAATAAGAAGAAGAAGTAGAAGAAAAAGAAGAAGAAGGAAGTGGAGAAAGAAGAAGAAGAAAGTGGAGAAAGATGAAGAAGAAGAAGAAGAAGAAGAAAGTGGAGAAAGATGAAGAAGAAGAAGAAGAAGAAGAAAGTGGAGAAAGATGAAGAAGAAGAAGAAGAAGAAGAAGAAGAAGAAGAAAGTGGAGAAAGATGAAGAATAAGAAGTAGAAGAAGAAGAAGAAGAAGAAGAAGAAGAAGAAGAAGAAAGTAGAGAAAGATGAAGAAGAAGAATAAGAAGAAGAAGAAGAATAATAATAAGAAGAAAGTGGAGAAAGATGAAGAAGAAGAATAAGAAGAAGAAGAAGAAGAAAGTGGAGAAAGATGAAGAAGAAGAATAAGAAGAAGAAGAAGAAGAAGAAGAAGAAAGTGGAGAAAGATGAAGAAGAAGAAGATGAAGAAGAAGAAGAAAGTGGAGAAAGATGAAGAAGAAGAAGATGAAGAAGAAGAAGAAAGTGGAGAAAGATGAAGAAGAAGAAGAAGAAGAAGAAGAAGAAAGTGGAGAAAGATGAAGAAGAAGTAGAAGAAGAAGAAGAAGAAAGTAGAGAAAGATGAAGAAGAAGAAGAAGAAGAAGAAGAAGAAGAAAGTGGAGAAAGATGAAGAAGAAGAAGAAGAAGAAGAAGAAAGTGGAGAAAGATGAAGAAGAATAAGAAGAAGAAGAAGAAGAAGAAAGTGGAGAAAGATGAAGAAGAAGAAGAAGATGAAGAAGAAGAAGAAGAAGAAGAAAGTGGAGAAAGATGAAGAAGAAGAAGAAGAAAGTGGAGAAAGATGAAGAAGAAGAAGAAGAAGAAAGTGGAGAAAGATAAAGAAGAGCAACAAATGGGGAGAAAGATAATAAAAAATATATGGCAAGTTTGTCGTTTACCCCTATTTCAAATTTGTGGCCGTAGTCCGGCCGGCATCAATAGACTGCCTCTCCTGCAGCAAGCGGACACAATTAACAGAAAAAAAACGTCACATAAAATATTTTTTTGGGAAAAATTTAGAATTAAAATTTGTTAAAATTTGCTGGAATAATTTTTTACATGAAAATTAAAAATCAATTAAAATCAAAAATCAATTAAAATTAAAAATCAATTAAAAATAGAATTTTTACTTGATTACTGAAAACCATCAAATAATTCGAATTAAAAAATAAAAGAAACTTTTTTATTTTTTATTTAATTATTTTTAGTGTGCAATCATTTATATCAGTTTTAAACCGTCTAAATTAAACTTAAAACGCTGTTTATGATCATTTGCTACGAGAGAAACAGTCCACTGATGGCGGCACACGGCCACAAATTCGAAATAGGGGCATGTGAGCGAGAAACTACAAAATAGCCGAAAATAATCATAAGTAATAATCATAATAATGATGATAATGATTATGGTGATGATGATGACACCGCCGATGATGATGATGATGATGTTGGTGATGATGATGATTATGGTGATGATGACGATGCTGATGATGGTGATGATGACGACACTGATGATGATGATGATGATGATGATGATGATGATGATGATGATGATGATGATGATGATGACACCGATGATCATCATCATGATTGTGGTGGTGGTGGTGATGATGACGATGACGATAATGATGATGATGATCTTGATCTTTGGTTTAACATCCACTTCACATGCTGGCATGTGTCGGACGGTTTTTAGAAATTTCCTTCCAAACTAACCTATCTCTAGCCATGTACTGTCTGTTTTACATGCTAGTATGCATTGGACGGCTTTTAGAAATTGACCTCCAAACTAACCTATATCTGACCAGGTCTTTATTTATCCCTCTTTCTCTCAAGTCCATCTTTATAACTTCCTCCCATGTTTTTTCTTGGTCCTCTCCTGTGAACTGAACTTGCTACCTCAATTGTTCTATGTCTACAAACCCAGCATCCTCATCCATTCTTCGAACATGACCATACCATCGAAATTTCCTTTTCTGCACACATCTCCCTATACTGTCCAGATTTAATCTTCCTCTGAGGTCATCAGATCTAAGCCTGTCTTTAAGAATCATATTACACATCCATCGTATTATTCTTATATCATTCACCTCCATACAACACATGCCCTCAACCCTTACTGGCCAGATTTTACTTCCATACATCATTACACTACGTACAAATGCCTGATAGACTTTTCCCTTGGTCGACAGTGGTTACGCTCTGCTGGTTAGTAATGCCTGCTGTTATGTCTAGCCTAGAATAAGTCCCTTAGAGTTATCTCCCTTTCCCGGCCCCCAACTCGTTAGGGACTTTTTTATCTCGACACCGGCCGGCAAGCAGCTGCCAGTGCTCTGTTTCTGTAGCCTCGCTGCCGCTATGTAACGGACAAAACTGCATGGTGGAAATTCAATCTCCCCACAGATTCTGACATTTTGGCCATCTTCGGTAAGAGACATTATCCCTTCTCCTTCCTCAAACAGAATTGAATATCGTGCCCGTTATTATCTTTGAACATTTCTCTAATTTAAATGAACTTTATTCTCCCTTCTCATCCCATGTGCGTATCTCCATGTCGATCGCTCGTGATGTGTACCTCTTGCTTCGCAGTATTCTTCATCCCCTAAAATACTCCCTATTAACAGTTTTTTAGATTTGTAGACTCCTCGTTCCTGTTTCGTCGTCATTTATTGTATTCACATTTCTGAACAATGTTTTTATTTCTTTTCAGTTTTTTTTACCTTTTCGAGGGACAATAAAACCTGACATTAAAATAGACCAATGGCTAGGGTGTCCTGTTTCTTCGAAAGGAGTTACTGCTAGCTGTCTTGAGGGTTAAACGCGGCCCTAAGGCAGCATACCTGCAGTTCCCTGAACTTACTCCATCCTCTCCTAACTCTTGCAATCGTACTAGCACCTGCTCCACCCTGTGCTCCAATAGTATCACCAAGGTAACAAAATTTCGTAACAACCTCAATAGCTTCGCTATCCAAATATACTTTCTCCACATTTGAGTTTTCATCCATCTCCATCGTCTTACACTTCTTGCACACAAACTGGTTATCCTCTCTCAAACTACCAATAATTCTACTGAACCTTTTTTGTACCCAATGCTTGCTTACAAGTAGTACAAAAAATTGAGTTGCACTCGACTCCCTATCCACAAACTGAACGGGGGAACTTTCCTTTCTCTCTTTACGGGACTTTCCAACACTACAACAACTGATCATCACTTTGGTAACATTCACATTCAGTCCTTTTTTTTTCCATAGCATTCCATCTATGGAATTTCTCTCGCGATTTGAATAAATAAAAAAAAAGGGAGCAAGTTAGAAAAAGAAAAAAGAGGGAAAGAAAGAAAAAAAGAAAGAAAGAAAATCAGTATGCAAATGAGAGTGTGAATAGAGTATGTCGATTTAAAATCATGGAGTCAATATCAATTCTTCTCTCATGGTAATTTTGTTTTCATCAGATTCTTTTTTTTTTCAAAATCCAAATTATTTTGGTTTCTCACATCTAAATTTGGTCTGTTACATCTAAATTTGGTCTGTCACATGTAAATTGGGGTGGTCACATGTAAATTTGATCTGTCACATCTAAATTTATGTGTCACATGTAAATTTGGTCTGTCACACTTAAGTTTGAAATTGAACACATCTTAAGAATACCCAAATTGAGTGGCATGAACCCTGGTCTCCTGGTCCATTAGCAAACACTCTAACGATTACGCCATGTTCTTGCTTCTTAAAATCATGAAAACAATTCCAATTCTTCTTTTCTAACCAAATTCTTCTCATAATATACTTTTTGCTTCTCCTTGTGAAGTTCACACTGGAAACGATTCAAGATGGCGGACATGAAAGAAGTCAAAGTGAATCTCAGTTGCCATTTTCAAAAACTAAAACTAAAAGAAAAAGAAAAAGAAAGTGATAAAAGGAAAGAAAAAGAAACGAGGATGGAGGAGGAGGAGGAGGAGGAGGAGGAGGAGGAGGAGGAGTGTGAAAGTCTACATTGATAAATAAAATTAGTTGTCATCAAATTCCTATGAGAGTAAAGATAATTTTTCCGTCATCTACCCCAACAATCTGATCAACCATTAAAAATCGTCTGCTGTTCAAAAAAGAAGGAAGAATTTGTTTATAATTCACAACTAGAAAATTACAAGATGAGATTTTTATCAGAAATTATGTTCACTATCTGTAATTCTTAAGCTAAACAAAAGTTAACCTATTTGAAGTCTTTATATATATATATATATATATATATATATATATATATATATATATATATATATAATTATAACCTATTTGAAGTCTTATATATATATATATATATATATATATAATTATATAATTATTAATGACAATATATGTATTAGCATATACCATCAGTTCCTTTTACTTTGTAGTCTCCTTTGAAGATTCAGCTCAATGCTTGTCAATTATTGATAACTAAGCAAAATATAAGTCAGTTTATATTATATTCCAATAACCATGGTTTTACTTTATTATTTTTATTTTTCCACATTTCCAAAAAATATAAAATTTCTGTGAGATATATTTTTTACGGTCCGTTTCATTTGTCTTGTGCCAAACAACATTTTTATGTCAATATCGTCTCTGCAACACTACAAAATCATCAGAAAAAATTCACAAAGAGTAAAAAGTTCTTGGATTAAAGTGTCTTGAAAACACCTACACTATACAGTGATTCATTTTAGGGTGAAAACAAACAAAAAACAAACAAAAAGAGAGAGCAAAAACTCACACGTGGGAGAGCCCACTAATACGCCATTTTGAATTTTTTTTAAATATATCTCACAGAAATTTTATATTATTTGGAAATGTGAAAAAATAAAAATAATAAAATAAAACCATGGTTATTGGAATATAATATGAACTGACTTTATATATATATATATATATATATATATATATATATATATATATATATATATATTATTTAATACCATATTCAATGTTATGAAGGACAAGATTCACATCATTTCACAAAACTGGTTTTGTTTTTTTTAAACAAAAAAAAAACAAGTTTTGTGAAATGATGTGAATCTGTCCATAACATTGGATACGGTATAAAATTAAATTAAAAAAATATTGAATACAACATAGCTCAAGCCTTACACTATTGAGTTATTACAATTGCTTTATGTTATAACATTTATATTTGAATATAAACATTTTTAATAGAAAAAAAAAAAAATATATATATATATATATATTTAGAGACAAAATGGTGCCACACTACAAAATGAATAATGAATTGTATGGGGAAAACTTTATATAAGATGAAATAGAAAAAAAAAAAAAGAAAATAATTTTATATAAAACAAATAAAAAAAAAACGTTTTTTTTTATTTTTTATTATTATTATTATTATTTTTTTTTTTTTATGCTAATGTGAGAACTTTGTTTTTATTCATGAATTTTTTTTATTCGTGAATTCCGAAACCATCCATAACGGTTTTTTTTTTATTTGTTTTATATAAAATTATTTTCTTTTTTTTTTTTTTCTATTTCATCTTATATAAAGTTTTCCCCATACAATTCATTATTCATATATATATTTATATATATATAGTCCTGGAAGTTTCTCAACCATTAAAACTATATTAAAAAATTTTTTTTTTTAAAACCTTAAGTCCCAAGTCGTTCAGTGGAAAATCACTCATTAAAGTCAATTTAACTTTTTCAGTTATTGTATTAGTTTGCTTCTAACATTATTTAAGGGATCATCAGTTGTTTACCATGAAAAACTGTTTCGGGAATTTAAAAACAAGACAGTATTTAATTTCATGGCTTCCCAGCAGAGTTGATCAGACCCCATTTCCCTTAAAAGACAAAAACATAAACGTTCCGTATATTAAACCTAAGTTTTGTTCCGTATAAATGTTTTGTTAACTTATATTAGTTATTAAAAAAAGAAAAAAAGTCCTCCTTACCTGTGTTGTTCGTCTGTCTAATAAAATTTATCCGTTACTTACAAAAATGTTGCTGCATTTTAAAATGTGTAGACGAATCCATAAAAAAGATTTTTTAATTATATATATATATACATATATATATTTTTAGTCCTTTTTTCTCCCCCTCCTCCTCCTCCTCCTCCTCCTCCTTTGTTGTTCAATTCCTTGACATCAATTTCAAATAAATATTAATCCTCCTTGTCAACTCACAGCGTTCATAAGCTTAACTGCCGATTTTTCTCTTTCTTCTTCTTTTTTAACTCACAGCGCCTCTAACCGGCGTTCATAAGCCAACTGTCCATCCTTTCTCTCCTTCTTCTTCTTCTTTTTTTAAACTCACAGCATTTCCAATCGGCGTTATAAGCTAACTGTCGATTTTTTCTCTTTCTTCTTATATATATATATATATATATATACAGGGCCGGCGGGACAGTTATCAAAGTGTGTGTGTGTGTGGGGGGGTCTCCTAAAAAGTGGGGGGGGGCCGGTTAAACACATGCATATCAACTTAATTATTGATGACCGTAAAGTGGGGGGCCCAAGTCAAAATGTGAGCAGACTTGAGCCCCCCCTACCCCATCCATGATATATATATATATATATATATATATATATATATATATATATATTATGAAGAGAAGACAAGTTTTATCTTTCATGATTAAAAGCTATTAGAGGGGAAAAAAAGTGCCAGTCGACCTGTTTCGCCCACACTTTACAAGAACTGTATCATGGAATTTTAAAAGGGGATAATCTAAAAAAAAAAAAGAAGAAAAAAAAGGGAAATTATATATTTAAAACCAAAAAAAGCGTCATTTTTTTTTACAATGGAGGATGTGTATAATCACACTCAACTCTGATAAATAAAAAAATAAAAAAGATTCCATTTTTTAGACTGATCTCAAAGTTTTCAGGTTTTTGCTAATAAACTGACCTTGTGTCAAACTTGGCCGCTGTGAGGTGTGTGAGGGGGGGAGGGAGGTAAACAAACAACCTTGAATTAATGGTTATTGTTTTCAGCCAATGGGAGTCGTGGATTTCATTTGGCCCTGAGAATTAACATTTTCCTTCCTTCAGTTTCAGCCTGAAATTGAAATTGTATTTTTGAATTACTTATTCCATCATTTTCTTGCATGAAGTATTCGTAAGATTTTGCATAAATCAAATAAAAAAGAAGAACCCGCCACTCCCATCCCCAATCCGATATTATTTAATCAACAAGAATGGATATTCTTAAGATGTGTCCATTAAGACTGTGCGTTTAGCGATGAAAATCTTATTTAATACTTCAGTGTGACAGACCAACGAAAATCTTATTTCAAACTTAAGTTTGACAGACCAACAAAAATATTATTTCAAACTTAAGTTTGACAGACCAATGAAAATATTATTTCAAATTAAAGTGTTACAGACTGACTGACCGGCAAGTAGAGTATCTTATAAACGTTCTTAAAATGATATTCCAAACTTAGAGGTTTTATTTACTCCTCCCCAAGAGGTTAGGCACAAGGCCAGTTTTATCTTACTCCCACAAGTAAGATTTGACCCAAGGTCGGGTTGGGAAAGTGGGGTTTGAAAAGCCAGCACCCGAGAAAGTGAGAACTCTGGCCATTAAAAATTGCCTGGGCATCCCCGTCGGCATTCCCCGGTAGGGTGCCTCAGACAGTAAGCAATAAACTTACTCCTCCCCAAAGAGGGGAGGCAAAGCCTGGGAGGGTGGACCTCCTAGAACTGCACAGGACAGACCGATTGACCAGCGTAAATCAAGCCCTGAAGGCCAAGACAATACCAGTATGGGGTGCAGTATCCATCGGAACAGATACTACACTTTGATCTTGGCCAAATTGACGGACAGAGTCAATTGTATCGATGTGTAGACCCACTGGATAATTCTTTTTCACACTGAAGCATGACAGACCAATGAAAATGCTATTTCAAACATATGTGTGACAGACCAATGAAAATGCTATTTCAAACTTAAGCGTAACAGTCCAACGAAAATGTTATTTCAAACTAAAAAATGACAGACCAATGCAAATGCTATTTAAAACTTGAGCATGACAAACAAACGAAAATATTATTTCAAACTTAAGTTTGACAGACCTATGAAAATATTATTTCAAACTTAAGTTTGACAGACCAATGAAAATATTTCAAACTTAAGTTTGACAGACCAATGAAAATATTATTTCAAACTTGAAAGTGCGACAGACCAATGAAAATATTATTTCAAACTTAAGTTTGACAGACCAATTAAAATATTATTTCAAACTTAAGTTTGGCAGACCAATGAAAATATTATTTCAAACTTAAGTTTGACAGACCAATGAAAATATTATTTCAAACTTAAATTTGACAAACAAACGAAAATATTATTTCAAACTTAAGTTTGACAGACCAATGAAAATGTTATTTCAAACTTAAGTTTGACAGACCAATGAAAATATTATTTCAAACTTAAATTTGACAGACCTATTAAAATATTATTTCAAACTTAAATTTGACAGACCAATGAAAATATTATTTCAAACTTAAATTTGACAAACAAACGAAAATATTATTTCAAACTTAAATTTGACAGACCAATGAAAATATTATTTCAAAATTAAGTTTGACAGACCAATGAAAATATTATTTCAAACTTAAGTTTGACAGACCAATGAAAATATTATTTCAAACTTAAATTTGACAGACCTATGAAAATATTATTTCAAACTTAAATTTGACAGACCAATGAAAATATTATTTCAAACTTAAATTTGACAGACCAATGAAAATATTATTTCAAACTTAAGTTTGACAGACCAATGAAAATATTATTTCAAACTTAAATTTGACAGACCTATGAAAATATTATTTCAAACTTAAATTTGACAGACCAATGAAAATATTATTTCAAACTTAAGTTTTACAGACCAATGAAAATATTATTTCAAACTTAAGTTTGACAGACCAATGAAAATATTATTTCAAACTTAAGTTTGGCAGACCAATGAAAATATTATTTCAAACTTAAGTTTGACAAACCTATGAAAATATTATTTCAAACTTAAATTTGACAGACCAATGAAAATATTATTTCAAACTTAAGTTTGACAGACCAATGAAAATATTATTTCAAACTTAAATTTGACAGACCAATGAAAATATTATTTCAAACTTAAGTTTGGCAGACCAATGAAAATATTATTTCAAACTTAAGTTTGACAGACCTATGAAAATATTATTTCAAACTTAAATTTGGCAGACCAATGAAAATATTATTTCAAACTTAAGTTTGACAGACCTATGAAAATATTATTTCAAACTTAAATTTGACAGACCAATGAAAATATTATTTCAAACTTAAATTTGACAGACCAATGAAAATATTATTTCAAACTTAAGTTTGACAGACCAATGAAAATATTATTTCAAACTTAAATTTGACAGACCAATGAAAATATTATTTCAAACTTAAGTTTGACAGACCAATGAAAATATTATTTCAAACTTAAGTTTGACAAACCAATGAAAATATTATTTCAAACTTAAGTTTGGCAGACCAATGAAAATATTATTTCAAACTTAAGTTTGGCAGACCAATGAAAATATTATTTCAAACTTAAGTTTGACAGACCTATGAAAATATTATTTCAAACTTAAATTTGACAGACCTATGAAAATATTATTTCAAACTTAAATTTGACAGACCAATGAAAATATTATTTCAAACTTAAGTTTGACAGACCAATGAAAATATTATTTCAAACTTAAATTTGACAGACCTATGAAAATATTATTTCAAACTTAAATTTGACAGACCTATGAAAATATTATTTCAAACTTAAATTTGACAGACCAATGAAAATATTATTTCAAACTTAAATTTGACAGACCAATGAAAATATTATTTCAAACTTAAGTTTGGCAGACCAATGAAAATATTATTTCAAACTTAAATTTGACAGACCTATGAAAATATTATTTCAAACTTAAATTTGACAGACCTATGAAAATATTATTTCAAACTTAAATTTGACAGACCTATGAAAATATTATTTCAAACTTAAATTTGGCAGACCAATGAAAATATTATTTCAAACTTAAGTTTGACAGACCAATGAAAATATTATTTCAAACTTAAGTTTGACAGACCAATGAAAATATTATTTCAAACTTAAGTTTGACAGACCAATGAAAATATTATTTCAAACTTGAGTGTGGCAGATGGTGGATGGACAAAGCTCCTCATGGATGCAACAAAAATGGCTGAACTAAAAACATAAACCGATACAATGCTTGATTCTTGCATTTAAATTTGAAATAATTTTTTTCAGAAAAACAATTATTATAACTGCTCAACTAGAAAAAATGGTTGAATGCCCAAAGTAAATGAAAAATAAATTTACATTTTTTTTGCAAATATTTATCTTGCCGAATCAGTATAGCATACTTTTTCACAAATAGATGTTTAATTGTTGGATCTCCATCCCATAATGCCATGTCTCTCGCAAGGGCAGATAATCTTAATTCAATGTCTCTTGACAAGGCAGATAATTTCAAGATACAAAAAGAGTTATCTCCCTTTAAACATAGAAATGTCTTTAGATGGAATACGATTTCCTAGCGAACAATTGTAGACCGGTACCGTCTGGACCTGAATGAATAAATAAAAATTTTAAGATAAATGCTGTATCTTTAAATAATGACCTTTTTTTGTGATAATTGAAAGCTCAATATACTGGATAGAGCAATAAATCAATAAAACGAATGATGAAAATTAAAGTTGGAAGAATTACCAATTTTATTAAATCATCATGAGTTCAAAAACAAGGAAAAATCTAAAATCCTTAATCCATGGATCTTCAAAGATAAATTCTTCTCATGAGAGGATAAAGACCGGTAATGTATGTATTACAAGTAACATAGAAACTTTGAAAATATGAAAATATATACATATAAAAAAAGACTGGCTAAAGGGATCTTAATTATGGCAATCAACCACAATAAAATGATGTTAAGTTAAAAAAAATAGAAAAAATGGAAATATTCAACATACTCAAATGTTTAAATGTTATGCATAAAGTTTGCGTATTCCGAAGAATAGCACTCAAATAGATCCATGTAATCTGAATGTGTAGAGATCCATGGAAAAAGCGAAAAATAGCGAAAAATGAAATATCCGTTCGGAGACCCAAAAAGCAAGTTAATAGGTCCAAAATCGAGTAATAATATGCATTGCCAATTCCTGCTTCCAGGCAGAGCAGAATTATAATAAATATATTAAGCGACGTTGCGTCTGGTCAGTACTAGAATGGGTGACCATTTGAAAATACCAGGTTCTCTATGTGCTCTCCACTTATCTCGGCATTGTTTCCAGTCGTACTGAATTTCTAGTTGCTACTGGAATTAAGCAGTGCCGATTCAAGAGAGGTGTGGTCGCAGATTGTGCAACCCCTGCTTCATAATTATACGCGAAGTCACCCTTACAGTAGGTATACATTGTATCCGAAGACCGAACGAAGGCCACAAATTATATATATATATATATATATATATATATATATATATATATATATATATATATATATATATATATATATAATAATTATAATGACGTATCGTGATAATTGAAAGCTCAATATACTGGATAGAGCCATAAACCAAGAAAAAGAATGATGAAAATTAGTTTGAGGAATTACCAATTTTATTAAATCATCAAAGTTCGAAAACAAAGAGAAATCTAAAATCCTTAATCCATGGATCTTCAAAGATAAATACTTCTCATGAGAGGATAAAGACCGGTAATGTATGTATTACCGGTTACAAAGAAACTTTGAAAATATGAAAATATATACATATAAAAAAAAGACTGGCTAAAAGGATCTTAATTATGACAATCAACCACAATAAAATGATGTTAAGTTAAAAAATAGAAAAAATGGAAATATTCAACATACTCAAATGTTTAAATGTTGTACTATTGACACCTACTTGTGAACTCTTTATGTTTACATCTTTTTACTCCTTCGAACTTTACTGCTCTGCCTGGAAGCTGGAATTGGCAATGCATATTATTACTCGAATTTGGACCTATTAACTTGGATGAGTTTGCATGTTTATATTTCCATGTCACAGAGGATCTCATGCCTTTTGTTTTTGAATACCGTCTCTGATTTTTCCTGTACCATTTGTCTGCATGAAAAAAAATTTCAAAGACGAAAACAGTGCACATGCAGTGGGTGTAACAGAACCGTTAAAAGTCCATTAATAGTTTAAGTCCCGTCGGCACTCCATCATGGATGAGAGCACCACAGACGACAGGCAGGAAACCCATCTCCTCTCCAAAAGGAGGTGGTATTGCCTGGAAGGATAGCCTTGGAATCTGTGATGAATTCGAAATAACACAAAACCGCTGTGTTTCTTTGTATCCTAACAATAACACTAAGTCAGAATGGCAATATCAGAAAAAGAAGGGAGAAAGACAGAAAAAGTATTCAAGCAGTGGTTCTACTGAAACCATGAAAGTCAATTTATAGTGTGAGGAACTGCTAAAAGTCAATTTATAGTGTGAGGAACTGCTGAAAGTCAATTTATAGTGTGAGGAACTGCTAAAAGTCAATTTATAGTGTAAGGAACTGCTGAAAGTCAATTTATAGTGTGAGGAACTGCTGAAAGTCAATTTATAGTGTGAGGAACTGCTGAAAGTCAATTTATAGTGTGAGGAACTGCTGAAAGTCAATTTATAGTGTGAGGAATTGCTGAAAGTCAATTTATAGTGTGAGGAACTGCTAAAAGTCAATTTATAGTGTGAGGAACTGCTGAAAGTCAATTTATAGTGTGAGGAACTGCTGAAAGTCAATTTATAGTGTGAGGAACTGCTGAAAGTCAATTTATAGTGTGAGGAACTGCTGAAAGTCAATTTATAGTGTGAGGAACTGCTAAAAGTCAATTTATAGTGTGAGGAACTGCTGAAAGTCAATTTATAGTGTGAGGAACTGCTGAAAGTCAATTTATAGTGTGAGGAACTGCTAAAAGTCAATTTATAGTGTGAGGAACTGCTGAAAGTCAATTTCACCTTAAAATGTTCTGCTTGGAACTGTCGGCACTTCCTCATGAATGAGAAAAGCTCAGGCAAATAGGCAAGAAAACACGTCTTTCCTTCGAAAGAGGGTGGTAATGCCTGGAAGGAATGTCCTCCATGACTATAGCAGATACTTTCAAGTACAAAAAATTATTTGAAGAAAAAATTCATTGAATTGTCTGACAGATTCAGTAATGTTTACATCTGAATCGTTAAGATTGTAGGTCAAAAGTTAAAACTATGGCAAGCAATGTTGATGTTAGCTCTGTCTCATCGGCACTTCACCATCGGATGAGAACGAATCAGGTGTTTTTATGTGTGAATCGATAGTCCAAAATTATTAGCTACAACAATCTTAGTAACCATAGTAACGAACTACTGCTATCGGGAGCGAGTGACATTAAATAGGAGAGATGTTGGGGTGAATAACGGAATTGCAGAATGAATTCTGGTATTCCTAGAATCTCAGCTACTCTCAGTGAAAACTCAATGATTTAACATATTTTAAAATCAGTATTTTAGGAAGCTAATAAAAGAAAATGGAGTCAGAATTTATATTTTGCGGAAATTATTTATTATTGCAAATTTATTGTCATCTTTGTTTTCGTTTCTTGAAGTTCTTATTTCAAATGTATATAAATAAGTATAACATTACAGAAATCTTAGTACTCTTATGATGCGGCAGATTTCCGTGACTTCGCATCGGCAACGATCGGGCAGGTCTAGGAAACATCCGAGAGCTGACGAAGTATTAACCAATCAGGTTGCAGCATTCATTCGCTAAGCAGGCTATAGCAAGCAGCCGATAATATTTGGAAGAAAACAATAATCGCGTTCTATTGCAACAACAATGAATTATTATCAGCTGTGTACAATCGTCGAATCTCCGGAAGGACTAATTCAAAATCATAACATTTCATTTCTTTCTTTGTTTGTTTTATGTTAAAAAAAACATTGATAAATTCCCCTCCACCCTAAAAAAAAAACATTATTTTCACAAACAAATCAAAACATTTACATCAACACATTTGATTGACAATGGTTTATTTGGCCAACCAAAAAATAAAAATATATTTATTTACAGTTCTTCAGCTACGGTTTGTTCGTTTTTTTTCTTCTTTTTATCTATGTATTTTTTCTTTGAAGTTCTTCCATTTAGCGCTTTGCAAGTTTCAGCCTCGTTTTCATTTCGTCTCACCAGCTCTCGGGTGCTTCCGTGACCTACCCGATCGTGGCCGACGCAAAGTCACGGAAATCTGGCGCATCAGCTATGACAGTACCAAAATCTTAATACCTAGTTATATGAATAAATGTTCTAATCGCAGTCTCGTCTTGAAATTTCGTGTATATGTTATTTAATGTTATCTAATCTAAATTAATTAATTAATAATTTCCCAACATAATTCTAAAGGTATATAAATCTTATGAACGCTGACTTGAAAAAGTTAATTAATTAAATAGTAATTACTCGAGCCCCCCCCCCCCTCTTTCTTACATTTACAAAAATTCTCCAGGACGGACAGACAGACAGACTTTTATTGCGATTAGAACAGAGAAAGTGTTAAGAATCTTACTTAAAGTATTTATTTACTCCTCTCCAGGAGTTAGGCACAAGGCCAATTTTTATCTTACTCCCACAAGTAAGATGTGACCCAAGGTCGGGAAAGTGGGGTTTGAAAAGCCAGCGCCCGAGAAGGTGAGCACTCTGCCCATTAAAAATTGCCTGGGCAGCCCCGTCGGCATTCCCCGGTAGGTGCACCTTAGGCAGTAAGCAATAAACTTACTCCTTCCCAAAGAGGGGAGGCAAAGCCTGGGAGGGTGGACCTCCTAGAACTGCACAGGACAGACCCATACACCGGTGTAAATCAAGCCCCGAAGGCCAAGACAATACCAGTCTATGGGGTGCAGTATCCATCGGAACAGATACTACACTTTGATCTTAGCCAAAATGCCAATACTGTTTCAACTTCTTTATATACTGTTACAAAAACACGCTGAGACACTGGACGAGTTTTACAATTTACATGATTCATTTCTTTTAAACTTCTATTAAATTCATATCTACAAATATTATCAACTGCTATTATCAAATTTACATATGTATTTACAATATTTTCCGATAAGATGATATTAATAAAATTATTCATAAAATTAATTAAACACATTTCATTGAGAAACCAGTATATTTTTAAACCATGTCCCAGCCATTAGTAAATGTTATGTTTATTTATTCATATGAATACATGCGAAAATTTTGGTTCGTGTTTACAACAAACCTATTTATGAAATGTTTAATATTTAACATTTTGATTTAAAATATTTCAAGTAGCAAACTTTGCAAAGGCAACAAGCCTTTCATAAAAACTTAAGCTTTCGAAGATTTAATCAATATTGGTGATTAGTATTGTTGAACTTATTCGGCCTAGTATGTTCCTCTTTATTTTCCATTCCCAATATTTCGGACGATGTCAATGCTAACTTTCTTTACGTTCGACTATAAGGTTCCCGAGTACATTAAACATTCTTGAAAACTATCAGAGGTTACATCAGACGAAATAAATAAAAAAAGAAATTACGAAGGTTTACGTTTGAAAAATGCAAGTGAGCAATTGTGTTATTGTCTGTTTGAAAATGTCATTATGCTATTCCGTGAATGAAAAATTAAATTCAGTAGCTTAATGTACTCGATGCAACCTGTTTTTTTTAATGAAATCCTATGGTTAAAAAAATGTTATTCTGAAATGCATCAAAAGTAAATAAGCATTAAAACGTAAGAATAATGGAAACGACACTTAACGAAGAATCATGCTAATCTGTTAATATGTTATTCCGTAAATCGAGAATGTAAAAGAAAGTCTTTCGTCATCATTAACATCATCATCGTCATTATATTCGGTTTAATGTCTATTTTACATGATGGCATGTGTTGGACAGCTTTAAGAAATTGACTTCCAAAGTAACCTATCTCTGGCCTGGTCTTTATTTATCCCTCTTTCTCTCACGTCCATTATTATCACTTCCTCCCATATTTTCATTGGCCTTCTCCTGTGGGCTGACGCTGTTCTACATCTACTAACCCAAGAACTCTCATTCATTCTTTCAATGTGGCCATACCATCAAAGTCTACTCTTCTGCACACATCTCCTGGCTGTTAGAAATTTACTTTTAGAAGTAATCTATATCTAACCAGGTTTTTATTTATCTCTCATTCTCTCAAGTCCATCCTTATCACTTCCTTTAATGTTTTCTTATTTTTCATCGCTCTTCCTCTCGGGTCCATTTTTATCACTTCCTCCCATGTCTTCCTTGGTCTTCCCATGTGAACTGAACCTGCTACCTCAACTGTTCTAACACAAGAACTCTCATCCATTCTTTCAACGTGGTCATCGAAGTCTCCTGTTCTGCACACATATCCCTATACTGTCCAGATTTGATCTTCTTCCGAGGTCATCAGAACTAATTCTGTGTTTAAGACTCACATTAAACATCCCTTATATCATTCTCATATCATTTCTCTCCATGCAACGCATGTCCTCAAACCTCACTGACCAGGTTTCACTTCCATACATCATCACATTGTGTACACATGTCTGATAGACTCTTCTCTTGGATAACAGTGGTAACGCTCTGCTAGTTAGTAATGGCAAAAGTTCCCTGAACTTACTCCATCCACTCCTAACTCTTGCAACCACACTAGCACCTGCTCCACCCTGTGCTCCAATGGTCTCTCCAAGGTAACAGAACCTCTCAACTTCAACTTTAGAATAGCCAATCAAAACGCCCTCCCCTAAAGAAAGTGGAGTTGAAGGGCTCATTACATATTTAGGTGGAAAATGTGGAGTAGATAATAGACAATAGCAAGATTGGAAACATGAAATAATAATGTTACTAGGAAGAAATATGCACCCTCTTAAGATTTCAGAGTAGCAGTGATAGTAGATTTAAGCATAAGAGTGAGAATTCCTCCGCCTGGATAACTCTGTATGAAGCGGATAAAATGTCAAAATTAGTGAAAGCGAATTAAGCAAACGCATATTTTCCAAAAACATGTATCAAGAATTGGCCTAAATGGTTGCCGAAGCAAATTTGCATATACAGCTTTTGAATAGAAAACGATAGTCGTCAATTAAATAGTCACATTACGTCACATTACTTTATTATAAAGATTGATTTGTATTTTACCGCCATTCTGATTGCTAACTTCAAGACTTGCTACTTTACTTCAAAATTAGCTTTACTCTGCATTTCAAATATTGTATTGCCCAATCTAACGCATGCCAGCATGTAAAACGGACTTTAAACCGAATATGATGATGATGTAATAATATTTTGTCTCCAAAAACCCTACATTTTATAATAAACAACAATGTATATATATATATATATATATATATATATATATATTTGTATAATTAGGCAACATTCCTTCTTTTATGCATGTTTGATTAAACAGGAGTGCCAACTTCTGCTTATTCAGCTTTTGATCCGTTTTTTCTAGTCTTCATACGATGGATTTGATGTTATAATCCAAGAAGTGTAAAAAAATCTCTGAATAAGCAGAAGTTAGCACTCCTGTTTAATCAAACATGCATAAAAGAAGGAATGTTGCCCAATTATATATATATATATATATATATATATATATATATATATATATAATAAACATAGTTTGAACGCCCAACAATTGTTTCAAAGCCCTGCCAGCTTCTTATCAAGGGCAATACTCTATTGTATTGCCCTTGATAAGAAGCTGGCAGGGCTTTGAAACAATTGTCGGGCACTCAAATTATGTTTCTTTTAATATAAATAGCTCTAATATATATTGAGCACTTTTGAAAAATATTGGTTTTGTTCATTTTTTGAATATTTGAACTGAATTAATTAATTCATATATATATATATATGAAGAAGAATGGAAAGGAATTAGAGAAGCAAAAGCCAAATCAAAATTCAATTCAATTGCTCAGAGCAAGGTATATTCTGCAAAAAGGTAATTTATTCAAGTTAAATTTTCCTTAAGCCAGGCTTTTCAAAGATCAAAATCTTATCATCAGAGGAAGTCGCTGGGATAGATAAGTTGGCAATGGCCAAGATTTAAAATTTGAAAAAATGAAATAAAAGTTGTAGGGAAAGAAACGCAGGGCAAAACTCTGCCCGAATGCAAGCAAATGTCCGATTGCTAAAAAGTCCGGTGTCGAAAAGTCCAGCGGAGAGAATAAGATGTAAATAGGTAGGTCGTTAAAGGCACGAGATGTAATGAGAGAGGTTTCAAAGTTAAATTCCAAGAAGCCACAAACTTCAGGTACGGCGAAAATAGAAAATCCAAAAGGGTAAAAAGTCCAATAAGAGGTACGTTCGTGGATGCAGGCAGGCTCAGAGAAGATTGAGGTGGAAAATATTCGCCATTAAAAATACTTCCTGGGCAGAGATAACAAAGGAAAGTGTTTTAAAGTGGGAAAAAGAGGCAGCGAAAATATTTAAAGCTAGCCCATTGAGAAAGCCGGCTTAAAATGAAGAAAAGCAAAAACATAATATGCGACCAGTAGGCAGGGGAGGAACCGGTAGGGGGTGTGGGGGAGGAGAAAGGGACGGGTACGAGGGAGGAGAAAGGGAGCGGATGCGGTGAAAGAGTGCGGTTAAAACTAAGAGTGCGAATGTGGGGGGTGAGTCGCATAAAGTTGAAATTGGATGTTAGCGCAAATTAGGATTCAACTAGAAAAGAGGAAGAAAGGAGTGGGGGTGAGTTAACGAATGTTAGGAGAGGGAGTTAAAATATCAGAATATGTTTATGAACAAAGTTCAGGGTTTAGATGTTTAATCAGATGACCTTAGATATAAACAATGAGGCAAAATATATTTGAAGGGTAGAACTAGAAAAATGAATTAAAAATTAAAAAAGTAAAGATAAAAAATAAAGATAAAAATAGTATTAAAAGTAGAAATAAGAAAAAAAAAAATATATATATATATATATTAAAAGCCCCCTTTACTAAGGCCGGGTACTCTGAGTGAATTTAATAACAAGCAGTACTACTAGCTTCATTCCGAGATCCAACACAGTTTGTTGTTGTAGATCACCTATTCACTGCTCATTGTAAAATACCTGCCGACTTGGTATTTACAAAGTTAAATTCCTCCTTAATTCTAAGCTAATTTGTGGTGGCCAACGGGAAACGCTCTCGACTGTGAATCGGTGGCGATTTGTGATCAGAGTTTGCCCCCGCCGACCGTCGGAAATTAACTTCCTGCACTGAAGATTGCATAAGCATGAAACATCAATGTCTGTAGGTAATAAATAATTTATATTTATTTATAAAATATTATATATATATATATATATATATATATATATATATGATAAGTCAATGAAAATAATTAGACCTGCAAATGGAAGCAAATCATAATCTTAGGTTGTTCAGAACAAGGACATTTAGTGAATAGCAATATTTATTTTTCTTCTCTTTCATTCCTTAAGCCAGGCTTTTCAAATATTAAAATCTTATCATCAGAGGAGGTTAATGATGGATAAGTTGACAGATGAGGACTGTCAAATTTCGAATATTGACAGTCCTCATCTGTCAACTTATCCATCATTAACCTCCTCTGATGATAAGATTTTAATCTTTGAAAAGCCTGGCTTAAGGAATGAAAGAGAAGAAAAATAAATATTGCTATTCACTAAATGTCCTTGTTCTGAACAACCGAAGATTATGATTTGCTTCCATTTGCAGGTCTAATTATTTTCATTGACTTATCATATTTTGGCTCTATCCAGTATATTGAGCTTTCCATACCTCACAATAGGTCCAACTCTCTAAAAGTTTACCTTTTAGTTATAAATTTTCATATATATATATATATATATATATATATATATATATATAGGCAGCATCTTCTCTTGCAGGCAAGTATTGTTGAATATAACAGACAATTTATGTCTGGATATTCTTTGGTAGATCCTTTCAATACTCCGAATCAGAAACTAAGATTCGGATTCAGAGTATTGAAAGGATCTACCACAGGATATCCAGACATAAGTTGTCTGTTATATTCAACAATAATATACATATATATATATATATATATATATATATATATATATATATATAATTCCCGAAACAGTTTTTCATGGTAAACAACTGATGATCCCTTAAAATAGTGTTAGAAACAAACTAATATAATAACTGTAAAAAATAAATTGACTTACATGAGTGATTTTCCACTGAAAGACTTGGGACTAAAAGTTTTTTTGTTTTTTTTTGTTTTTTTTAATATAGTTTTAATGGTTGAGAAACTTCCGAGACTATATATATATATATATATATATATATCCGTTCCGTCACAAAAGAATTAGTGAGTACAAACCTGCTCGACGAATAAGGGAAGAAAAGTCGGGGTGAGGTGGAGGAGATTTTTCTCGTTCCGTCATGACCGGACAGAAGTGTAACATTTTATGTTATCCATCCTTAGTTATTGTCATCTGTAGAAAGGATTGAACCCATCAACCACCAAAAGACTGCGACTTAAAACTGATTGTTTATCAACGCCTATAACCACTATGCCACGGATCGATGTGAACAATTCTAGATGTGTAGTATTACTACTCATTATCTCTATATATAAAGTTAGGTAAATGTACATGTTTATATATTTGTATGTGCAGGATTCACTCCTAAACTAATTAAATGATCATTATGAATTTTAGCACATAGCTGTGAGGTGCAAGGTGGTCGTAATGTGGGCTATATTTAGTTTAATTTAGTTTCATGCAAAGGGGGTTAAAGCGCTACATCAAAAATTCAAGTACCTCCGTTTTTTCCTTAAAAAATTCAGTTTATTTTGATTATTTCAAAGAGTTTTTAAAGGGGATAACATGTGTACAACCTTCCATTTGAAAATTCAAATATTTCAGATTTGCATTGAATTTACTCCACAGTCATTAGGCACCAATTAAGTGAGATTCCCTGAATTTTAATTTCTTCTTAAGACCCCTTAAGCTTAAGCCTTAAATTTCAGACATTTTCTAGAATGAAAATCATGTAATAAACTTTGATCAAAATTGAAATAAGGATTCTAGACATAAGGTTCAGTAGCATTATATGTTGATTTGAATCTTCGTAAGGGGACATAAAAGTGGTGCAAGACGGTTCTGTTTGAGGAAGTAATTTTACCCATCCTGGGACGGGTATTCTTCTAGTGTATATATATATATATATATATATATATGTTTGTTTGGTCTAAGTATGTTGTAGCATTGTTTAGGTTTTGCTTATAATAAAAGGTTTTACACGTAATGAAAATAAAATAGAGAAAGTGATTTAATAGCCCTGACAGAATTCGAACACTGCATTCTGCGTCCACAGTCAGCAGCAACAATCAGTGAACGGCCACTACTTGTTATCAAAACCCCATAGAATGTATAAAAGAGAGAATATAAAAGAAGGATAATTTTGGTTAGTCGGACTACATTTCTCATCTTGAGTGTTACCATCACAACATTTCGGCCGCTGTAACCTCCAGCCTTCTTCAGGTGTATCTCTTCGAACTCGGAAATATTTCTGTCGAACTCGGGAATCTGGACGGAATTTCGAACCGAAACCCCTTATTTAATCCACGGACCCGTGGCACAGTGGATATAGTACTAAGTTAAATTCAGTTCTAAGTGATAGTCATCTGAAGGTTGAAGGTTCAATCCTCGGTGCAGGCGATATGAAGAATTGCGAATTACTGAAGACTTCTCCCAGTCATGGCTGACGGAACAAAAGCATGCTACCTCCGTGGATTAAATAAAGGGTTCCGTTCGAAATTCCGTCCAGATTTCTGAGTTTGACAGAAATATTCCCCGAGTTCGAAGAGATACACCTGAAGAAGGCCGTGGTCATAACACTCAAGATGAGAAATGTAGTCTGAATAACCAAAATGATTCAAATTACATGGCCGGCGGGACAGTTATAAAAGTGGGTGGGGGGGGGGGGAATCTCCTAAAAAGGGGGGGGGGCGGTTAAACACATGCATATATAAATTCATTATTGATGACCGTAAAGTGGGGGGGCCAAGTCAAAAAGTGTCCATGAATTATCAATCCTCATCTCAAAAATTCAGAAATATAAATGGAGTTAAAGAATTCATTTTCCCCATAATTCAGGTCAACTGTCGTTGATATCGGTAGTAATACGTGCAGGTGTGCGCTCTCTCGTGCTCGGGTAGATGTAATTTACCCTGTTGTAATCAGAAAAAAATATTTTCAAAGAAAAACAAAAAAAATAGACAGGGAAGAAAAGAGGAGAGAAGAAAGGAAAAAAAAATCTTGATACGTGCGATGAAATAAAAGTTAATTGAAGTGACGCAACTTTTGAAGTAAATAATAAAAAAGCAAATTAAAATTAACATCTTAAGTAGTTTGTATCCTCTTCTTTAAAAAAAGATTAAAAAAAAAAAAAAGATAAACTTTTTTTTTAATAAAAGCAGAAAACCTCAATATAGTGAAGACGACGTCCGCGAGGTTGTGTTATTGATCAGGGATGCTTTCAAATCGACACGAGTTATAACCTGATTACCTCCCTTTAACTAACATTGACGCTTCATAAAAATCGTTAGGGAAAAATAGAGAAAAAAGTTCAGCAAAGAAAACTATCACGGTTGTTATGAAGCTTAAATATTGGCCGATCGATATTTAGGTAGGAATCTGGTAACTTGGTGTTTGGTGCTTCCTGAAATAACAATTCTTAGTAACTCCAGTAAATACGATTCTAATTTACGTTCTGCAGGATTGTTATTGTGTAGTAAAAATAATATTTCATGTTTCAGGGAAAACATAGTTATTATTTTTTTGGTTTGATTTTTCTTATTTTTTGGAAAAGACTTTCTACCATTTTAACTAGAGCAAATATGATTCTAATTTTATGTTATGCAGACTAGTTATTTGTAGAAAAGTCGGCACTTCTGCATTTCAACCGTCACTTGGACTTAATAATTGAAGAGTTCAATTCATTCCACCGAGTCAAAAACCAATGTTGACTGTTGGATTTTCGTTTTAAATTATAAATTTTCGTTTTAAAAGATCACTGTTGACTATTTTGATAAAATTTTAATTCATACAATAAAAAAAATTACTGACTATTCATTTTAATGATAAATTTTTATTTTAAAAATCACTGTTGACTATTTTGAGAAAGTTTTAATTCATACAATAAAAAACACATTTTTATTATTTTTATAAATTTTTAAATTATTAAATAAAATATTTTCATATTCAATAACGATACATTGTTCGCTGTTATTATTCTTCGCTGTTAATATTGTCATTTTGAATAAAAACATCTAATTCGGTTACTTCCGGTTGGTTGTCTGCCCCTGCCTTCAAAAGAGGAAAGCAAATTAAGTCCAAGTGACGGTTGAAATGCAGAAGTGCCGAAAAGTCATATTCCATGTTTCAGTGAAAATAAAAACGTAGTTTATTTTTTATTTTCAAAATTTGGTGCTTATCTACAATTGCAGAGACATCCGAGAAAACAAAACAAAAAACAAACAAACTGAGAAATATCTGTTTGATGTACGTATCTGTCACAGAATGAATATAGGCACATGTTCGTCTTTGTCCACTGTCCGTTTTTCACAACTTTTTACTGACCATTTTTTTTTTTTCAGTGTACACTTACCTATCAGGCTGCTAGAGAATTCCGGGGTTTTTGGAAAAGAATTTCAAATATTTTACATTTTAGGAGGGGGGATCAGTTTCCAATGTTAATTCAACGTAGACTGATCCCCCTCTTTTTGACCATCTCAATTTTAAAAAAAATCTTTTTCGGTGTACAATTACCTATCATGTCAGTAGAGAATTTCGGGGTTTTTGGAAAGAAATTTCAAAAAATTGAGATTTTAAGACGAGGGATCAGTTTTCAATGTAAATTCAACGTAGACTGATCCCCCTCTTTTTGACCATCTCAAATTTTTAAAATTATTCTTCTGTTTATAATTACCTATCATGTCGCGAGAGAATTCCGGAGGTTTTGGAAAGAAATTTTTAAAAATTGAGATTTTAAGACGTAAAAAGTTGTGAAAAACGGACTATGGTAAAAGACGAACAAGACTGATCCCCCGTCTTAAAATCTCAATTTTTTGAAATTTCTTTCCAAAAACCCCGGAATTCTCTCGCGACATGATAGGTAATTGTAAACAGAAGAATAATTTTAAAAATTTGAGATGGTCAAAAAGAGGGGATCAGTCTACGTTGAATTTACATTTAAAACTGATTCCCCGTCTTAAAATCTTAATTTTTTCAAATTTCTTTCCAAAAACCCCGAAATTCTCTACTGACATGATAGGTAATTATACACCGAAAAAGATTTTTTTTTTTAAATTGAGATGGTCAAAAAGAGGGGGATCAGTCTACGTTGAATTTACATTGGAAACTGATCCCCCCTCCTAAAATGTAAAATTTTTTTTTTTTTTTTCCAAAAAACATTTCTACTCGTTCATGGCTGAGAGAACGAGAACAATCTACCCTTTTCTTTAATTATTCCTGTTTAATTATTCCATTCATTAGCTGCTCTAGTGCCCCCCCTCACGTAAATACACTCGACCAACCCGACAATCAGCTAGATCCCATCCATTCACTGTAGAGGTCCCCAGATGCCGGAGATCCTTCTACTTCAATAGCTTCTTTCCTCGTGTTGCCGGCCTCTGGAACTCCCTCCTTGCTTCCTGTTCCCATGCAGAAGTTTAAAACTAACGTAAACAGATATCTCGCTGCACAACTCCCAACTTAGGATGACCTCCAAAACTTTCACCCTAATTCTCAGTAGCCCCTTACGTCTACAGTGGCATCCTACCTTGTTTGGGCTGAACTATGTTAAAAAAAAAAAAATTTTTTAAATGTTTTATAGAAATTTATAGCAAAATATAAGGAACGCAAAATGTCAGAAAGATATCAAAGAGGTTGATTAAAAAAAAATCAACCTTTTTAATCAACCTCTTTGATATCTTTCTTGAAGCTGTTTTAAACTTTATGACTTGGATGAACTGTATAAGTTTTACAAAAAAGTATGTGTTGGGCCGATATATTTGATGTTTTATATACTTTTATGTATTTTATATATTTTCTTATATATTTTCAAAGTTTAATTTTATTACCTGCAGTAATGTCATTGCGGTAATGGTCCTCTGAGGAGAAGATTTTCTTTGAAAACTCATGAGTTAAGGACTTTAAAGTACTTTGTCTGAACATTAAACTGTAATAAAATTTGATTCGCACCTTATTTTATTATTTCATTTTATATTATGCTATTAATGTTCTATCCAGTATATTGAGCTTCAGTTTTATCCGGATGTTCACTGATTAAAGATATTAGTTGTCTCTTATATCTTTTGTTGGATTAACCTTATATATATATATATATATATATATATATATATATATATATATATATATATATGATTATTTTTATTTACACAGACATGTACAAAATCTGCGACATTGACATGTCGATGTTATCGATCAACAGCCACCATAAACCGAGATCTCATCAGGCAGAGTTAGAATCCGATCTTAACCTTAGATCATATTTGGAAAGAATGAAATGGAGAAAAAAGAAGAAGAAAAGAAATTTAAAATTTCAAAATTTGGGAAGTCACGTGGTTGGGACCGTTAAGAATCAAAATGTTAAAATCAGAATCAAAATCAAAATATAAAATATAGAATAAAATAAAACAAAATCAAATAAAATAAAATAAAATAAAATAAAGTGGAAAGAGATATAATAAAAAGGGTAGAATAAAATGATAGATAGATAGGTAAATAGAAAGGTAGATAGGTAGATAGTTAGAAAAATGAAATCATCTGTTGATTCAGACAGAAATAGTGGAAAGGGGGAAAGGGAATATACATGCAACAGAATGTGTAAAAAGACCGTCAAAATTTTTTTCACTCAGGGCGAACCAGATATTCTCAAATCAACTTGTAATCTGTAGCGGCAAATATGTGTGTGAGCGTGCAGACGTGTGTGTGTGTTGCGGGGGGGGGGTATGGGGTAGTTAACACATTGTGTCACTAATTCTGTATTTACACTGTTTTATTTCCTTTAAACTTATCAAATTATCATTAATTAATTAATGAATCAAACAAATTATATATATATATATATATATATATATATATATATATATATAATTAACATAAACATTGGATACTTTTCACTTCATCGATTGCTGACGCATCTCGCGACTGGATAACTTTGTCAGTTCTTTCAATTTCTCGTATCTGGACTGGTACTCATCACCTGGATTAATCTTCAGTCAACCCTCTGGATGTCTTTCCTGATTGTGTTTTTCAAATTGTTTGACCTGGATGGATTGTATAGATTTAACAAAAAAGTATGTTTTTGGGTTGATAAATTTGATGTTATATATTTTTATGTATTTTTGTATATATTTTTATGTATTTTCAAAGTTTAATTTTATTACCTGTAGTGGTATAAATGCGGTAATGGTCCTCTGAGGAGAAGAATTATCTTTGAAAACTCATGAGCTAAGGACTTTAAGATACTTTGCTTGAACCTTGAATTCTAATAAAATTTGATTGACACCTTATTTTATTACTTCATTCTATATTATAATATATATATATATATATATATATATATATATATATATATAATTATTTCCACAATCAGACAACGCCGCAACCCACAACCTATGAAAAGAAACAAACCGGTTTGCTTAATCTGTGTAAATTAATAGACATTCTTGTATGTGGCGAGGTAGCTCAGTGGCAGAGTACTCGCTTACCATGCAAGTGACTCGGGTTTCGAATCCTGAGTTCGGATGTGTTCTACTGATGAGCCCAAAGGAGGGCGAAACTCGAGTCTAGGACTTCCGGTTTGTTTCTTTTCATAGGTTGTGGGTTGCGGCGTTGTCTGATTGTGGAAATAATTATATATATCATCTCACATTCAAGAAATCTAATATATATATATATATATATATATCTCAATTCATATGATTAGTTGACCATAACAGAAAGCATTTAGTTTCACGTAGCGAGTGGATGACTACTGCAGTCTTGGGTTTGTCATGGCATACAGTATATATATATCAATATATGTTGTTTTTTTTATAACCATACGTTTCAAGCATGTCTCATTAATTGTGTTGATGTACCAAATGCACCAAATGCACAGAGCTGATAACGTAGTTTCAAACAGTCAAGACATTTTTTTTTTGTAAGTTGCGTGCAAAATTATCGCTTCGTTTATTTAATGGAACTGTAAGAGAAAAAAAATAGATTTTTCATGATTCATCTCGCAATTCTGACAGATTTCTTTGCTTTGCCAAAGATAGAGTAATAATTTACCAATTTATTCACAGACATATGCATCGAGCACCTCCACCCCCACCCCCTCCCACCCCCTGCATTAACACACTGAACAATGTCAGTGGTGAGGGCTGGAGTGGTTTTTGGGTGGTGTTTCTGAAAAGCATATACAGAGTAAATTTTAAATTATCATGATGAATCTCACTTTTTGTTTCATTTTACTTCGGTCGAAGTTCTCAGTAATCAAGGGGCCCCTACCTAGGGCTAACACTTGATCCCTATATGAGATACATAGATATTCGAATATTCTATTAAAGTTCTTCTTTATTTCTCAAATGTTGAGTTAGTAAAGAAGTTAAGGACATTAATTTTCTTCTCTCCAATTGACCAGTTAACTATGTTATAGTATATCTTTTTTGTAGTCTCCTGGTCTTACCGGATTCCAGGACAAGAATTCATCTAGTCTGGTGGAGTATCCAGCTAAGTGTTGCTACTTGAGGTAACATCACTAGGAGAAGGTGCACCATTCCTCCCATGAGCCAGTGTATAGCCGTGTCGAGGGGATCTTATTTGGGCTTCAAGTACTATGTTATTTTGAATATTTAGTCAGGGTTTACATGTAGGGTTAAGTATCCTCATCTCAGGTTGTCCTGACAAACCTTTGTACAGAGAGACCGAAGACACTCGAGGATGGTGTCCAGTAGGTAATTCATATACATATGTGTGCAGGAAATTGAGATTTATTAGGCTAATTATATATATATATATATATGCGTGTAGAATGTATGTAGTTTTAAAAAGAAAAATTGACTAGAGTGCTCAATTAACAGAGTAAGCATCCAATATATTTATTTAAATATAGACTGAATATTATGAACGAACCCATCAGTAATCATCATGTTCAACCAGAAGCCATAAAATTCTTCTTCTTCTTCTTCTTCTTCTTCTTCTTCTTCTTGTCAAACTCCACATAATTACTTATGTTATATTATGCATGATCATGATGATCATCATCATATCAGGTTTAACGTTCCCTGTGAACTGACCCTGCTACCTCAACTGTTCTACATCTACATAAAGCACTCTCATCCAGTCTTTCATTATCATATTAAGTTTAACGTCTGTTTTACATGCTGGCATGTGTTGGACGGTTTTAAAAAATTGACTAACCTATCTCTGGACAGGTCTTTATT
>OY744542.1:48105779-48108279 GCA_963556195.1 Sepiola atlantica
TGCATGCTCTTAGAACGTAATCACGCTCTCATGTAACATCTAAATATTATAGACGCTCCTTTTAAGTTGTAAATTACTAGCCGTCATAATAATAAAAAAAAACTCAACAGTAAAGACATATTTTTAAAGACACCAAAATTAACACCGCCTGAAGATGATTTCACGAATCAAATCGAAAATACCCACGGAACTTACCTACAGCTATTTGACAGAAACACTAAATGGACTATTCGGAAAATTGGAAAAATGAAAACAAGTCTTATAAAGCAAAAACACTGTTATTTAATAATGTTTGCCTAAATATATATATATATATATATATTTTTTTATTTTTAAAAACAGATTTTAATCAGACATGGACCAGTGGTTTCTGACAAGAAACGGGTTGAATTCCCGATTCACGTCGTCTTCAGCATAGTCTGAAATAGTAAATGATGGAATTTCTTCAAAAAATATCCAACTGTTATGAAACGCTATGTACACCGAATTTTGAAATGGAGAGCCGACGAGGAACGCTTAGGACAGAAAAGCCGTTAAAAGATTCTATATTTAGAAGTAAAGCAAGAAAGAAAGAAAGAAAGAAAGAAAGGAGTGGGAAAGTAAAAAAAAATAAATTTATAATAATAAAATATTACTTTTATATTTATATATATTATTTTCATATATATATATGTAGAAAATAATTAATTAAGGTACGCAACTCTAATTAATTAAATAATCTAAAAAAAGGGGAGGTAACTATTTATCATTATATTATATATATATATATATATATATATATATATATATATATATATAGGATGTATGTATGTAAAGGGAATGAAAATATGACAATGTGCTTAGTACAAATTCCTCTCCTTAAATTTATCAATGCTATAGTTGCATCATAGAGAGAGAGAAAGAGAAAGAGAGTGTGTGTGTGCGAGAGAAATGGAAAGAGAGAGAGAGAAAAAAAGAAAGAGAGAAAGAGAGAGCTTCTGGCAAACCACACACATTGAATGTGGACCGTTAACGTTCAGGTATTAAGATAGTGAGTGAGCCTTTCTCTATCGAGGGGTAACCAGCCAAGTTGTGCACATTGATCCCGCTGCTTAGCAACCAGATCTAACCTGACCCTGGACTCCCCTCAAAGCTGATCAATTTGCTTCAAATCCAAGCTGTTCTGTAAATATGGTGGCAAAATCTGGGCTGGAAGCAGCTTCGATGATTCACTTGACACGACTTCAGATTACAATTCCCTTCTGAGGACCAATTGTAAATGAGACATTTGGAATCTGATTTGAAAACTCAGCCAGTTAGAAACGTTCTGTTTTATGGCATATCAACCCTTTTAGGGTCATTTAATGACAAATCCAGTCATTTTGGTCAAAGTTTTTATGATTCAAGTTCTTTAAATATTTATGCATGATCTTGGGTTTGGTTGTTTTGTTTTATGGCATATATTTTTGGGTTATTTAATGCCAAATCTAATCGTTTTGGTCAAAGTTTTTATGATTCAAGTTCTTTAAATATTTATTCATGGTGTTGGGTTTGGTTGTTTTGTTTTATGGCATATATTTTTGGGTTATTTAATGCCAAATCTTATTATTTTGGTTAAAGTTTTTATGATTCAAGTTCTTTAAATATTTATTCATGGTGTTGGGTTCAGTTGTTTTGTTTTATAGCATATCAAACCTTTTTGGGTTATTTAATGCCAAATCTTGTCATTTTGGTAAAAGTCTTTTTTTAATTTTAAGTTCTTAATGTTTTAAAATGTTTATTTGTGGTATTTGGTGTGTTTTGTTTTATAGCTTATCAACTTTTGGGGGTTATTTAATGCTGAATCCAGTCATTTTGGTAAAAAAAGAATTATATTTAATGTATAAATATTTATTTGTGGTGTTGGGTTTGGTTGTTTGTTTTATGGCATATCAACACCTTTTTGGCTTATTTAATGCAAATCCAGTCAATTTTGGTAAATGTTTTCTGATAAGTTTCCAACACTATCATTACTTTGGTAACATTCACTTTCAAACGATTACTTTCCACAGCATTTTTCCAAGTCTCCATCTTAACAAGTAGGTCTTCCATTGTTTCACAGACAAGCACTAAATCATCACATAAAGCAAGGGCGGGCAACCTCCGGCCCGCGAGCCGGATGTGGCCCGCGAAGGCTTCGCGTCCAGCCCGCCACCCTGCTAGGCTTTATTATTGCAATCCGGCCCGCGGACCTCCCAGTAAAACTCATATCATTTTGTGACACAGACGTAAATGTAGGTTTCATTTAAGATTTACAGTGAGATAAAAATGTATAAATATCAGCGAGCGATGATGCATGTATATTTCATTTTTCTTTAACTATTAATTTCAAATCATTGGCCTGAGATAAAAATAGAAAAAGAGAAAGAGAGAGGTAAAGAGGAAACAAGAGACGAGTAAAGACCATGAAACAAAACCTATGTGAGGTGTGTCAAAACGAATGCTGGATCAACTTGCTACTTCCCCCATCATTATTTTTTAT
>OY744542.1:48113279-48120779 GCA_963556195.1 Sepiola atlantica
TGTAACATCTCAATATCATGTAACATCTCAATATCATGTAACATCTCCATATTATGTAACATTTCAATATCATCTAACATCTCAATATCATGTAACATCTCAATATTATGTAACATCTCAATATTATGTAACATCTCAATATCATGTAACATAACAATATCATGTAACATATCAATATCATGTAACATCTCAATATCATGTAACATCTCAGTATTATGTAACATCTCCATATTATGTAACATCTCAATATCATGTAACATCTCAATATTATGTAACATCCCAGTATCATGTAACATCTTAATATCATATAACATCTCAATATCATATAACATCTCAATATCATGTAACATCTCAATATCATGTAACATCTCAATATCATGTAACATCTCAATATTATGTAACATCTTAATATAATGTAACATCTCAATATTATGTAACATCTCCATATTATGTAACATCTCAATATCATGTAACATCTCAATATTATGTAACATCCCAGTATCATGTAACATCTTAATATCATATAACATCTCAATATCATATAACATCTCAATATCATGTAACATCTCAATATCATGTAACATCTCAATATCATGTAACATCTTAATATAATGTAACATCTCAATATTATGTAACATCTCAATATTATGTAACATCTTAATATAATGTAACATCTCAATATTATGTAACATCTCAATATCATGTAACATCTCAATATCACGTAACATCTCAATATTATGTAACATCTCAACATCACGTAACATTGCAATATTATGTAACATCGCAATATTATAGACGCACTTGTTAAGTTGTAAATTACTAGCCGTTATAATAATAAAAAAAATATTATCTCTACACTCCCACTGAAGTGGAAGCAATACAATCACCAGATACTGACCCTACTTTCTTTAGTTCAATGGGTGAGGTGTTGCCTGGGAGGAGATTAATTTCCTGAAGTTGGGTTTGATCTTAATTAAACATAACAAAGTCTCTCAACCCATCAAAACAAAGGGGGTTGAAAAAGTATGATCTATGCCAGGGGCGGGCGACCGACCTCCGGCCCGCAGGCCACATCCGGCCCACGAAGGTGTAGCGTCTGGCCCGCTACCCTGCTATGCTTTATTATTGCAATCCTCTGAAAAGGTTGGCCGCCCCTGATCTATGCTAACAAAATGTCTATCATGATAAGTAAAAACTTAACCGTCACTAAGAATTGAACCCACAGTCAGTGATTTGAAAGACTACTATACTATTATGCTCTACTATAGATAAGTCATTCTTATTTGCTTTATAAATGACGACACACGATAAAAGGGTGTTAATTTTATCATCTGACAAATAATCTCCTATATTTTCTCTCCAATTATTGACTTTCATGTATGAATTATCTGCCCTTGAATTTATAAATATGACCAGCTGCTCAGATGAACTCAAATATTCGGTTACGTAAGGAAATTATATTAGCAGCCTTTGTATCACTAAGTGTATAATGTTTGATGAGTTAATGTTTTCAAAAATAGTCAAAGTACTAAACGTTGGTAGACAAAGGCAGTAATAATTGGTACAGATTGTTGCAGCTAGTAGCAATGCTAGATGTTGCATTGGTAGTCCTAGTAGCAGTAGACGTTAGCTTGCTTGGGAAATAGGCAGCCATTATGGAAATTTGCTTGAATCTTTATCGAGTCGATAAAAATATGCAGAATATTTTTAGCAAAGTCGGCCTCGCTTATTTTGAGTGTAGTGTATCTCTTTTTGATCCGTGCTAAGCATATGATATGCTTTTAAATCGTCATCTTTTTAGTGTCCGTATTTTAAGACACGGATAATCCAAATCTTATCTTCTCTCCAGAATCACTGTATATTTATGTGAACGGTTATTATTAAATAATGTTAAAATGTCTCTATTCATGACAGATTCAATTGAAATATCTTTTTATGAGAAATAAAAAACAAAAAGCAATTCGATTGTCTTATCTAAATTGGATCTTGAAATAATGGAATATTCATCGTCTTACGCAAGTATCCATCTTACTCAATTATCAAAGTATTTTTTTGTTTATCTGATATGATTGGATTAAATGGAGATTCACAGAAAAGGCTGAACCCTTTTAAATGCCGGGTTGGTGCGGCTACATTATTCAAAATTAAATGTGTATTGGTTAGATTTCAGAAATCTAATTATATTGACCCCCAAATGAAAAAGGTTATTTAAAAAATAATTGTTATTTTCCAAAATGTTAAATGTGAATTTAGATCAGAGTTTATAATTATCTAGCAAGGCCTGTGTGCCGGCGTTGCCCGGGAAAATTGAGGAAACAAGAATCACTATCGCCAGAAGTACATTGACCGGAAAGGAGCAGAAAGAATCTTTTCACACAAAATGCTAAGATATAAATGCGATGATATAAAAATATTTTCAAATAGAACTATTCATTAAACTAAAATAGAAACAATCATTGAATTAGAAAAGAGCCAAAACGAATAGTTAATTAATGTGATGCCCTTTTGCAAAGAAATATGCAAATTAGTTAATCGTACAACATTGATCGCTAACGCATAATCATTATAATAGAAAACTATTGTGAATATGAATTTTGCATTTTAATCTCAGTGTTAGTGCGATCAATCATTATCATCATCCGTTTTACATGCTGGCATGTGTTGGACAGCTTTAAGAAATTGATTTACAAAATAACCTAAAGAAACATGTTCTTTCTTTAATACTTTTTCTGTATTGTCCCCAAATAAAAAAGGTTATTAAAAAAAATAATTGTTATTTTCCAAAATGTTGAATGCAAATTAAGATCCGTGTTTATAATTACCTAGCAAGACCTGTGTGCCGGCGACCATTTATCAACATTACCGTATTATATTTGGTAAGTGTGTGTGTATGCGTGTGTGGTAGTGGTGGTGGTGATGGGGGTTAACAGACTCTTTTGTTTTACTCAGCGTTGTTGTCTGGGAGTAATAAAAGTAAATTACAGTATTACATATAATCTTTTTGGACTATTTTCATTATTAACATCATTTCTCTTCATATTATTGTGAAAGCAGGTGGGGGGGGGGGAACGGAATTACCCGGGATCAAGAATGTCATTGTGTTTAGTTTTACTTATCCAGGGGCAATAAATGTAAGATTACAGTATTACATTAAAAACAGATAGCTCGGGTAAATGAATTACATTATATATTTTTTTTCAACACATTAAAACAAGAGAGAAAAATGAGCTGGGTGGAGGAGAAAGAGAGGGTTCGGGAGAGGGAGGGAAATAATGGGGGAGGGGGAAAGATAGATAGAGAGATATAGAGCGAGAGAGAGATAGAAGTTTTAATATAAAGATGTTACCCAGACTATTTAATTTTTTCTGTCTTGTTTTATTATGGCCCCGGGCAACGGCGGGTGAATACCGTTAGTTACTCTAAACAAAACCTGTTTTAGATTTACGGAATCCACTCAAACTGTAAATGTAGATGAAAAACAAGTTGGCACGAAAAGAGGCCGACGGTGGGGTGCATCTACAAAAGTTAACTACATCTGCCAATTAGTACCACTCCCAGCAAGAGTTATGTCCTCTTTATTAATTGGATGTCTGGAAAAGAGACTTACCAGCATAGGTGCACTGTCAACATCTGAATGCCAATCATATGCTGCATATGAGTGATGCTGGCTGGTTGTTGGTCTATCTAAGTGTTAGATGATGCGGCCAAATAAGATTGAGATTTTATCAATCCCAACACAACAGTGAGAAAGGAAGAGTAGGCCGGATATTTTTGAAGTGGGTTTGATGACGTCGAAGATTTATAAAGCTGGCGAACAGGTAAAAATGGCACCAATCAAAAAAATAGGAATAAAATGCCACCAAAGAGAAACAGACATTTTAAACGGCTTCAAAATTTGAATTATTGTCGTTGTATCCTTGACAAAAGGTTTATCGCAATAGAGAGTACAATAATGGGGAGACAAACATTTCATAAGATGAAGCCAGATTTAGGGGTTGACTCTGATCCTGGCTTCCCTGACTTAGTGTTAGGGTTAATTTTGTCCTGATAATCATCAAGTAAATTCCAGGATTTGTTTAATTCCATAACTCCTTTAGAGACAATTTAATAAGGAGTTAAATAAATTTAATAAGGAATTAAATAAATTTAATAAGGAGTAAATAAATTTAATAAGGAGTTTAAATAAATTTAATAAGGAGTTAAATAAATTTAATAAGGAGTTAAATAAATTTAATAAGGAATTAAATAAATTTAATAAGGAGTTAAATAAATTTAATAAGGAGTTAAATAAATTTAATAAGGAATTAAATAAATTTAATAAGGAGTTAAATAAATTTAATAAGGAATTAAATAAATTTAATAAGGAGTTAAATAAATTTAATAAGGAGTTAAATAAATTTAATAAGGAATTAAATAAATTTAATAAGGAGTTAAATAAATTTAATAAGGAGTTAAATAAATTTAATAAGGAGTTAAATAAATTTAATAAGGAATTAAATAAATTTAATAAGGAGTTAAATAAATTTAATAAGGAATTAAATAAATTTAATAAGGAGTTAAATAAATTTAATAAGGAGTTAAATAAATTTAATAAGGAATTAAATAAATTTAATAAGGGAGTTAAATAAATTTAATAAGGAGTTAAATAAATTTAATAAGGAATTAAATAAATTTAATAAGGAATTAAATAAATTTAATAAGGAGTTAAATAAATTTAATAAGGAATTAAATAAATTTAATAAGTAGTTAAATAAATTAATTAAGGAGTTAAATAAATTAATAAGGAGTTAATAATTTAATAAGGAGTTAACTAAATTTAATAAAGGAATTAAATAAATTCAATAAAGAGTTAAATAAATTTAATAAGGAGTTAAATAAAATTTAATAAGGAGTTAAAATAAATTCAATAAAGGTTAAATAATTTTTAATAAGTAGTTAAATAAATTTAATAAGGAGTTAAATAGATTTAATAAAGAAATGAAATAGATTTAACAAGGAGTTAAATAAATTCATTAAGTATTTAAAAAATTCAATAAGGAGTTAAATAGATTTAATAAGGAGTTAAATAGATTTAATAAGGAGTTAAATAAATTTAATTACAATTACCAAAAGGCTGAACAAAGCAATGGTGTATTTAAATAAAAAATAGATTTAATTCAAAACCAACTTTTTCCATGTACATTTCAATAAAGTTATTTCTCCTATTTTTCGTCTTGTGCCAATTTTACTGGTGGTTTTACCACTGTGCCATTTTTACCACTGTGCCATTATTACCTACATTTGTTACAGTCATAAATATGGAAGCTCATATTGAAATTTCAAATGTAATTTTTTTTTTAATCAATATTTATGAATTTCATTATTCTGAACTAATTTTTGAATTTCATTATTCTGAACCAATTTTTGAATTTCATTATTCTGAACTAATTTTTGAATTTCATTATTCTGAACTAATTTTTGAATTTCATTATTCTGAACTAATTTTTGAATTTCATTATTCTGAACTAATTTTTGAATTTCATTATTCTGAACTAATTTTTGAATTTCATTATTCTGAACTAATTTTTGAATTTCATTATTCTGAACCAATTTTTGAATTTCATTATTCTGAACTAATTTTTGAATTTCATTATTCTGAACTAATTTTTGAATTTCATTATTCTGAACTAATTTTTGAATTTCATTATTCTGAACCAATTTTTGAATTTCATTATTCTGAACTAATTTTTGAATTTCATTATTTTGAACTAATTTTTGAATTTCATTATTCTGAACCAATTTTTGAATTTCATTATTCTGAACCAATTTTTGAATTTCAATAATTTAGTAATAAGATTTTTTTCTTGACGTCTATTTGACTAAATGTTACCAAATAAATACAGCAAATGCGTATTCATATTAACCTAGCATGTACCTGTCTAGGGACGGGTATTCACCTAGTGTAAGATATATCGTTATCTTGTGAAATTTTAAAAGTTTGACCTAAATAGCGTTTAAGCTGACATATCAAACTTTGATTCTGATAATTTTCATTTGTTATTGTTGTAACATTACAATATATCAGGTCGGAAAGAAAGAAATGTCGTATTTTTTACTTCATCACTTTGCAGCCTCTTAAGTTGTGCACAGTTCTAGATTTTTTGGCGAATTAGTGTCTGAATATCTTGCTTTGCCTTTCAGATATAGTAATTAGTTGGAAAATATTAAGTTTAACGGTCTCAGCCGTCAAAAAATGGATATGAGGAGAATCTGAGACATTGCATGCTCTATGAATTCAAAAAAGGAAACTCAGCTGCAGAAGCTACAAAGAATATTGGAACTGTCTATGGAATTAATGTTCTGAATGATCGAAAATGTCAACAGTGGTTTGCAAAATTTTATTCTGGAGACTTTGACCTGTCAGATCGGCGACGTTCGAGAAGACAAAATCAACTGATAAAGACGCCATTAAAGACGCTGTTGAGGCCAATACAAATTGAACCAGCAGAGAATTAGCTCAACAATTCAATACAACCCATACCACAATTATTTCATGCCGTCACGAGTTGGGAAAAGTTTCAAAACTTGGACTCTGGGTTCCCCACGATTTGACCGACGCTCAACGAAATCAAAGATTGACTGTTTGCACATCTTTGCTTTCCAGGAATCATCAAGAACCATTTTTGCAAAGAATTTTGACTGGAGATGAAAAATGGGTTCTTTACAAGAATACCCAACACAAAAGACAATGGTTAGACCGAAACCAAAGTCCACAGCCTGTTTCAAAACAAGGACTACACCCAAAGAAGATTATGCTCTCTTTATGGTGGGACAGGAGAGGACTGATTCATTATGAGTTACTAGAGCCTAATCAAACAATCACAGCAGTAAAATATTGTTCGCAGCTGGATGATCTAAGAATTACTCTATCAAAAAAACGACCAGCATTACTCAATAGGAAGGGTGTAGTGCTTCAGCATGATAACGCGAGACTTCACACAGCAAAACTAACTCAGGAAAAGGTCATGAGTTTCGATTGGGAAGTGTTGCCTCATCCGCCTTATTCACCTAACATTGCTCCATCCAACTACCATCTTTTCCGGTCGTTGCAGCATCGCTTAAACAATAAAATTTATAAAAATGACGACTAACTCAAAAATGACCTAAATTTGTTTTTCTCTCAAAAATCAGAGAATTTTTTTGAAGAAGGCATCAAGAAGTGAGTTGATCATTCGACAGAAGTCATAGAAAATGAGGGGAATTATTGTAAAGATTAAAAATGTCCTAATGTGAATGTTTCAGATGAAATAAATGTGTTGGACAAAAAACGACATTACTTTCTTTCCAACCTGATACTTCGATAAAGTTTATTTAAAAAAAAAAAACGATGTAGTCGTGCACGGACAACTGGAAACGTTTTTCAATTTTGATCAAAAATCAAAATCAGCAAGGGGAATAACTCATATTTTTTATCGAATATAAAAAAGAGTTGTCTTCCTTAAAACTAAAATTTTACTTTTT
>OY744542.1:48123279-48165779 GCA_963556195.1 Sepiola atlantica
CAACAAAACTATTGCATATATATAGGAAAAAATAAGATAATAAAATAACAAATGAATAACAAATTAATAACACTAAACAATTTATTATAAATTTTTTTAAAATAGTCATGCAAATTAGGCATACACATAGGTGTGTTTGAGTCTTTGTTCTCTACTATATATACAGTATTTCAAAAGATTATGTTGTATTATTGATTTAAATAACAGTGAGCCGTTTTGATGGTGATATAGGTGTGATAAATGAAGAAAAGAAACTTTGCATTTATTCCTTTAGATTTTTTTTAAATTAAAGATTTACGACATAAAAAAAAACGAGATTTGAGTTTAATTACATGACAGACTGCGACAGAAGCGGTCAGATGTGAATTTTTTTTTCTTCAACTTTTTTCACTCTTTAATTGAACAGTAAAGTAAATTTACACATTTTGATATGAAAATACAAGTAATTTCTTTAAAAAATTATTTTTCATTTCTTGTGTAGTTTTAAAAGAGATAATTATCTCCCTTTCTCTTGAGTTGTCCGAAAGTGAGGGTCCATTATTTGGATTACACTTTTTATCATACAACCGTCTGTATTCCCAACCAGATCCTCACCGAAGTACTGACCAGATTCAATTTTTTTTTTTTTTAATTTTTAATTTTTTTTTTTTTTTACTAATGAGGCATCACCACTTATCAAGGCCAAAAGCCACTCGAGGAGAAGGGTTAATCAGATGGATAGATTGTCGGTTTAATGATGAAGAATATTCTGAGAGGATTGAAAATGACCAACGAGATGAAGAAAGTTTGATTATTTATGGTGACATTCAGATAGAACGAGTTGCAGTCAACGCAGCTTTCTCTTCTTCTATTATGTAATTCTGAAATTTGTCTTTTAAAAAAAAATATTTATTTATTTTTACTAATGAGTCACCACTTATGAAGGCCAAGATCCACTCAAGGATAACAGTTAATGAGATGGATGGATTGTCAGTTGAATGTTCGTTAGTTGAAAGATGAAGAATATTATGAGAGGATTGAAAAAATATGATTAATGAAATGAAGAAAGTTCTTTTCTTTTTTCCTTTTCTTTCTTTTTTTCTTTCTTTTCTTTTTTCTTTCTGTTTATATTTCTTTTTTTTTCTTTTTTCTCTTTCTTCTTTTCTTTCTTTTTTCTCTTTCTTTTTAAAATTTTATTTTTAATTAATGAGTCTCTGCTTATCAAGGCCGTAAGCCACTCGAAGATAAGGGTTAATGAGATGGATGGATTGTCAGTTGGAAGATGAAGATTATTATGAGAGGATTGAGAAAGATTGCTGGAATGGACCAAGCTGGAATTACAAAAGAAGATGGTTAATAGCAGAAATCTGCTGACACTGAATTTGAAGACCAATTTTTTTTTTAATAAAAATCGCTCCAGACAAGGCATGAAGCCACTTGATGTAAGGAGCTATAAAAAAAAAAAAATAACACTTCAAGGTCAAAAAATAGCCAATGATAAGTGTTAGATGGATAGATTCCGACCCAGAAAACAGCAATTCTTTCCCCTTTGTCATAAACATCGTTCATGAAATGTGAGGATTAAAGGACAAAATAAGGGAAGCGAAAGTTACGAGGCTGCTGAAAGTAAACCCAAGGTCGACTTGAAAAAGGAATACGTTTTTGATGATAGGAGAATAGAAAATTAAATATTAAAAAGAAGAATATACAGAAATTAAGTAAAAGGAATGAAAGAAATGAAGAAAATGGCTTCCTTTTTCAATAAAAAATCTTTTTTAACTCTATATTCACTTTGAGTATAAAGAAAAAAAATGAAAGAATTTTGTTTTACTAATGAGTCCTCACCACTTATCAAGATCAAAAGCCACTCGAGGATAACGGTTAATGAGATAGATGGATTGCCAGTTGAATGTTTGTTAGTTGAAAAATGAAGAATATTATGAGAGGATTGAAAAAATGATTAATGAAATGAAGAAAGTTTGATTACTTATGAGGACGGTTGTTGACAAGTATTTGTTGACATGGGATTTGAAGACGACTATGTTGTAGTCTGCAGGGAATCAGTCCTGTGATAACGTGTTCCACAGCTGGGAAGCCCTTTAAAAAAAAGCTCTGTTTATGAAAATTACGCCTGATTACGCACATGGAGGAAGAAAGGAAAGTTTCTTTTTGTTGTTTTTTTTTCATTGTGGTAGGTAGATGAGTTCTTGCTGTGAATGTCTTACAAGGAGAAACCAGAGATTAGAGCTCCGTCGAGAACCTTCTATGTAAATAACGATAGAGTAGAGAGAGACGAGCAATCTTTCTTCTGTGAGATTGGTCAGTGTAAGCTGCCTATGTTGCTTGGTTTCTGCATTAACGGATTTTTCTAAATATTTCCACCGTTTTCATGAGTTCTGTGGTTTCTATGGTGTTAAATATCAAATAGTATATTTTTCCGCCCCTAGTTGATCAGAGTGAAGCTGAAGGGGGCAGAAAAAACTAGGTACATACATAGAACGTACCAGGTAGCGAAAGGGACTATGGGCCATGGAAACTACTGCAATACCAATAATTATATGAGCACTAGGAACAGTTTAAAAAATACTTGAATAAAGACGAAGAGTAATTTGAATAAAAGAGAGGATTTACACCATAAAAATCACGGCATTGACGAGAACGCCTAACGTATAAAGAATAATTGTAGATTGCAGAAGCCAACACAGATAGCCAGGTGACACAAACAAACCATATGTAAGTTAAAATAAGATAGAACTTGGACTAAACACTCGGGTGAATATATCGGACATGATCTAAGACTGATATTCCACTCCCCATAACGATAGAGTAGAGAAAGACTAGCAACGTCTCTTTTGTAAGAAAGGGCCTGTAGAGAAGAGAAGAGATTCATCCTCCACTAAATTGCGAAGTCGATTTTGTACTCTGTCAATTTATTTACCTCCCCAGGAGGTTAGGCACAAGGCCAGTTTTATCTTACTCCCACAAGGTAAGATGTGACCCAAGGTCGGGTTGGGAAAGTGGGGCTTGAAAAGCCAGCACCCGAGAAGGTGAGCACTCTGACCATTAAAAATTGCCTAGGCAGCCCCGTCGGCATTCCCCGGTAGGGGCGCCTCAGGCAGTAAGCAATAAACTTTCTTCTCCCCAAAGAGGGAAGGCAAAGCCTGGGAGGGTGGACCTCTTAGAACTGCACAGGACAAACCCATAGATCGGCGTAATTCAAGCCCCGAAGGCCAAGACAATACCAGTTTATAGGGTGTAGTATCCATCGGAACAGATACTACACTTTGATCTTGGCCAAAAGGCCAAGATTTTGTACTCTATCAAGGCAAGAAGGAGTGCTTGGAGCGGCACCTCCCTAGATGGGACGGCAGTACTCCATCTTAGGACGTATCTGACTCTTTACTTTTATATTTAACTGAGAGAGAATAGAACGGTAGAATCTCTTCTCTGCGATCCATTAATATATATATCGATCCATTGTCTATTCATAACGGTACTACGATGTGGAGAGATCGCATGAATCCATTCATTGCAACGAATCTGTTATTCTTATGTAATCAAATTCACTCAATCTTTGCATGACAACACAAAGGAGAAGAAGCCTGCATTACTTAAAGAAACATCTTTGTTCTGAGATCCATATGAACCAATTGTCAATGGTAAGTTACACCACTCACCACCGATATCCCCACCACCTACACCCCTAACCCACCACCGATATCCCCACCACCGATATCCCCACCACCTACACCCCTAACCCACCACCGATATCCCCACCACCTACACCCCTAACCCACCACCGATATCCCCACCACCGATATCCCCACCATCAATATCCCCACCACCTACACCCCTAACCCACCACCGATATCCCCACCACCTACACCCCTACCCCTAACCCACCACCGATATCCCCACCACCTACACCCCTATCCTTCCCACCTGCCCCCCCCACCACCACCACCATCTACACCCTAACCGTATTTTCTGGTCTATTTAGCTTCCAGCTATTATAATCCACAAATCAGCTGTTAAATGAATGATGCTATGATTTCTGCCCATATTTTATGTACATAGCCATTTGGGGATTTACATTTTGACAGAGCCACGTGTTTATTCTCTCTCTCTCTCTATGTGTATATATACAAGGTGGCGCAAAAGTTGTGCATTGGTTTTTTTAGGTGATAGAAACTAGGCTTTTCTGATAATATACCTGACTCCCCGCAAGGCTGATAAGTGTACTAGTCTGTAGTATATATATATATGACTACGAACAGTAGTATGTGTATTCGACTGTATTCGAGTGTATTATGTTCATCCTATTGGATTACCGGTCGTGCTATTGTTTTGTACAAGATATACGTTGTAATGAACTATCCTCTTTTAAAGACCTTACACTCTGGTTATTTTTGGTATTATAACTTCTAACCAAGTTATATCGCTTCTACTATAAAAATAATCTGCATCCATCCATCCATCATCATCCTCCTCCTCCGATTTGTTTTTAACAGGCCTTTGATTAGTCCTCAATAAGAAGGTGGGGCCTGTCTGTTAGTCTTGATCGAAGTCCTTCTCTCCAGGCTTGGCGGTTGCGAGAATCAAAGGTCGCAATCCCCAGGGCTACACGGTCGCGATTGCACACCTGATCCCAAGAGAGCTTTGGTCTTCCAGCCTGTCGACTTGATGCGATGGACATGGCTCTGACACGGGAGATCCAGCTGGAGCTTCGCTCGACATGTCTAAGCCATCTCATCCTGTCCAGCCTAAGGACATCAGATATGTGTTCTTTTAAATAATTATTTAAAAGATTCCTTCAAAGGCAGAGAACTCTGTAGGGCAAATATGAAAAGCTCCAAAGAAAAAACAACAAAAACATTCTTTTCATGTCATAATCGCACCACAGTTTTAGAAATTCTAAGTCGATAATGACGTAGACTGACGACCTAGTTCGAATCGGTTCAATCATATCACTTTCACTTAGGGATGTTGCAAACCATTGTGTGATCCCTCCTGCAAGAATGCCAACACCAGAATCAAGCCGATATTGATTCACACGAATTTACTTTTTACCATGTTAAGCGTGGCATCTCTTGCATCAAGTCCATAACACGCTTGGATACCGCAGGGACTAAGGAATGCGGTAGACCAAAAAAGATCTGGTTTGGCTACGTGTAAAATGACTGATATTAACCCTTTCGATCAGATCGCATAGAGAGCAGGTGTGAGACGTTGCCTGGTGTTGTCCACCCCAGAGTCCAGAACACTTGCAGCATCTTAAAGAAGAAGAAGAAGAAGAAGAAGAAGTAGAAGAGGAAGATGATGATGATGATTATGATGCAGCACCTTAAAGAAGAAGAAGAAAAAAAAGGTGAAGAAGAAAAAATAGATGATGATGATTATGATGATCCATTCAAATGAGACGACAATTTTTTCTGAAGGGACGCTGTGGATCTGGCTTCAGACCGAAAACAATAGTTTTCTTTGACTACCTCATGCGTCATAGGATGCAGGAGTTCATAAGTCTAAGTATTCAATTACTACTTAAACGTTCCGTGGCCTGGGTTAGGATTACTGCTTCAGGAGACTGAATAGCCTTTCAGGTTAGGGTTAGGATTACTGCTTCAGGAGAATGAATAGCCTTTCAGGTTACTAATTCAGGAGACAGAATAGCCTTTCAGGTTAGGGTTACTACTTCGGGAGACTGAATAGCCTTTCAGGTTAGGGTTACTACTTCGGGAGACTGAATAGCCTTTCAGGTTAGGGTTAGGATTACTGCTTCAGGAGAATGAATAGCCTTTCAGGTTACTAATTCAGGAGACTGAATAGCCTTTCAGGTTAGGGTTACTACTTCAGGAGACTGAATAGCCTTTCAGGTTATGGTTAGGGTTACTGCTTCAGGAGACTGAATAGCCTTTCAGGTTAGGGTTAGGATTACTGCTTCAGGAGAATGAATAGCCTTTCAGGTTACTAATTCAGGAGACTGAATAGCCTTTCAGGTTAGGGTTACTACTTCGGGAGACTGAATAGCCTTTCAGGTTATGGTTACTACTTCGGGAGACTGAATAGCCTTTCAGGTTAGGGTTAGGATTACTGCTTCAGGAGACTGAATAGCCTTTCAGGTTAGGGTTACTACTTCGGGAGACTGAATAGCCTTTCAGGTTATGGTTAGGGTTACTGCTTCAGGAGAATGAATAGCCTTTTAGGTTAGGGTTACTGCTTCAGGAGACTGAATAGCCTTTCAGGTTAGGGTTACTACTTCGGGAGACTGAATAGCCTTTCAGGTTAGGGTTACTACTTTAGGAGACTGAATAGCCTTTCAGGTTAGGGTTACTACTTCAGGAGACTGAATAGCCTTTCAGGTTATGGTTAGGGTTACTGCTTCAGGAGACTGAATAGCCTTTCAGGTTAGGGTTACTACTTCAGGAGACTGAATAGCCTTTCAGGTTAGGGTTACTACTTCGGGAGACTTAATAGCCTTTCAGGTTATGGTTAGGATTACTGCTTCAGGAGACTGAATAGCCTTTCAGGTTAGAGTTACTGCTTCAGGAGACTGAATAGCCTTTCAGGTTAGGGTTACTGCTTCAGGAGACTGAATAGCCTTTCAGGTTAGGGTTACTACTTCGGGAGACTGAATAGCCTTTCAGGTTAGGGTTACTACTTCGGGAGACTGAATAGCCTTTCAGGTTAGGGTTAGGATTACTGCTTCAGGAGAATGAATAGCCTTTCAGGTTATGGTTAGGGTTACTGCTTCAGGAGACTGAATAGCCTTTCAGGTTAGGGTTACTGCTTCAGGAGACTGAATAGCCTTTCAGGTTAGGGTTACTACTTCGGGAGACTGAATAGCCTTTCAGGTTAGGGTTACTACTTCAGGAGACTGAATAGCCTTTCAGGTTAGGGTCACTACTTCAGGAGACTGAATAGCCTTTCAGGTTAGGGTTACTACTTCGGGAGACTGAATAGCCTTTCAGGTTAGGGTTACTACTTCAGGAGACTGAATAGCCTTTCAGGTTAGGGTTACTACTTCAGGAGACTGAATAGCCTTTCAGGTTAGGGTTACTACTTCGGGAGACTGAATAGCCTTTCAGGTTATGGTTAGGGTTACTGCTTCAGGAGACTGAATAGCCTTTCAGGTTAGGGTTACTACTTCGGGAGACTGAATAGCCTTTCAGGTTAGGGTTACTACTTCAGGAGACTGAATAGCCTTTCAGGTTAGGGTTACTACTTCGGGAGACTGAATAGCCTTTCAGGTTAGGGTTACTACTTCAGGAGACTGAATAGCCTTTCAGGTTAGGGTTACTACTTCAGGAGACTGAATAGCCTTTCAGGTTAGGGTTACTACTTCGGGAGACTGAATAGCCTTTCAGGTTATGGTTAGGGTTACTGCTTCAGGAGACTGAATAGCCTTTCTGGTTAGGGTTACTGCTTCAGGAGACTGAATAGCCTTTCAGGTTAGGGTTACTACTTCAGGAGACTGAATAGCCTTTCAGGTTAGGGTTACTACTTCGGGAGACTGAATAGCCTTTCAGGTTATGGTTAGGGTTACTGCTTCAGGAGACTGAATAGCCTTTCAGGTTAGGGTTACTGCTTCAGGAGACTGAATAGCCTTTCAGGTTAGGGTTACTACTTCGGGAGACTGAATAGCCTTTCAGGTTATGGTTAGGGTTACTGCTTCAGGAGACTGAATAGCCTTTCAGGTTAGGGTTACTACTTCGGGAGACTGAATAGCCTTTCAGGTTATGGTTAGGGTTACTGCTTCAGGAGACTGAATAGCCTTTCAGGTTAGGGTTACTGCTTCAGGAGACTGAATAGCCTTTCAGGTTAGGGTTACTACTTCGGGAGACTGAATAGCCTTTCAGGTTATGGTTAGGGTTACTGCTTCAGGAGACTGAATAGCCTTTCAGGTTAGGGTTACTACTTCAGGAGACTGAATAGCCTTTCAGGTTAGGGTTACTACTTCAGGAGACTGAATAGCCTTTCAGGTTATGGTTAGGGTTACTGCTTCAGGAGACTGAATAGACTTTCAGGTTAGGGTTACTACTTCAGGAGACTGAATAGCCTTTTAGGCTAGATCATTTTAAGTTTTAAGTTGTCTTTAATTGTCGTCTGCCAGAAATCCTTTTTGCGGCTTTCGATTCGGAAAAACGCTTTGTATGTTTTCAGCTACTTCTGGAACCCTGCTTCGGCAAAAATAGGTTTAGTTTGGGCTCAAATTCTGTAGAAGTACTGAATATTCAATACTTTCAACTCATTGTCATTATTATTGGACATCAGGAATCTAATAGATAATTTTTATTTGTTCCCCATCATCTTGTGCCAGACTTATTGGTAATTCAGTGGAGATTCTAACTTTGAAGATGTTTCTTTTCAGCATTGGTTGGTAGTCATTCTACAATGCAATCAATGAAACAATTATCTAAAATTTCCATCATAAGATTGGATTCAAAATCTAGTAAAAGTTTGATTAATGGTTGTTTACATAAAAAAATACTGATGAACCCAAGAAAACTCTGTCGCTTCCCACCCCCACCCACCCCACCTAGGAGGGCTAAAATATGACCCCTACATTGGCAAAAATTGCAATTTTTGTACAATAATTAGTTTTTCTCTTAAATCTAACAAAATTTGTGATTAAGGGTTGTTTACATTATTCAAGTGATCGCAGGTGGACCACACATGCTTTTCTTGTTTATCCAAGACGTGTAGTGACCGCCATTAAAAGTCAAAGGTTCGAGAAGAGAGAGTTTATAGAAGAAAAAGTGTGACACAAACGTTAAAACGTGACGAGTTAGGTAGAAAATTTAATTCTAATGCGTTTGAGATAAGTTATGTGCTGTTGCTTTTTGGGGATTTACGATTTATCGACTGTTAACTATTCTGTACTTTTGCCCGTTTCTTTACATTGGAAAAACATTTTTCAAAATTGTGTGACAATATATAAAGAATACTTGTTTGTGTGCGTCTTGTTAATTTTCAACGGTTGTCAACCGCGTCACATATGATAGTATGAAAACTAGCTTCCCTCACCTGCCGTGTTGTCTTCCTGACATTTCAAACACCGCCATTAAATGTCAATGGAGTTTCAAATCTAGACTTCTTTTTTTCATGTGAATTCTTCAAAAATTCATGATTGTGTGAATTCTTCTGTGAAGATTTCCAATGTTCTTTGACCATTTTGATTGGCATCGTTTCTGTTTTATTCTTTTATTCTTCCTTGTTTTTATTTTGGTACTGTTTTCCCTCCAAGAATTCAAAGCAAACTGCATTGTCTGAAGCGTTTCACTTTAACCATTCTCTTCAGCTCTTAAATTTGGCAGCAAATTTAAGAATTGATTCTTTGTTTTTGGTCTGAATTTTGGGGTGAGGAATTCCAACCTTATTTACATTACATTTCTTTGATTGTCTTCATTTCTTACAAACTTAAATCCAATAAACTGATGCAGCAGAGTGATATCACCGTCGACCATGTGTATGCAGTGTGATGATGTACGGAAGTACGGAAGTGAAACCTGGCCGGTGAAGGTTGAGGACATGCATTGCATAGAGAGAAATATGAGAATGATACAATGAATGCGTAATGTGAGTCTTAAAGACAGGCTTAGATCTGATGACCTCAGAGGAAGATAAAATCTGAACAGTATAATAAGGAGATGTATGCAGAACAGGACACTTTGTTGGTACTGTCATGTTGAAACAATGGATGAGAGTTCTTGGGTTAGTAGATGTAGAACAGTTGAGATAGCAGGTTCAGTTGACAGGGGAGGGTCAAGGAAAACATGGAAGGAAGTGATAAAAATGGGCTTGAGTGAAAGAGGGATACCTGGCCAGAGATAGGTTAGTTTGGAAGTCAATTTCTAAAAGCCGGTTAGGGTTAGGGTTATTCCAAAATATATTTATTTAAATATAGACTGAATATTATGAACAAACCCATCAGTAATCATCATGTTCAACCAGAAGCCATAAAATTCTTCTTCTTCTTCTTCTTCTTCTTCATGTCAAACTCCACATAATTACTTATGTAATATTATGTATGATCATGATGATGATCATCATATCAGGTTTAACGTTCCCTGTGAACTGACCCTGCTACCTCAACTGTTCTTCATCTACATAAAGCACTCTCATCCAGTCTTTCATTATCATATTAAGTTTAACGTCTGTTTTACATGTTGGCATGTGTTGGACGGTTTTTAAAAATCGACTTCCAAACTAACCTATCTCTGGACAGGTCTTTATTTATTCCTCTTTCTCTCAAGTCCATCCTTATCACATCCTCTTATGTTTTCTTTGGCCTTCCCCTGCCAAATGACCCTGCTACCTCAACTGTTCTACATGTACTAACCGAAGCACTGTCATCCAGCCAGTCTTTCACCATCATATTCGGTTTGTCAACGCAAAATTAAAAGAAATTGTTTTGTGAACAAAAAAGCTTTTTTACAACTTGTTCAGTGAAATTTTTGTTATAAAAAAATGTTCAGGCAAAAAACACAAAAGTTTAATATCCAACCTTAACAAAACCAATAATAATAATAAAAAAAAAACCTAATCCTAACGACGCAATTTTTACCTGATTACAAACCAAAAATGATCTTCAGTAAAAAATAAATATTTCTTTCATACAATTTGACAACATAACTTTGCACATAATATAGATAATAAAATAAATAAAAAAACAAAAACAAAATAAAAATAAATAAATAAAAATATCCATTCCATTTTATAAACATATTACACATTTCAAATTCTAACGGCTATGTTTTGTTTGAAAAAAAAAAATGTACAAAGCCATTCCTTTCACGTCATATGTTGAACCACATTTTTAAAATTCTAACGACTATGTTTTCGTTTGGAAAAAAAACAAACAAACAAAAACACTCATTCTATTTCATAGACGCAGTACACGTATTAAATTCTAATGGCTATGTTTCGTTCCAAAAAAGAACAATAAAATTCTTTTCACGTCACAGACAGACCAAACTTTAAAAAATATTTGTACTTGTGTGTCATTTCTTCAAATCTTTAGAGAGAATAGAAAGTTGACCTTGGCTTTACTTTCGGCAGCTTCGTAACTCTCGCTTCCCTAATTTTGTCCTTTAATCCTCACATTTCATGAGCGATGTTTCTGACAAAGGGGGAAGAATTGCTGTTTTGGGGGGGGGGTTGGAACCTATCCACCTAATATTTATCGTTGGCTAGTTTTTGACTTTGAAGTAGTATTTTTTTTTTAGCTCCTTACATCAAGTGGCTTCATGCCTTGTCTGGAGCAATTTAAAAAGAAAAAAAAAAAATCAATCATCCTGGGGAAGTCTTGAAGTAAAGACGAAACGTTGATGAATAACTGAATAATATTTTTGGTTTTCCTTTTTTTCATTTTAACGTAATATTTGTCTTAGAGAATAATTCACTATTCCTTCCCCACCCACCCCTGCGCCAGCCAAATGTAACTGAAGAGATCTCTATTTTTACAAATAAATATCCAAATATCTGTATGAGGAGTTTTGCAGCGAGATGCTTGTTCACATTACATATGAATGTCTGTATGTTAGTACGGTCAGGGAAACAGGAAGCAGGAAATGGATTCCAAACTCTAGCAGTATGAAGAAAAGAAGCTATTAGAGTAGAAAGCTCTCCGGCATCTGGGGACCTCAACAGTGAATTCTTAGATAGTATCCTCTGTAGTGAGAATTGAGCTTCAACACCTATATCCGTTGCGCCACAGTTCTTTGTGAAATAATTCAAAACATACAAATTATCAAAATCCATCTAAACAAATTTGAAACAGAATATATTTTTTTATAATATACTTGCTGTACCTACCCAGCGTCGCCAAGGATCAATTAAGGTCATTTTAGTTTAGATTTAAAAAATAAAAAAATTAAATAAAAATAAATAAAAATAAAAAATAAATAAATGAATAAATAAAAAAAATAAAAAAATAAATAAATGAATAAATAAAATAAAAATTAAAAAAAAAATTAAAAAAATAAATGAATAAATAAAAAAATAAAAATAAAAAAAAATAAAAAATAAAAAATAATAATAATAATAATAATAATACCACTACTACTGATGATGTGTGAGTACCGAACAGATTAAAAATATTAATCATGTAAAAAAACTAAGATTTAATTCAGCTTCAACTGAAAATAGGAGTTATTTCTATTACATTTTGATCTTATTATTGTTATTTAAAAGTATATAGATTGCAAATTTATTCCGAGACTTTGAATGCGATCGCAGACATTTACCATTGTGCCTTACTCGTTTCAAACAAAAATTATCTGCCATGATCTTCACCCCGCCCCCCCCAAACTCCAAATGCTGATTGTGATCCAACATAATCTAAACCACACATTTACCTTCTTTATTCTCTAGCCCTACTCCCCCTCCTCCCCGGGGGAGGGGGCGGCTGAGAAAGAAGGGGGCCTTTAAACCTGATTCATTAATCTCTCATTCCCAACCTGCATCCCTCAACGACCAAAATGCATACAACGCAGTTGAGATTGCTGACGCCGAAAAGAAGCGCCCTCTGGAAACCGCTCGTCACGTTGGCTTCAAATTAAATGCGATCTTTTTACACTTAATCCTCTTTCTCGATCGCAGGCGAGAGTTTCCAGGGTAATCCTGAGAAATGAAAAACAACGTTGCGAATGCCGTAAGCTGCAACGGAATCGGTAATAAGGAAGAAGTAAGAGGATCTTCTTAGGAAGAGAAAACCGAAGAGTCTTCAAGAATCTTCTCTCTTCTTCATCTTCGAAAAAAAAAAAATGATAATAATGTTTCGAAATTTGATGAGCGTTTGTTGATGGATTTCAAGCCATCATTTGTGTTTGTCACCGTTTTTAAGAGATTTACAATTTTTTCTTTTCTTTTCTTTTTTTTTTTTTTTTATTTATTTATTATTCTCTGCACTTCCTCCTCTCTGATCGTGTTTGTATTGTTTTGTCTTTTTCTTTCCGTTTTTAAGAGATTTACAATCTTTTCTTTTCTTTTCTTTTTTTTTTTCTTTTTTTTATTTTATTTATTATTCTCTGCACTTCCTCCTCGGTACAAATCACGTTGACACACCGGTTCCCGTTAGATCACCGAAGTTAAGCGACGTTGAGCCTGGCCAGTATTAAATGGGTGACCATTTGGGACTACCAGGTGCTGTATGTGCTCTCTGTTTATCTCGGCATTGTTTCCAGTCGTCTTGAACTGCTTGCCATTGGAATCAAGCAGTGCCGACTCAGGAGATGTGTTGTTAGGGATTGCGCAACCCTTGCTTCATAATTACACGTGCAGCCAGCCCCTTATAGGGGTATCCATAGTCTCTCTAGACTGAACGGAGGGCCTATATATATATATATATATATATATATATATATATACCAATCTTATGGAAGAAACGAATGATCGCCAAATTATTAGTAACTACATTAGTATGTATATATATACGGTACAAATCACGTTGACACACCGGTTCCCGTTAGATCACCGAAGTTAAGTGACGTTGAGCCTGGCCAGTACTAAATGGGTGACCATTTGGGACTACCAGGTGCTGTATGTGCTCTCTGTTTATCTCGGCATTGTTTCCAGTCGTCTTGAACTGCTTGCCATTGGAATCAAGCAGTACCGACTCAGGAGAGGTGTTGTTAGGGATTGCGCAACCCTTGCTTCATAATTACACGCGCAGCCAGCCCCTTGTAGGGGTATCCATAGTCTCTCTAGACTGAACGGAGGGCCTATATATATATATATATATATATATATATATATATACCAATCTTATGGAAGAAACGAATGATCGCCAAATTATTAGTAACTACATTAGTATGTATATATATACGGTACAAATCACGTTGACACACCGGTTCCCGTTAGATCACCGAAGTTAAGTGACGTTGAGCCTGGCCAGTACTAAATGGGTGACCATTTGGGACTACCAGGTGCTGTATGTGCTCTCTGTTTATCTCGGCATTGTTTCCAGTCGTCTTGAACTGCTTGCCATTGGAATCAAGCAGTACCGACTCAGGAGAGGTGTTGTTAGGGATTGCGCAACCCTTGCTTCATAATTACACGCGCAGCCAGCCCCTTGTAGGGGTATCCATAGTCTCTCTAGACTGAACGGAGGGCCTATATATATATATATATATATATATATATATATATACCAATCTTATGGAAGAAACGAATGATCGCCAAATTATTAGTAACTACATTAGTATGTATATATATACGGTACAAATCACGTTGACACACCGGTTCCCGTTAGATCACCGAAGTTAAGTGACGTTGAGCCTGGCCAGTACTAAATGGGTGACCATTTGGGACTACCAGGTGCTGTATGTGCTCTCTGTTTATCTCGGCATTGTTTCCAGTCGTCTTGAACTGCTTGCCATTGGAATCAAGCAGTACCGACTCAGGAGAGGTGTTGTTAGGGATTGCGCAACCCTTGCTTCATAATTACACGCGCAGCCAGCCCCTTGTAGGGGTATCCATAGTCTCTCTAGACTGAACGGAGGGCCTACTTTCCTCCTCTCTGATCGTGTTTGTATTGTTTTGTCTTTTTCTTTCCGTTCTATATATTTTTTTTTAATCATGTTTATTCTATCTTTATCATATTCGGTTTATCACTTCTTCCCATATTCCCCTTGGCCTTCCCCTACCAACTGGCCCTGTTACCCCAACTATTCTATTGGCCAGTCATCCATCAGTTGCCCTAAAAAAAGATTGAGGGAAATTTTGACGAGGATCAGATTTTCACATTTCACGTGTCGATTTTGAAGATAGGACATTATCAAATTAAAGAATGATAATAAATTGAAAGTTCACTCCAATAACGTGTTTTTTGTAGTGAGTCATGAATTGTTCTGATGCGATTTTAACTTTTAAAATTCATTAATTCTATGTTGAAAAGCTAAAAAAAAATCACCCAAATCAAGTGAAAATCAACTCCAATAACGTGTTTTTAAATAGTAATTCATGAATTGTGCTGATGTGAGTTCAACTCTAAAAATTTATTAATTCCATGTTGCAAAGCTAAAAAAATTCCAAAAATCAATTGAAAGTTCACTCCAATAACGTGTTTTTTGTAGTGAGTCATGAATTGTTCTGATGCGATTTTAACTTTTAAAATTTATTAATTCTATGTTATCTGGAAAATTTGTGTCTAATTTTATAGGAAATAAAAAGTTAAAAAAATATATGTAATAAAGTATTTAATAAAATACTCATGAATTGTGGATTTTGATACGTTAAGCCTTTCAGTTCGTTGTCGTGTTGTATAATGTGGCTTATTCTTCATTTGATTGCTATCTGTAGAGGGTGATCTGCCTGAGCGTTCCTCATCATTAAGCCTTAATTCCCCAGCTCTAAACTTTACGAACCACTTCCGTACAATTCCGTCAGCTAAAGCATCTTCTATCGTACACTTCACATATCTTTTTTGTTGTTCGAGAGGCAGTTTTGCTTTAATGTAAATAGAAAAGCATCAAGTGATCAAAATGAGTTTTACAACCTTCCATTTTCAAAGGGTTCAAAAATTAGCACAACTTAAATAATTTTTAACTTTCTTTCTCAAGAGATAGCTTGAAGTATCAAACTGGAAATGTGAATTTAAATATATTGCATGATAAATGCCAGTATACTGAAATCATATGCCCTGAATAGGGTTAAGATGAAAATTCATATACACTAAATGTACAAAAGCAAGGAAATTCCCAAATTTGTACACTTTTATTGTCATTAAGGGTATGCGAGCACAACAGGGCTATGTATTTTACTGATAGGAATTTTTCTTCAGTGCACCTCACACACTTCATCCACTCATGCATAGAGATTTATACTGTAGTGATGTGATAATGAAATGGTTTGGTTTATATGTAGTCATACCTTAATGACAATAAAAGTGTAAAAATTTGGGAATTTCCTTGCTTTTGTACATTTAGTGTATATGAATTTTCATCTTAACTCTATTAAGGGCATATGATTTCAGTATACTGGCATTTTTCATGGAATGTCACTACTTTTGTAAAGGCTATGCCTCAATATAATGCCTTCTCATAAGGTTTTTTGGAATTTTCTGGAAAACTAAGGTATATAGTAAACTGAAATTAAAATGTCATCAACTAGACCCTAGAACCTCTATCTCTGCCAAAAATCAGCTGAATCCATCAAATAGTTGATGAGATACAGGGTGGCGCATACGTACGTACTTACACACATAACATAATTTCATGATTGAACTTTCTGGATCTCTGGGTTGCCTTGACTAATGATGCTGAAATTCTACACACTTATAGAACCTATCAAGTAAACATTTTGTGTAAAGTTTTAACTAATTTGGTTTATTGGTTTTTGAGTTATGATTGATCAAAGAAATGAGATTTCCAGTGTAGGCCATTCGTGTAGTCTATTACGGGATAGAGCGCTTTCGCGCCTCCCTTGATTATATTTGTCAATAGTTTGACATGTGTTGAATAAAAACTTTCTAGACAACCTAATAATTAGTTTTTATTGACAACTTGTTAAGACAATGAAAGATAAAGAGTTTGTGATGGATGAGAGTTCAAAGAGAACGTTCTAGGTGAAAGAAGGTGTTTTGTCTGTAAGGAGAAATTGAGTAGCCATGTTTATTTTGGCTAGTGTCGTGTCGGTTTTCATGTGTATAAATGGGATAGGCATTGTAGGTGTGTGTATATTAGCATGCCTATTTTTGCGAGTGAGTGAGTGTGTGTATGTATGAACTGTGTACATGAATTCGATTAGCAGTGTGTATATGATGTTGCTATGTTTAGTAGTTTGTGTGTGTTACTTGCCTAAGCTAGGTTGTGACGTATGCACATGTGTTGTGTCTGAAAAAAAAAAGGAAAAGAGGCAGAAAGCTGCGTTTGAGTTTTTATAGTATGCAAGAATTTTTGGAACAAAATATTCCTTGTGCTGTGATTGGTTGAAAGAAACTGCTGATTTGAGCTTTTGTATATGTAAAACTGTTAGGGCAACCTAACAAGACAGAATAGTTATTTCCCCTTGAATCAAAAGAAAGAGTTATCGCCCTTGGATAAAAGAAGTCGTCTGCCATGACAGTTGAAAAGTAAACAGAACGGCTCTAATGATCAGACTAAGCATCTCGCGTTCAGCAGTTTTCTACATTTCATTTAATCAGTGTTTTTGTTAAAGGTTCTCCTTTGTCCTTTCTTCATTTTTTTAGTTGTTATTAAACCAATAACAACGTGTAAACATCAGACGTAACACATGTACAGCAATTCTTTTATCTATAAGATTTTTTGTATCGAACCGATTTTAAAAGTTTTGGGGAAAGAGTGCGAGTTTGGATGGACACACCCTCTAAATGGGGAAGTTAAAAAGAAAAATATGCCGATGTTACTTTGAAAAAAGTGAAAAACATTTCTATTAGGGCAACCTAACAAGGCAGAATAATTGTTTCCCTTTGATCAAAAGAAAGAGTTATCGCCCTTGGATAAAAGAAGTCGTCTGCCATGACAGTTGAAGAGTAAACAGAACGGCTCTCATGAACAGACCTACAGTTCATTTAATCCGTGTTTTTGGTAACGGTTCTACTTCGCCATTCCTTAATTTTTTGAGTTGTTGTTAAACCGATAACGACGTGTAAACATCAGATGTAACAAAAACAACATTCACTGCCACTGCTTCTTTTAACAGCGATTTGGTCGAGGGTGCGACATATGAGAAACGGTGTGTGAAGATGATTTACAGTGCCGTACAAAAATCTGTCCTCCTGTGAAGTGGTGTTCCAGTTTTTCGGTGTTGGACTAAAATTTGTACTTTTCTATTTTTTAGTTCTTCGTGAACCAGTGGGAAGGGTTAGGGTTAGAGTTAGGGTTAAGGTTAGGGGTTAGGGTTAGAGTTAGGGGTTAGGGTTCGGGTTCGGAGTTAGAGTTAGGGTTTAGGGTTAGAGTTAGATTAGGGTTAGGGTTTGGGTTTAGGGTTAGAGTTAGGGTTAGGAGTAAGGGGTTAGGGTTAGAGTTAGAGTTAGAGTTAGGGTTTAGAGTTAGGTTAGGGTTTAGGGTTAGGTTTAGGGTTAGGGTAGAGTTAGGGTTAGGGTTTAGGGTTTAGGGTTATGTTTTGGGGTTAGAGTTAGGGTTAGGGGTTAGGGTTTAGAGTTAGAGTTAGAGTTAGGGTTAGAGTTAGGTTAGGGTTTAGGGTTAGGTTTAGGTTTAGGGTTAGGGTAGAGTAAGGGTTAGGGTAGGGTTAGGGTTTATGGTTTAGGGTTAGGGTTTAGGGGTTAGAATTAGGGTTAAGGGTTAGGGTTTAGAGTTAGAGTTAGGGTTTATTGTTAGAGTTAGGTTAGGGTTTAGGGTTAGGTTTAGGGTTAGGGGTAAGGGTTTAGAGTTAGGGTTTAGGGTTTAGGGTTAGGTTAGGGTAGAGTTAGGGTTTAGGGTTTAGGGTTAGGTTTAGGGTTTATGGTTTAGGGTTAGGGTTTAGGGGTTAGGGTTAAGGTTAGGGTTAGAGTTAGGGTTAGGGGTTAGGGTTTAGAGTTAGAGTTATAGTTAGGGTTAGGTTTAGGGTTAGGTTTAGAGTTAGGGTTAGGGTTAAGGTCATTTGATTTTTATTTATTTATGTTTTAAATTTTACTTTTATTCACCCTAAACAAGGCAAGATATTTATTCATATTACATTTAAATTTTTGTAGGTTTGTATGGTCAGAGAAACAGGGAGCAGAGATGGAATTCCAAAGGAAAGCGGTCTGTGGAAAGAAGCTATCAGAGTAAAAAATCTTCCGACATTTAGGGATCTCTATAGTGAAGGGGTGTGATTTTGCTGCTTGTTGGGTGGATTGAGGGTTTTCGTGTTGGGGGTTGGGGGGTCAAGTGCAATAAGTTTATCGGAGCACGTTACGTGGAAGTACTTGCAAAACAAGCAGAGGATGCAACACTGCAATAGAGGCTGGAGCGTGTCAGACAGTACAGCACCTATTAGGTTTGAAAATTCTTACCTGTCCAAGAAGGAGAGGCTAGTGGTTGGTGCACCAGCCCAGATGTAGTAACAATATTCCATGCATTGGGTGAATGGTGTCTTTATAGCCATATAGGATACTGGCAGAAGTAAGAAGTTTTCTAGCCCGGTAGAGGGAGCCTACCTTCTTTACAGCAGACTTGGCAGCATCTTCTATGTACTTATTTCAACTCATGTTGTCTGAGAATGTCAGGACGAGGAGTTTGAAGGAGTTTGATGCTATCGGTCATGACAATCAGTGGTTGGAAAGGTTTTGCAAATATTTTACAACCAAACAAGAATAAGAATCTTCTTCCTCTTCTTCCTTTTCTTCTTCTTCTTCCTTTTCTTCTTCTTCTTCCTTTTCTTCTTCTTCTTCTTCCTTTTCTTCTTCTTTCTTTTCTTCGTCCTTATCTTCTTCTTCTTCTATTTCCTCTTCTTCTTCTTCCTTTTCTTCTTCCTCTTCTTCTTCATTTAACGTGTCTTTTTCCCATCAGATGTGGGTTGCACATTGGCCATGGCGGTACAAAGTGATTTTCCCCATGAAACCATCATTTACGTTGGTTTCATCGTGCCATTGCTTGATGTGCCCACCAATAACCAACAACACAACCTTCACTAAACACCAAAAAAGGAATTGGCCTTGCCATTTGAATACTTTTCGAGGGGACTGTGTGTGCTGATTAGAGAGAAAGGTGCTTATACAGATCAGGGTACATATGAAAAAACGCAGTTACACAGGCGAAAATCGCAGTTCCAAATAAATCAACCTGAAAATTCTTTGATATACGTAAGTATTAGGCAAAAATAGGTATCTACACCAAAAATTAGCCAAAATTATCAAGTAGAATTTTAATTAAAAATAAAAATCAGTTTTATCATATTTTATGAATCTGTCATCGTTTTGAGCAAAAAACACGTAATTCAGGGGTCCAAAACGTAATAAATGAATGGCGGTGGGCAAAATACGATAAAACTGATTTTTATTTTTAATTAAAATTCTACTCGATAATTTTCCCTAATTTTTGGTGAGGATACATATTTTTGCCTGATACGTAAGTGTAAACAATAGTTTTTATTTGGAAATTCGTTTTTCATATGTGCCCTGTTCTCTATATAAGAACCGAGAGAAACAATTGAATAAAACGTTTATTTTTTATCTCACATGTAATCGCCTAAAAAAAGTAGAATCTCATTTTTTGGGTGGGGTGGGGTGGGGATTTAGCCGAGTGTGTTAATCTACAATAATACCGACTTTTGTTTTTACTGTATATCTCATAATGGGTGTTATATGTTTTATTGCAAAGAACAATATGTCCCACAAAGATGATGACAGTTTCATAATGGTCATAACTAACAATGAATAGAGCAGCTCAAATTACCGTTGTTGGATGAAAAGCAATTATAAAGAAACTCAATTTCCTTATGTATTTTTAATTAAAATTAATTACGAGAAACGGAATAATAAGTGTGTCGGTTGGTCAAGACAGTCGCGTACACAATTCTAGTTTTTGGCTTTCAATTGGTTTGGGACTCGCTTAGTTTTTACTGTTTTGGTAATTAACGTTTTTGCCCGTGGAATCTTTGATGTTCTTGTCCTTCTTTCTTGTAATTGGTATTAAACAGTTTCCAGTCCAGCTGAAATAACAATGTCATCGTACGTGTGTGGAATTGGCAACTCTTTTATAGTAAACTCTCTTTTTTTTCTTCTTTTTTTCTTCTTTTTTTTTATGGAAATCGCTCCAGACAAGGCATGAAGCCACTTGATGTACACAGCTAACAAAAACAAATATGATTATCGCAAAGACAGATGATGTCTATTGGCCTTAGTCTTGAAAAGACAAAGATTATAGGTAGGAGGAAAACAGTCAGCAGGAAGAGAGTTCCACAAGCCTGCGGTTCTTGGAAAGAAGCTACTGGAATAGGAAGCTGTATTACAATGAGGTATCAAAACAACGAATTGATGGCGACCACTAGACCAACGAGTCAAATGAGCTGGAACAAAAGAAGCGGGGAATAGATCACATAATTCTGAAGAACACATGCCATGATAGTATTTATGGAAGAAAATGAGACTAGCAACATCATGTCTGTGAGAGAGAGGGTGCAGAGAAGACAGTATAGGGCCAATCAAATGGAAAAGTCTGTTATTTATTTATCTACCTCCCATAAGGTAAGATGTGACACAAGGTCGGGAAAGTGGGATTAGATAAGCCAGCGCTCGAGAGGTGAGCACTCTGGCCATTTAAAAATTGCCTTGGCAGCCCCGTCGGCATTCCCCGGTAGGGGCGCCTCAGACAGTAAGCAATAAACTTACTCCTTCCCAAAGAGGGGAGGCAAAGCCTGCGAGGGTGGACCTCCTAGAACTGCACAGGACAGCGTGCAGTATCCATCGGAACAGATACTACACTTTGATCTTGGCCAAATGTTCACATATATATAGTAATATGCTCAAGAAAGACTCATATACTCGCTCCTCGAGTGACATCATACAAGAGGTCAACATGAGGTATGCATCCAAATTAAAACAACAACAAAAAAAGGAAAAAAAAAATTTTCTTACTTATATTTTTATTAAAACAAAAACAAAAGAGAAAAAAAGATTTTTTCTTACTTATATTTCTATTAAAACAACAACAACAAAAAAAGAAAAGAACTTATTTTCATTCAAGAACTTTCATGTTCCTAATTTCGTCTGCAAAAAATTGTATATTTTAATTCGGGAGTGGAATAGGCAACTTTGTTACAGAAAACTCTCTTATTTTTATATTTTTTTTAATGTGAAATAACCTGAGAAATATCAGATTGGAACGAAAGTTCTATCCATTTTTTAAGGCTAAATAAAACAATAAAAAACAAAATATATGTTTTATTTAATTGTTAATGTAGTCCTCATTCTTTTCCGTGATCCCTTTTCCATATGTCAATAGCTTTTTAATATTCAAAAAATTACTTACAGTTCAGAAAATTGAAATTCATCTTTTGTCAATCCAGCATATGACGTATTCTGCATATCCGATCAACACTCCAACTCGATAGACTCAACGCAAGTGACAGATGTAGACATAATTTTATCTCTCACAGTGCATTCACCTTCATCTAGTCCAATCAAAAACATCAAGGCACCAGCAGCAGAAGCAGCTGGCTGAATAATATATATGCAGACACATTCTAGGCAGTCAACCTCAATTCAGGCTCAGGCTCATTATGGGCACCATCTGTCCTACCGACAACGACGACCTACCCAGCAGCAGTATTACTCTGAGCCGAGCCTTTGCATCATTTCCCTGATGATGAAACCAACAGTAGCAGCACTATCAACTATTACAAGTGATGAACTGTCCTTTTCAGGATAAAATTTTTATCAACTACTACAAGTGATAAACTGTCCTTTTCAGGACAAGCCTTAATCTCAACGAACAACATAGTAAGTGATTTCAGTAGTTTTCATGATATTAGTCAACAAATTATCATGATGTGATCTATCGTCTTGCCTTTTGAGTCTCTGAACAATAGGTTGTATTTATTCCTAAAAAAAAACACTTTCTTTTTATATTTTACATATGAATGGTCTCTTGTCACATCCACTTCTTTTATTTTAATTGCTAACAGGGTAGACTAGACGATACCTTTGTCCCTTTCTTTTTCTCTCTCTCTCTCTCTCTCTCTCTCTCTCTCTCTCTCTCTCTCTCTCTCTCTCTCATTAGTATCACAGATTCCATTACAAACGTTTTTTGAAATTGTACTTTCTTTGTTTGGAATTTAGATTTTTATTTGAAGTGAATTTTTTAAAATTAAAGTGCATTTTTTAATTTGAAGTGTATTTTTTTTATTTGAAGTTCATTTTTTTTATTTGAAATTCATTTTTTTTTTTATTTGAAGTTCATTTTTTTTGATTTGAAGTCCATTTTTTTAATTTGAAATCCATTTTTTTTATTTGAAGTGTATTTTTTTTATTTGAAGTTCATTTTTTTTATTTGAAATTCATTTTTTTTTGATTTGAAATTCATTTTTTTGATTTGAAGTCCATTTTTTTAATTTAAAATCCATTTTTTTGATTTGAAGTTCATTTTTTTTGATTTGAAGTTCATTTTTTTTATTTGAAAGTCATTTTTTTTATTTGAAGTCCATTTTTTTAATTTGAAGTTCATTTTTTTATTTGAAGTTCATTTTTTTTTTATTTGAAATCCATTTTTTTTATTTGAAGTTCATTTTTTTTATTTGAAGTTCATTTTTTTTATTTGAAGTTCATTTTTTTATTTGAAATCAATTTTTTTATTTGAAGTTCATTTTTTTATTTGAAGTTCATTTTTTTTATTTGAAGTTCATTTTTTTTATTTGAAGTTCATTTTTTTATTTGAAGTTCATTTTTTTTATTTGAAATCCATTTTTTTTATTTGAAGTTCATTTTTATATTTGAAGTTCATTTTTTTATTGATTTGAAGTTCATTTTTTTATTTGAAGTTCATTTTTTTTATTTGAAGTCCATTTTTTTAATTTGAAATCCATTTTTTTATTTGAAGTTCATTTTTTTTTTATTTGAAGTTCATTTTTTTGATTTGAAGTTCATTTTTTTTGATTTGAAGTTCATTTTTTTTATTTGAAGTTCATTTTTTTTAATTTGAAATCCATTTTTTATTTGAAGTTCATTTTTTTTTAAGTACATTTTTTTATTTGGAGTTCAATTTTTTTATTTGAAGTGCCTTTTTTTATTTGAACTTCCATTTTTTTATTTGAAGATTCTACCTATAATTTTATACAACAACAAAAATGAAAACTTTTCATATCACAACTGATGAAGCGAATATTTGTACAATACACTGCCTAAAATTCCCCTGTCAAATATCTCGGAGACTGACATGAATAGTATTAAAAAAAGGGGACATAAAACCACAGGAAGAACTTTCAAATAAATAATACACTTAATGCCCTTGTGCACATTCAAAATCAACCAACAACAATTGTGATATGGAAAAGGCATTTATCTATATTATACAATAGATGTACCTACCGGCTGTTGCCCAGGATGCGATGATGTCATTTTAGTTTTTCACTTTTATTTGTTTCCACATTTTTGTAACTTATACACAAAAAAAAGAAAAAATTTGGTTGTAAGGAAGACAACAGCAAGTTTATATTCTTTCAATAAAAAAACATGAGTTATTCCCCTTGCTGATTTTTATTTTTGATCATAATTGAAAAATGTTTCCAGTTGTCCGTGCACGACTACATCATTTTTTAAAATAAACTGTATTAAAGTATATTATTATAGTGCCAATAACATGTTACAACAATAACAAATGAGAATTATCAGAATCAAAGGTTGATATGTCAGCTTAAATGCTATAAAAATCAATCTCACAATTTTATATCTTACACTAGGTGAATACCCGCCCCTGGACAGGTACACGCTAGGTTAATATGAATACACATTTGCTGCATTTATTTGGTAACATTTAGTCAAATAGACAAGAAAAAAAAATCTTATCAATAAACTAGCTGTCCAGACCCGACGTTGCCCAGATGTAATAATACTTTCGTATCTGTTTTGCACTTCTTTGCAAAATTAGATCCAAAGTTGGTCTTTTAAACTGTAGTATTTGTCGAACACTGTTTTTCTAAAACCTCAGTCATCTTTAAACATACTCTTTTTAAATTAATGCGTTGTTTTTTTTAGTACTTAAAAAAATCTGATCTCATGATTTAACAGGATAAGAGTCAAGACCCTAAATCTGGCTTCATCTTATGAAATGTTTGTCTCTTATTTAACTCTTATTAAATTTATTTAACTCTTTATTGAATTTATTTAACTGCTTATTGAATTTATTTAACTACTTATTAAATTTATTTAACTACTTATTACATCTATTTAACTCTTTATTAAATTTATTTAACTTCTTATTAAATTAATTTAACTACTTATTACATCTATTTAACTCTTTATCAAATCTATTTAACTTCTTATTAAATTTATTTAACTACTTATTACATCTATTTAACTCTTTATTAAATTTATTTAACTCCTTATTAAAATTATTTAACTCTTTATTGAATTTATTTAACTACTTATTAAATATATTTAACTACTTGTTAAATCGTCTCTAAAGGATTTATGGAATTAGCAAAGCCTGGAATTTACTTGATGATTATCAGGACAAAATTAACTCTAACACTAACCCTAAGTCAGGGATGCTAGGATCAGAGTCAAGACCCTAAATCTGGCTTCATCTTATGAAATGTTTGTCACCCCATTATTGTACTCTCTATTGCGATACACCTTTTGTCAAGGATACAACGACAATAATTCAAATTTTGAAGCCGTTTAAAGTGTCTGTTTCTCTTTGGTGGCATTTTATTCCTATTTTTTTTATTGGTGCCATTTTTACCTGTTCGCCAGGGAGACCAGCTTTATAAATCTTCGACGTCATCAAACCCACTTCAAAATATCCGGCCTACTCTTCTTTCTCACTGTTGTGTTGGGATTGATAAAATCTCCATCTTATTTGGCTGCATCATCTAACACTTAGATAGACCAACAACCAACCAGCATCACAAATATGCAGCATCATGATTGGCATGCAGATGTTGACAGTGCCACCTATGCTGGTAAAGTCTCTTTTCCAGACATCCAATTAATAAAGAGGACATAACTCTTGCTGGGAGTGGTACTAATTGGCAGATGTAGTTAACTTTTGTAGATGCACCCCACCGTCGACCTCTTTTCGGTGCCAGCTTGTTTTTCATCTACATTTACAGTTTGAGTGGATTCCGTAAATCTAAAACAGATTTTGTTTAGAGTAACTAACGATATTCACCCGGCGTTGCCCGGGGCCATAATAAAACAAGACAGAAAAAATTAAATAGTGTGGGTAACATCTTTATATTAAAACTTCTCTCTCTCTCTCTCTCTCTCTCTCTCTCGCTCTATATCTCTGTATCTATCTTTCCCCCTCCCCCATTATTTCCCTCCCTCTCCCGAACCCTGTCTTTCTCCTCCACCCAGCTCATTTTTCTCTCTTGTTTTAATGTGTTGAAAAAAATATATAATGTAATTCATTTACCGGAGCTATCTGTTTTTAATGTAATACTGTAATCTTACATTTATTGCCCCTGGATAAGTAAAACTAAACACAATGACATTCTTGATCCCGGGTAATTCCGTTCCCCCCCCCCCCCACCTGCTTTCACAATAATATGAAGAGAAATGATATTAATAATGAAAATAGTCCAAAGAGATTATATGTAATACTGTAATTTACTTTTATTACTTCCAGACAACAACGCCGAGTAGAACAAAAGATGCTTCTTTAGGTTATTTTGTAAATCAATTTCTTAAAGCTGTCCAACACATGCCAGCATGTAAAACGGATGATGATAATGATTGATCGCACTAACACTGAGATTAAAATGCAAAATTCATATTCGCAATAGTTTTCTATTATAATGATTATGTGTTAGCAATCAATGTTGTACGATTAACTAATTTGCATATTTCTTTGCAAAAGGGCATCACATTAATTAACTATTCGTTTTGGCTCTTTTCTAATTCAATGATTGTTTCTATTTTAGTTTAATGAATAGTTCTATTTGAAAATATTTTTATATCATCGCATTTATATCTTAGCATTTTGGGGTGAAAAGATTCTTTCCGCTCCTTTCCGGTCAATGTACTTCTGGGGAATGTGATTCTTGTTTCCTCAATTTTCCCGGGCAACGCCGGCACACAGGCCTTGCTAGATAATTATAAACTCTGATCTAAATTCACATTTAACATTTTGGAAAATAACAATTATTTTTTAAATAACCTTTTTCATTTGGGGGTCAATATAATTAGATTTCTGAAATCTAACCAATACACATTTAATTTTGAATAATGTAGCTGCACCAACCCGGCATTTAAAAGAGTTCAGCCTTTTCCGTGAATCTCCATTTAATCCAATCATATCAGATAAACAAAAAAATATTTTGATAATTGAGTAAGATGGATGCTTGCGTAAGACGATGAATATTCCATTATTTCAAGATCCAATTTAGATAAGACAATCGAATTGCTTTTTGTTTTTTATTTCTCATAAAAAGATATTTCAATTGAATCTGTCATGAATAGAGACATTTTAACATTATTTAATAATAACCGTTCACATAAATATACAGTGATTCTGGAGAGAAGATAAGATTTGGATTATCCGTGTCTTAAAATGCGGACACTAAAAAGATGAAGATTTAAAAGCATATCATATGCTTAGCACGGATCAAAAAGAGATACACTACACTCAAAATAAGCGAGGCCGACTTTGCTAAAAATATTCTGCATATTTTTATCGACTCGATAAAGATTCAAGCAAATTTCCATAATGGCTGCCTATTTCCCAAGCAAGCTAACGTCTACTGCTACTAGGACTACCAATGCAACATCTGGCATTGCTACTAGCTGCAACAATCTGTACCAATTATTACTGCCTTTGTCTACCAACGTTTAGTACTTTGACTATTTTTGAAAACATTAATTCATCAAACATTATACACTTAGTGATAAAAAAGCTGCTAATATAATTTTCTTACGTAACCGAATATTTGAGTTCATCTGAGCAGCTGGTCATATCTATAAATTCAAGAGCAGATAATTCATGCATGAAAGTCAATACTTGCAGAGAAAATATAGTAGATTATTTGTCAGATGATAAAATTAACACCCTTTTATCGTGCGTCGTAATTTATAAAGGAAATAAGAATGACTTATCTATAGTAGAGCATAATAGTATAGTAGTCTTTCAAATCACTGACTGTGGGTTCAATTCTTAGTGACGGTTAAGTTTTTACTTATCATGATAGACATTTTGTTAGCATAGATCATACATTTTCAACCACCTTTGTTTTGATGGGTTGAGAGACTTTGTTATGTTTACTTAAGATCAAACCCAACTTCAGGAAACTAATCTCCTCCCAGGCAACACCTCCCCAATAGAACTAAAAAAAGTAGGGTCAGTATCTGGTGATTGTATTGCTTCCACTTCAGTGGGAGTGTAGAGATAATATTTCTTTATTATTATTATAATGGCTAGTAATTTACAACTTAACAAGTGCGTCTATAATATTGAGATGTTATATGATATTGAGATGTTACATAATATTGAGATGTTACACAATATTGAGATGTTACACAATATTGAGATGTTACATAATATTGAGATGTTACATTATAGTTAGATGTTACATGATATTGAGATGTTACATACTATTGAGATGTTACATGATATTGAGATGTTACATGATATTGAGATGTTACATACTATTGAGATGTTATATGATATTGAGATGTTACATGATACTGGGATGTTACATGATACTGGGATGTTACATGATATTGAGATGTTACATAATATTGAGATGTTACATGATATTGAGATGTTATATGATATTGAGATGTTATATGATATTGAGATGTTATATTATATTGAGATGTTACATAATATTGAAATGTTATATGATATTGAGATGTTACATAATATTGAGATGTTACATTATATTGAGATGTTACATAATATTGAGATGTTACATGATATTGAGATGTTACATTATAGTTAGATGTTACATGATATTGAGATGTTATATGATATTGAGATGTTACATACTATTGAGATGTTATATGATATTGAGATTTTACATGATACTGGGATGTTACATGATATTGAGATGTTACATGATATTGAGATGTTATATGATATTGAGATGTTACATGATATTGAGATGTTATATGATATTGAGATGTTATATGATATTGAGATGTTACATAATATTGAGATGTTACATAATATTGAAATGTTATATGATATTGTGATGTTACATAATATTGAGATGTTACATGATATTGAGATGTTACATGATATTGAGATGTTACATGATACTGGGATGTTACATAATATTGAGATTTTATATGATATTGAGATGTTACATGATACTGGGATGTTACATACTATTGAGATGTTACATAATATTGAAATGTTATATGATATTGAGATGTTACATAATATTGTGATTTTACATGATATTGAGATGTTACATAATATTGAGATGTTACATGATATTTATATGTTACATGATATTGTTATGTTACATGATATCGAGATGTTACATAATATCGAGATGTTACATAATATCGAGATGTTACATCTTATTATAATATTAAAATTATTATTTATAATAATAAAAAAACTCAACAATAAAGACGTATTTTTAAAGACACCAAGACTAACGCCGCTTGAAAATGATTTGACGACTCAAATCGAAAGTACTCGCAAAAAAGGAAAGAAAATGGAACAAGAAACTACGGTCAGTATCTGGTGATTGTATTGCTTCCACTTCAGTGGGAGTGTAGAGATAATATTTACTGTGGGAAGATGTGACACAAGCTCAGAAGATGGGGATTGAAAAGCCAGTGCCCAAGAGGAAAAGCATTCTGGCCTACCAAAATTGCCTGAGCAGCCCATTCCCCAGTAGAAATGCGTCAAGTGATTAGCAATAAACTAACTCCTTCTCAAAGAGAGCGGGTAAAACCTCGGTTTTGTTTGGTTTACGGCATATCAACCATCTCTGGGTTATTTAATGCCGAATAAAGTTGTCAAATGGATTCCTAAGTTAGGATAATTATCTTATATGGTTTTTCGAAGAAAAGAAATTAAATCCGAGGTCTCAAAGGTCTTTTATTATACCGTACCTCCAGGTGGTGTCGTACGCCTTCTCCGGATCAAAAAAGATTGCCACCAGGTGTTTCTTTTTAATGAATGCCTCTCTAATAAAAGTCTCCAGTCTGATCAAATGATCAGTAGTACTTCTTTTTTTTCTTCCTGAAACCAGACTTTAGGTCTGACGAGATTGTTTGATTCCAGGTACCAAATCTGCCATTTATCATCCTTTCCATTACTAGTTAATGCTATCGGTCCATGGTTTGAAGGATTATCAGTCTTTTCCCAGCTTGGGTATGGGTATTACTGTTGCTTGCCTCCAGAGATTTGGAATTTTTCCGCTAATCCATATTTCATTATACATCTCTAGAAGGTTTTTGGAGGATACCCGTGGCAATAGTTTTAGAAATTTGTAGGATATATCATCTGGACCGACTGCGGTATTGTGGTGTGGACTTTTGCAAGGGATTCATTGAGCTCCATTCTTGTAAAGGGCCGATTATAGCTTTCGTTATTTTTTTTAACTGAAATTTAGTTTTTTTCTTTTCTTCAGTTTTTTTTTAATTTAAAAAAAAATTTCAGTCTGACTCTTGGAGCCGGAATTTTGAGCAAAGCTGTCTGCTAAGGCGTTAGAAATATCTTTTCTGTCCGTGATCTTTGTATTGTTTGAGATAAGATGCTTTATTGGCATGTTGCGATTCTTGACAGATATTTTTCCCATCATGCTCCACCATATCCCCTTAGACTTTGTGTTTGAATTTATTTTGGATATAAACTGTGTTTTTCGCTTTATTGCAGATCATAATATTGTTAATAACTTCAATAATATAAATCGCACAAGTTTGAAATTTTGCGCACTGAAAGGGTGCTCCTATGTAGGTAAGATACCAAAATATTTTGCATATCTATACTATGTTTCTAAAGTTATAGACATTTATGTATTTGTTAGCCATTTTTACTGTTTCTCGCTTTATTGCAGGTTTGTTAAAATACAGTCCATAGGTTATAACATTTTTTTTTGACTTAGCAGGGTTAATTATTTTAATCATTTAAATCATAAGTAACAATATGAATGAAATGTAAGGAAGAAATCACCAGATATGCACCACAAAATTTAATCATTTATCAACAAATCTCCCATTTCTTGAAATTACCCTCTGCATTAACAATATTATGATCTGCAATAAAACGAGAAACACAGTTTATAGCCTTTCCATTAGGGGTAGGACGTAATGGGTGAAAATTTCAGATTCATGCGAGTAGTATTTTTTTGTGTTCATTTATACATAAATAACACTAAACAATCAAACATTTTGAAAATTTTGCAAAATTCAGAAGGTGCAGGCCAAAAATAGTCGTTAGGGCTCCACAGAACTCAAAATCCATCATTTTTCGGTGAAAAAGTGGTTTCATGCGACATTGCAGGTCCTAAAACATCCTCAAAAGCTATGAATGGATATAGATGGTTAAATCTGATATAGTACTTTAATTTAGGACCATTTTCAGGCTGTGAAAGGGTTTTCATGAATGTAAAATAGCCTGCACCTTCTGAATTTTACAAAATTTTCAAAATGTTTGATTGTTTAGTGTTATTTATGTATAAATGAACACAAAAAAATACTACTCGCATGAATCTGAAATTTTCACCCATTACGCCCCACCCCTATTTCCATGAATTTCTTTTAGACTCCTTAATCATTTTCCAAACTCTGGCTATCTTTATTTTAAACAAGTCCAAATTCTCCTTTGTGAGGTTCAAATTGAATCTTCTCAGGGCAGAATGGCATGCCCGGATAGCCTTTAGGCATTCTTTATCAAACCAGGGTTTGTGTTTGGTTTGTAGATGACTTTAGGCCATACGCTTCAGCCATTTCTACCAGTGTCTCTGTAAAGTAGATGGAGTGATCTTCTCCATTGGCATTGTCTGTCAGTTTTTCTTCACATTGTTCTTGGAATCGCTCCCAATTGGCTTTTTTGCAAATTCCATCGTGGTACTCTTTCCTCGAGTTGAGGACACGCGCTTTCCAGAATAATTGCAAAGTGATCGCTCCCAAATATCTCATCGTGCACCCTCTATGTGTAGTCCATGAATGTTGCCGGAGCACAAATAGTTAAATCCAGTGCTGAATACGTTCCCGTCGCTGGGTGCAGATATGTGTTGGTTTTATTGTTGTAGAGGCAGAGGTTATTTTCATCTAGAATTTTTTTTTCAATATCTGTCCTTTTTTTTTTTTTAAACATAGTTCACCCCAAACAAGGCAGGCCGCCACTGTAGACGTAAGGGGCTACTGCAAAGAAAGAAAAGGGGAGAAGTTAGGGGGGGGGGGGGGTCAACCTAAATTGGGATCTGCGCAGCGAGATGTCTGTTTACATTAGTTTTAAATTTCTGCATGCCTGTACTGTCGGGGAAACAGGGGGCAGGGAGGGAGTTCCAGAGGCCAGCAGCACGAGAAAAGAAGCTATTTGAGTAGAAGGCTCTCCGACATCTGGGGACCTCCACAGTGAATGAATGAGATTTAGTTGATTGTCGAGTTAGTCTAGTGGATTTACGTCGAGGGGGGGCACCAGAGTAGCCAATTCATCGGAGCATAATCCATTGAAGTATTTGTAAAACAAGCACAAGGATGCTATTTATTTCATTTGTACTTTTACTTCCCCATATTTGATTATGACTATTAAAGTCATCCAAAAAAGACGAATGGTTCGGGGAGCTTTTTTATTAGGTCATTCAGTTTAGATTCGACTATGATTTGACCCGGTAGCAGATAGATGGAGCAGATTGTCCTGGTCTTCTGCACTGTTATTGATACAGCATCCGCCTGTATATTCGTGTCAAGTAGTGTCCGGCTTTGCGAAATTTTATTATTTACAATTATAGATGTTCCACCAAAAGATCTATCAGTATCTTTATTGGTCCTATTGGACTTATGTTTTAAGGCATTTCCGTCCGTCCGTCCGTCCGGATTTTTCTCCGCAACCATCCATTGAATTTCTCTGAAATTTTGCATGAAGTTGTAACTTTGGTCAGGTTAGAAAGTGACATTCTCCAATTTTTGAAAAGAAATCTGGTTAGCCCCCCCAGGGGGTCAAAAGGCCCGAAATGGCAAAAAATGACATTTTTTGCCCCATAACTTTTCATCCATCCATTCAATTTCTCTGAAACTTGGCAAAAATGTGGAGGCAATTGTTCCTAATAGAAAATAAGTATCGCTGACCTTGGAAAACATCTGGTTCGCTCCCCCAGGGGGTCAAAAGCCCCCAAAATGGCAAAAAATTACCCTTTTCTCCCATAACGTTTGATCCATCCATTCAATTTTTCTGAAACTTGGGCAATTGTTCTGGATATAAAATGAGCATCCTGGACCTCAGATAAATTCGTGTTCGTGCCCCCAGGGGGTACAATGGGGGTCAAAAATGCCCCAAATTGCCCAAATTTATTGCATTTTACACTCGCCACATCGAGTCACATACAGAGTAGGACCACGCATGTGCGGCTTGTTTATATAGCTTTATACACAAATAAGTCACCACGTGTCAAGGCTAAAGACTACTCAAGGATAAAGGCTACTGAGATTGTCAGTTGGTTGATGAGCAATACTATGAGAAGATTTGAAATGATTTGTAGAATGAGTAGAATTTGATTACTTAAGAGGACAGTTCGAAGAGTATTTGTTAGCATTGGGCTTTAAAACGACCATCTTATTAGTCATCCTGGCGCTATTGCATTCGACAAATGGAAAGTTCTTTGAAAGAAACCTTGTCTATGGAAATTCTGCAAAGGGAGAAAGGGAATCTCGTGGCAGTGGTTGTAGACAGACGAGTTTTGCGAAAAAGTTTGTGAAAGTATCTTTATTTGTATAGTTTTTTATCTGAATATTGCTATTTTCCCTGAGGAATATTTCCTGCAAGCAAATGACTGCTGGAACCAACTCCTCAAAATTTGCTCTAACATTTTATCCAGCATGGTTTATCTATTTATTTTTTGTTTTATTTAATCTGGCTCTTGTGCTTTTGTGTTTTCACCTTCTTTTCTTGAATTTATTTGTCAATTCAACAGAGATAGATGTTTTTTTTGTTTTTTTTTCTTGGTCACTTCTTTTTTAGTTAATTGTTTCTTTTTTGGTTAATTGTTTCTTTTTTGGTCAATTGTTTCTTTTTTGGTCAATTGTTTCTTTTTTGGTTAATTGTTTCTTTTTTGGTTAATTGTTTCTTTTTTGGTTAATTGTTTCTTTTTTGGTTAATTGTTTCTTTTTTGGTTAATTGTTTCTTTTTTGGTCAATTGTTTCTTTTTTGGTTAATTGTTTCTTTTTTGGTTAATTGTTTCTTTTTTGGTCAATTGTTTCTTTTTTGGTTAATTGTTTCTTTTTTGGTTAATTATTTCTTTTTGGTCAATTGTTCCTTTTTGGTCAATTGTTCTTGTTTAGACAATTGTTCTTTTTTGGTCAATTGTTTCTTTTTTGGTCAATTGTTCTTTTTTGGTCAATTGTTCTTTTTTGGTCAATTGTTTCTTTTTTGGTTAATTGTTTCTTTTTGGTCAATTGTTCTTTTTGGTCAATTGTTCTTTTTTGGTTAATTATTTCTTTTTGGTCAATTGTTCTTTTTGGTCAATTGTTCTTTTTCTTTTTGGTCAATTGTTCTTTTTTGGTCAATTGTTTCTTTTTGGTCAATTGTTCTTTTTGGTCAATTGTTCTTTTTCTTTTTGGTCAATTGTTCTTTTTTGGTCAATTGTTTCTTTTTTGGTTAATTGTTTCTTTTTTGGTTAATTATTTCTTTTTGGTCAATTGTTCTTTTTGGTCAATTGTTCTTTTTGGTCAATTGTTCTTTTTTGGTCAATTGTTTCTTTTTTGGTTAATTATTTCTTTTTGGTCAATTGTTCTTTTTGGTCAATTGTTCTTTTTGGTCAATTGTTCTTTTTGGTCAATTGCTTCTTTTTGGTCAATTGTTCTTGTTTAGACAATTGTTCTTTTTTGGTCAATTGTTCTTTTTTGGTTAATTATTTCTTTTGGTCAATTGTTCTTTTTGGTCAATTGTTCTTTTTCTTTTTGGTCAATTGTTCTTTTTCTTTTTGGTCAATTGTTCTTTTTTGGTCAATTGTTCTTTTATTTTAGCCCCGAGGCATCTCCTGCTGGTCTCGGTGGATGCACCAAGGATTGTTTTATATTTCCTGCCGGTATTTTTAATGGCCGCTGTCAGCTTTATTATCATTTTTATTCCTGTTTGCTTTGGTGTGTCCTTCACTTCTTCCCGAACTCCACACCAGACATCCCGTAAGTATTTCTGAAATGCCGACCACTCGTTCGGACTATATTGCAGCAACTTTTCTACCAGTTCACTGTACCTAGTCTCCTTCTCAACTGGGGGAGTTCTACTTTGATTTTAATGTCTTTTTTCCGTGGTGGCTCCAAACGCAGTGGCATAGAATTGTAGCCTCATATAAGACTCTACTAGCCTTCTAGCCCCGACGAGTGCTATATTTCTTATGTGTTTTACTGTCATAAACTCCTTCTCCTTTTAAAAAAAAAATTTGTACAATCTTGAAAACGCAGGGTGATCCCCATGACAGTTTGAGCATCTTTTTCCCCTTTGGCACTTGCCCTCAATGTGGGACGGATCCCTTTCGCCACATTTACCCCATACCTACTATCCCCTATATACATCCTTATTATGACATTTGAAACACTATAAGGGTTTTGGTATGTAGGGTTCAACTCTTTCAGCAGTGTAGTCAAGTTTCACCTCCTTCGGGAATATTGCGGAATTAAAGGTTAGTATATATGTGTTTGTAATTATTGTTTCTCTACCTCTTTTTATCGATATTCTTTTGTGATGAGTGACCCCCCCCCCCCTGCTTATGCAGTGCCATCTCGATCTCCTCTTCTATCGACAGACCAACGTCCTAACTTTGGATGATTCCTCTGGACGTATTCAATTTCTTATCGGCATAAGCCTTACATTAATGTTGTAGAAATCTTTTAATTTTAATAGATCTGTTGCTGTTTACTTTCAGTAACCCTAACCCTAACCGTAACCACCAGAAGTATCAACCATTTTGGATCTGTTTTACACTCTTGGGATTTGTCCTGCTGCTTTCAATCAGAAAAGATGACAGTTTAGCAAGAGGGTTAGGGTTAGGGTTCGGGTGTATCCTCCAGAGATTCAATTACAATACAGCTTTGAAATTCATTGCTTGCGTCATTGTCAGAAGAATATGACTGATAAATGTTTCTTAGTTTTTTTTATTAGTATTTGCTATTTGGTTTGGTTTGGTTTTCAATGGTCCTGAGCACCATCACCCACTCCGGAGTCAAACTAAAGTTGGGAATTTACCAAAGAGGATAACCCAAATGCCCTGGTTGAGACGGGAATACGTTGACCATTATACTCGTAGGTTCTTGGCCTTTTGGCTAAGATCAAAGTGTAGTATCTGTTCCGATGGATACTGCACCCCATAGACTGGTATTGTCTTGGCATTCGAGGCTTGATTTACGCCGGTCTATGGGTCTGTCCTGTGCAGTTCTAGGAGGTCCACCCTCCCAGGCTTTGCCTCACCTCTTTGGGGTGGAGTAAGTTTGTTGCTTACTGCCTGAGGCGCCCCTACCGGGGAATGCCGACGGGGCTGCCCAGGCAATTTTCAAACCCCACTTTCCCGACCCGACCTTGAGTCACATCTTACTTGTGGGAGTAAGATAAAAACTGGCCTTGTGCCTAACTCCTGGAGAAGAGTAAATCAATACTCGTATTGAGTAGGAATAAATTTGCCTCTGCAATTTTTCTTTTCCATAAACCGAAAGTATACAAACTCAACAGTAGTAATCTTCTTCTGTTCTCAACACGATTGACCCTCAGCCATCGCCTAACCCTAACCGCCTTCTAGTATCTATTTTGAGGGGATGAAAAGGAGAAATAAGATTTTGATTTTTTTGAAGAATCAGATTGAATAATACGGTCAGAGATGAACTTATAGATACTAGGGCATGACATGATCAACCGATTGATTGGATCGAGTCTCTCTGACCCCACTGAAGTAACGGCCGAAGTAGAGTGTTGCAAGTCACGTGACCATTTATGCAACCAGACCACAGACTGTTCAGTCATCAGAATCCTGTCCTAAGACATCTTGGATTGCCACTTGCGGCCTAATAATGGTCTCGTTTCTGGGTGGGGGTGGGGTTATCCGTCTGCATCGGCTTACAGTCGGCAAATTCGTGGCACCGCCGACAAGGTGGGGGTAAAGCCTGGGAGGGTGGACTTTCTAGAACTGCACAGAACCATAGCTCAGCCTGACAGCTGAAATGGCCCAAGACTCTGATTGTTGAGAACGTATAAAAAACACAACCCGAGACAAATTATTTTCTATTTATCTTTTTTTGTTGAGAGTTATTATACTGATGCGATTTGCTCGTGTGTTTACCAATCAGGCGTAGTAATTCTCTGTTGAACTATTTTTGTTAACAGAAGAACAAAAAAAAAAATGAGATAAGATCTTTCACTCTTCTACTACCTGCCATCCAGCCAGGTCTGCCTCCTTTCATTTTCTTGTAGACAAATGGGACCAAAGGACTGCTATCATACAATTGTCATTAGTCATTAGACAGCAAATAAGAAAGATTCCCTGAATTTCAATTTCTTCTTAAGACACCTTAAACAACAGCCTTAAAGTTGAGACATTTTCTAGAATCAAAATGGATTTTCATGAAAATTAGACATTTGTTGAGCTTATAGACATCGCTCGTCTTTTTGGCTCATCTTTTGGCTTGCTTCGCAGTGTTCGGTAGAATTCGCAGGTAATAGTATTACTTGACAGGGATCGCAACGTGAACGCTTGTACCTTGATTCCCCCCCCCCTTCTGAGGCCTTCCCTTCCGGTCCAGTGGAAAACACTCAACCGACTGATAATGGGAATAGGGTGACCAAAAGTATATACAGTACATAGAGTACATATAGTATATAGAGTATATAGTAATACTATAGTATATAGTATAGAGTACATAGAGTATATATAGTATATAGTATAGAGTACATAGAGTACATATAGTATATAGAGTATATAGTAATACTATAGCATATAGTATAGAGTACATAGAGTATATAGTAATACTATAGTATATAGTATATAGTATAGAGTACATAGAGTATATAGAGTATATAGTATATAGTACATAGAGTATATAGTAATACTATAGTATAGAGTATATAGAGTATATAGTATATAGTACATAGAGTATATAGTAATACTATAGTATATAGTATAGAGTACATAGAGTATATAGTAATACTATAGTATATAGTATATAGTATAGAGTACATAGAGTATATAGAGTATATAGTATATAGTACATAGAGTATATAGTAATACTATAGTATATAGTATAGAGTACATAGAGTATATAGAGTATATAGTATATAGTACATAGAGTATATAGTAATACTATAGTATATAGTATAGAGTATATAGAGTATATATAGTATATAGTATAGAGTATATAGAGTATATAGTAATACTATAGTATATAGTATATAGTACATAGAGTATATAGTAATACTATAGTATATAGTATATAGTATAGAGTACATAGAGTATATAGTACATAGAGTATATAGTAATACTATAGTATATAGTATAGAGTACATAGAGTATATAGAGTATATAGTATATAGTACATAGAGTATATAGTAATACTATAGTATATAGTATAGAGTACATAGAGTATATAGAGTATATAGTATATAGTACATAGAGTATATAGTAATACTATAGTATATAGTATAGAGTACATAGAGTATATAGAGTATATAGTATATAGTACATAGAGTATATAGTAATACTATAGTATATAGTATAGAGTACATAGAGTATATAGAGCTACAAAACTGACCCAAACATCTGTGAATGTGGAGAGGAGGATCACACTTGTCTGTCCTTTACTGCCCAACCGGTGCAGCTTGAAAGTACAACAATAATGCAAAGAATTGCGTAAAAAAATTGGAGAAACTGTCGTATGACCACATGACACAAAGACATGCAAAGAAGAAGAATCAAAATTAGAATAAGAATTCTAGACATAAGATTTAGTATCATTAAATCTTGATTTTAATCTCCGTAAGAGGACATAAAAGTGGTGCAAAACTGTTCTATTCCTGGACGGGTATTCTAGTTAAACTTATATAGGAAATTGAACCGTTTCACAGATATGTTTCCAGGTTGCTTACATGCAATCTCCCCCCCCCTCCCAATTTAGAATCGTATTTCCATTGAATTTATAAGGGTTAAAGAATGAAACTTACACTACAATCCTTCTTAGGCTCATGTGCGTATATATGTGGCTGTGGTGTGCAGGGGTCTGATGATGCCCGTGGGGGGGGGGGGCATCTATTTAATTGTATTCCCTACAGATTCAAGTATAAGTCCAAGTAATAGAAATATTATGAGAAAGGGAGATAGTTTGAATGATTTGATGTGATGTGGAATGACTATCTTCCATCCACCGGTCTATAGGTATTATTTACCTCCTCTTCAAGAGGTTAGGCACAAGGCCAGTTTTATCTTACTCCCACAAGTAAGATGTGACCCAAGGCCGGGTCGGAAAGTGGGGCTTGAAAAGCCAGCGCCCGAGAAGGTGAGAACTCTGGCATTAAAAATTGGGTGGGCAGCCCCGTCGGCATTCCCCGGTAGGGGCGCCTTAGGCAGTAAGCAATAAACTTACTCCTCCCTAAAGAGGGGGAGGCAAAGCCTGGGAGGGTGGACCTCCTAGAACTGCACAGGACAGACCCATAGACCGGCGTAAATCAAGACCCGAAGGCCAAGACAATACCAGTCTATGGGGTGCAATATCCATCGGAACAGATACTACACTTTGATCTCGACCAAAAGGCCGATAAGTATCTATAGGTGGCGGATAGGAGAACAGCCTTCAGATATGGAGGTTAGCTGTGAATATTCAACTGGCAATCTACTCAGAGGGTGTATGTGGGATATGCTATAGTCAGGTATATCTCCGTGAAATGAATACAAATGTCCGATGTAAAATTTAGACTTGGTGGGTGTCGCATTTAGTGTCGATCACAAAAAGCATTGGGCAAGGAAGAGAATCGTCCGTAAAAATTTTTCTTCAACTAAACCTTACATGCGTGCAGCTAACCAGCTACCTGGACAGGGGTCCACCAACCTGGCCCCTAACCCTAACCAGCTATCTAAATAGAGACCCACCAGTGTGGATAATGCCCCTCAAACCTGCACGTTAATAAAAAGGAACCGATAAAGAAGAAGAATCCCCCCCCCCCCAGCTAATTCAGATGCTCGGGGCCACTGCTCTGTTCACACCCCCACCCCTACCCCTATCCGCCGGCATCACTGCGATAATCAATGCTAAGTAAATATTTAATTTGTTCTTTTACATATTGTTAGGACACCTAACGAAAACGGAATTAACTCCCTTGAACCATTTCAGGAGTTCAGAGTTATCGCCCTTGAAAAAGGGTCGTCTGCCCAGAGAGAAAGAAAACAAAGACCACGGCGTCAGACTGTGAATATATCAATCGCGTCCAGCGGCCAATTAACTCATTAATTAATTCTGTGTTCAGTTTTAATAAATCTGTTAAACGTTTCTCTTGGTAGTTCATCCATTTATTTACAAGTTATTATTTATAATAACCTAAATTACGAGGTTATAAAACATATACTTTTAAATTATAGAAATGAAAAAAACCGAAGAATAAAGATGGATTCAAAGTTACGAACATAAGCGTCTTCATTCATTCCGAGGCAACGTGGGAATACGTGTAGGTGGGTGTCAGATTTAAATGTATCGTTTTTTTCGGGGTGGCGAGGTTCTTGCAAAACACTATTATGGATTACCGCAAAGCAATAAGAACAAACTCGACAAATGTTCACCCCATGACCTCTGACCCGACTTATTTTCACAAAACGTGGATCTTACAAGAAACAATATCGTTGCGTAATTCAAACAAATTAAAAAGACACAAAAAGAAAGAATTCTTTAAAATGTCTCGCAGATCAAAGACATCCGCGAAAGATTTTTGGCTTTTTTTCAAAATAAACCAAAATGGAAGAGCTAAAAAATAAATGGAGTGAGACGAAGAAGAAGAAGAAGAAGAAGAAGAAGAAGAAGAAGAGATGTAATTCTTGGCCAATTATTTCGGTACTTCAAAAGTGAATGGATGCAAAAAAAAGTTCTAAGACGAAGAGGAAGAAGAAGTGGATGAAAATTTTACGCTTGTCAAATAAAAAATGGTTAGAATTTGATGGAAACTGTGACAATTGCAGAAAATTAGCAGAAAAAACAGCAATGTTCCATTCTTAAGATACGTATATTCAATGTGAGCATTTAGCGATGAAAATGCGATATGGAAGTGAAACCTGGCCAGTGAGGGTTGAAGACATGCATGGAGAGAAATGATATGAGAATGATACAATGGATGTGTAATGTTTCTTCAAGACAGGCTTAGATCTGATGACCTCAGAGGAAGATTAAATCTGGACAGTATAGGGAGATGTATGCAGAACAGGAGACTTTGTTGGTATGGTCACATTGAAAGAAATGATGAGAGTTCTCGGGTTAGTAGATGTAGAACAGTTGAGTTAGCAGGTTCAGTTGTGGCAGGGTAAGGCCAAGAAAAAACATGGGAGGAAATGGTAAGAATAGACTTGAGAGAAAGAGGGATAAATAAAGACCTGTCCAGAGATAGATTAGTTTGGAAGTCAATTTCTTGAAGCCGTCCAACACATGCCAGCATGTAAAACAGACGTTAAATGATGATGAGCATGACAGATCAACAGACAAAGCCACTTTTAGAGATGCAAGGACGCATTTGAAAATGCTATTTAAAACTTAAACTCCAGGCAACATCACTTATTATTATTATCACTGATAATGACTTGTATGAAAACGCCTAATGAGTAAATCTATTACTAATGGAGATTTTGTATCTGCCTGTCTGAAGCCGACTCTATACTATTATCTATATACTAATATGATAGCGTGTGTGTTCATGGGTCACGTTTGCATCAAAACCTCTGCGCATGCGTGCCGCACCTAGATTTGGAAAAGCATTCAAGTCACCTAATTTTCGTAATATTTCATGTATTTCCCTTTGGCGCAACAGTTAGCGATGTAGGATTTTGACGTTGGTTTTTGACGTCGGCCCGACTGGTTTATAGTTCTATCCCAACCAACCTCTAAGATATTTTTTCTACATCGAAGGGGGGGGTGATTTAAGGAGAGGACGACCGGGAAGACACATATACTTTTGGCCAGAGAAGAGGAACTACCTTCACAAGAAATATTGTATATAAAGAAGTTTTGTAAATTGTTTCATGTATTGTTCAATTTTTTAAATAAATATACAAGTCAAATCTTATCATATTTTATTCAAACATTTATAGGTTAGGAACAAGATAATTAGTATTGACCACATAATTTTGTGTAATTTACACGGGTCCCGCTAGTTATTATCAATTGTACTATTGTACCAGCTTTTAATGCTCAATTCAGTTTATTATACTATTTCAGATTAATGAACTAATCTTTCAATGATCAATTCAGGGTGGATAGTGTAGTATCTGTTCTGTTGTCATGATACCATTACCTCTTCTTCTGGGAAGTGGGGGTAGTTTAATATCTGTTTTGTCATGAGACAATCCTCTTAGGCATTATCTCTTCCTTTAGGAAGGTAGTGTAGTATCTGTTATGTTGTCATAAGAAAATTCTCCCAGGCATTACCTACTATTCTGTTGTTGAATAATTTCATTTAAATAGGATACAGTTTCTTTCACTTCTAGTAGCGGATTTAGTGCATCAAACGCCAAACACTGTGTTGAATCTTGTTGTGTCTAGTGACACTGAGGAGTCGCAGACGACAGAAGCA